>JASAUF010000444.1:21185000-21530000 GCA_030180095.1 Magnolia changhungtana | reverse complement strand
CAACAAGTAATATCAAAGCAATCGTTGGGCACAAATATGAATCTGAGGGATTAGTAATAATGGGAAGCACTAAGTATGAGATTGAGAAGTACTCGGGGAAAAATAATTTTGAGTTATGGAAGATCAAGATGATGAGTTCCTTAATTAAGCAAGGCGAAGATGGTGCTCTTGAGGAGCGGAAGTCTACTATGACTGATGATGAGTAGAATACTCTTGATAAGAAGGCTTTATCATCGATCCGTTTATGTCTTACGGGTGAGGTTCTCTACAACGTCATGGGGGAGAAAACTACGGCTATGTTATGGGCGGAGTTAAAGGATGTTTATGCGAAAAAATCCTCTGAAAATCGTCTGCACTTAAAGCGACAGTAGTATAACTTCAAGATGGCAGAGGGTGGAGATCTGGAGGCTCACATCAACAACTTTAATAAATTAGTTTGCAAATTGTTGGATATGGATGAAGTAATGAAAGATGAAGAACAAGGATGTATGTTGCTGAATTCTCTTCCGGTGTCGTATGAGTCATTCAAGGACACTATGTGTAGCATGAATAAAACCCTGAGTGTCAACACTGTCATCTCAGCCCTTCAAAGGAAGGCTATGAGACAGCTAAACAGCAACATGGGGACATCTTTTGATGCACTGTTTACAGTGGGTAAGAATTCTGAATAAGGTACAGGTTCTTCAGGTTCTAAATCCAAATCCAAAGGCAAGGGCAAAGGAAAGGTAAAGTGCTGGAAACGTGGGAAGGAAGGACATGTGAAGAAGGATTGTGAAAATCCTAAATTGAAGAAGGAAGATTCTGAAGCTTCATGCAGGGAGGCTAACGCTGCCACGTCAGATAGATGTAATGGTGATGTTTTATCTGTGTCTTCGCTCATACGGTCATACAATGATCGTAAGGACGAGTGGATGCTAGACACAGGGGCATCTTTTCATATGACTCATCATCGGAGTTGGTTCACCAGCTACAGGGAGTGCGATGATGGACAGGTATTTATGGGTAATGACATTACCCGTAATGTTGTTGTTGTTGGTACGGTGCGCATCAGTATGTTTGATGGGGTGAAGCTTACCTTAACTGATGTCATGCACGTTCCTGAGCTGAAGCAGAATCTGATTTCTCTTGGTGTGCTTGAGGCGAAAGGATGCAAGTACACAGGTATTGATGATGCCCTTAAGGTATCTAAGGGGGCACGGGTAATCATGAAAGCGCAACGACTTGATAACTTGCACAAGTTGATCGAGAGCACTTCAAAAGGTGGAGCTACTGTGGATGTAGTGGATTCCACCTCTGCACGTGTGTGGCATATTAGGCATGGTCACATGAGCGGGCAAGGCAAGAAGGCTGAGACATGCGGACAAGGATACAGAGCAGGTGGAGCAGTCACCTGTGAGAAGAATCACACAGCATGATTGCAGGATATCGGCGACGTACATGGACGACTTCAATATCGCAGGGGATTCATCTTCTACTTAAATGGTTCTAAGTGAGCCTGGTGCTGAGAAGTGAAAGGTGACTATAGACAATGTGATGGATTCATTGTACCATACTGACATATGAGAGCGGGTGGAGCTTCTAGTGGGCCGAAAATCGGTTGGATGCAAGTGAATCTTCAGGAGGATACAACATAGATACAGGGTGAGGTTAGTAGCGAAGGGTTATGCGAAGAGAGAAGGGATCGACTTCTCAGAGATATTCGCGCCGACGGTATAACAGGTGTCTATTAGATCCGTAATTGGTGCGGTTGGCCAATGTGATTTTGAGCTGAAAAGATGGATGTAGAGTCTGCACTTTTATAAGGAAAAGTGAATAGCAGATCTACATGAAGCAACCAGAGCGGTTCGAAGTTAAAAGGGTTGAGAAAAGACTTTGCAGGAGGTCGTGGTTCGACCTGTCGCCTAAGCAGTAGCTTGATTCCTTCATGGATGAAGGATCGGAAGGCTGCAAAGATGGTTCTTGGCATTGGGACTGAAGGAGTAGGCTGTGGTAATCACAGGAGGAATACCTTGTGTGTAGGTAGTGATCAATGATGTGATGGGCCAGGTAAAGCCAGAGAGCGTTCCCTACATGTCTCTCCTCAAGTTTTCTTCAGAACATGTCCCAAAACAGATGAAGAAAAGCAGGATATCTCATGAGCCTTATTCGAATGCGGTTGACAGTGTATGCCATGGTCTGGATTAGACCGATTATTTCACAGGCTATCAGTGTTGTGAGCAAGTACCCCGGTAAGCAATATTGGGTAGTGGTGAAATGGTAAGAAGACTGCGTCTTTTCTTTTGAGAAGACAGGAGCAAAGGTGGTTGAGCTTGTGGATTTTGATCTGGCAGACATGCTCACCTAGATCGTTCCTGCAGAGAAGTTCAAGTTTTGTGTAACTTCTCTTGGCTTGGCGATGGCGTAAAAGAAGGACGGAGTATGCACAAGAAGCTATGATGTGATACAGAAATAAGAAAAGAGGTCAAGAAGCTACACAGTTCAAGATTGAAGACATGGTGGAGATTTTTGTCATATGTTTTAAATATGAACGTGCACGACTGGTCGTGGGTTAGGTTCGACCGGTCGTGGGGGCAGCTCGACTAGTCGTAGCTCGCTCGATTCAAAGTCCAACGACTTATGTATTTTGGTGTCCAAGCTGCTCGACCGGTCGAAGGGATGGCTCGACCGGTCAAGGGGGTCCCACGACCAGTCATAGCCTCGGCTCGACCAACATAATTACTGTATGTCGTTCACGAATTTGATCTGATTTTCTTGTTGCCTTTCGCAAGAGTGCGAAAGGGGAAGTTGCCTAAACTATAAATAGGTGTTCTTAAGGCTTTTTAAGAGTATGGAAAATAATTCTAAGGCTTTCTAAAGGGGTTATAGGAAAATCAAAAGGGTGTAGCATGGGTGAGATTCAAGGTTGTTCGAATCAGGTAAGTCCTCTCTCTTTGTAATTTCTATTTTCATAGTGAAATTTTGTCGCTTTGTGCTGTGGTTTTTTCCCGCAAGGGTTTTCCACGTTAAATCTGTGTTCTCTTGTACGCGCTTAGTGCCATTGAATTGTTATCCTAAATCTAGATCTGTGTGATTCTGCAGGCCAAAAATTCCAACAAAATGGACAACATGGACATACATTATAATGAGCCCAGGGAGCATTGCCAGTACTAACCTTAACAGGGAAGATTCCTGTCCAATTCAAATCGACATGAAGTTGGTTTTCAGTGAGAGTGTGTTTGGTAAAATTTAATTTCATAACTTATTAGTGAGAAATATTATTTTTAGTGATTTTGATAATTCAAACAGTTTGCTAATCAAAAGACATTAAGTGCTTCATTGGAAAAATCACTTAAATTGTAGGGGGCTTTTTTAGCCATGCAATTTGATTTTAAATTTATTGCGAAATGTGGTAAGTCATTTTTCTTTTAACATTTTTATTGAATTTTGACTAAAATATTTCCATGAACTTTTTTAAATGACAAAATCATCCATTCGGATATTCAAATCACTCATTTCTTATGTTAATCTTCTCTTCATTTGAATGTGTAATTTTCCATTTTTTAAAAAGACTTTTTACGACCCACTGGAATGTTTATTTGCCATCCATACGGTTCATACGGTCACAAGGACGTGGATGAAGGAAAAACATAAATATCATATCTACAACTTCTATGGCCCCAAGATGTTTAAAAGGTAGAAGTTCAATTCCATTGCTCTATGTGGTGCGGTCCACTTGAATTTTGGATTTGCCTCATTTTTGAGCTCTTGCCCTAAAATAATCTCACCAAATTGATGGACAGTGTGGATAAAATGCATACATTATGGTGGGGCCCATAGAGCACCATCCAATAGCGTGCCCGTGAAAACTATCTCCATCAAAGTGGCATGAAAATGGAGCAGATTAGGTGTTACCCTTACCATGGGCCCACCTTGTTGATTTTTTGTATACTCACATTGTCCATTGGTTTCTCTGGCCCATTTTAAGAATAGTTCAAAATTTTATTAAGGGCTTGTTTGATTTTCCAACTCACTGGTAAATACCGCGTAAATATGTAATAATTATTTCCCCTGTATTTACCTCACCATATGCATTTTTTACACAAAAATCGAGAACTCCACAACATATTTGTGGGTACCACCGTGATGTGTATCGCTTATCCACATCGTTCATCTATTATGCCTGATGAATTTATGGCATGAGCAAAAAAATGAGGCATATTGAAAGCTCAAATGGACCACGCTACTAGAAAAAGGGAATCAAACACTTACCATTAAAAACCTCTAAGGCCCACTGTTTCTTTTTTGTGTGGGCTATTTGAGTGTTCAGTATGCCTAATTTTTCGGCTCATGCCTTAAAATAATGTGTTAAAACGGCTAGACAGAATGGATTTATCATATACATCACCTTGGGGTCCACATATTTAAAACAACTCTTTTGAACCGGTTTCCGAGGTAAAAAGTACGATGGATTTTTGAACTATTTTCAAACGGGTGAAATGGTAATAATTACCCATTTCAAGGGTATTTACACAGCTATTGAAAAATCAAACACGCCCTAAGATCCAAATATCAAGTAGACCACATCACGTGAAACAATAATGAGCGAGGGCTTTACCATTAAAATTTCCAAAGACCCATCATAAGGTTTTCGTATTGTTTCTTTGCAATCCAACCTCTTCATAATGTAAAGAAGTCCTAGATGAAGGGAAAATATTGTTGATGCAGACATCTGGACGTCCTCCTTAGATCACCTGTTATCTGCAGGAGAAGATAGATGGAGACCTTGGTTGCTGAAGGAGGCCTTCCGATGCCAAAGTCGGACATGCAAGCTATGTCTAGTAGAACATAGGGTTTTTGGGAGTGGTGTTGGTTGATCACACGACAAGCACAGAGGTTCGAGCTGACCTCTTTTCTTCGGTCAATCTATTTTTACCTATAACAAATATAAATATAGTTTGATCCAAAACTTTTTTGGCCCACAAAAAAGATTTTAATGGTCATTCATCACTGTGTTTTAGTCATATGGTTCACCTGAAAATTGGATCTTCCTATCATTTGGGATCATGTCCTAAAATGAGATGTTAAAACAAATGAATGGGGTGGATATACAAAAAATACATCAAGGTGAGCCCCACAAGATGGGGGTAACACTCACTAAATTGTTACCCACGTAACTAACCGGCTCGCCTTCTACAAGACGCATATAGGCAGAGCTTTGCGGGCCCCATCGTGATGTATGGGTTTTATCCATGATGTCCATCCATTTTGAAAGATCATTTTAGACTATGAACCCCAAAATGAGATAGATACAAAGCTCAAGTTGTCCATGCTAAAAGAAACAATGAAAAGGGCCCCAGGCATTCAATCCTCACTATTTGGTGATAGGGTTATTATCACTCAAAAAAATTATAAGCACAAATATTGTATTGATATAAAACTTTTGTCACCTAAGTGTTCAATCCCCATAGTTTCGTGTGGTATGGCTCACATGAGTTTTAGATTTGCTTGAACTTTAGACTCTTGTATTATCACAGACTTGCAAGTTAGATGGATGGAGTGTATTTGTCATGTACATCTCTATAGGATGTGTCGGGTCATAGGCAATATGTGCATTGAGTAGCTAAAGATGGACGGTCTTGTCAAGGGATTTGTGGAGCCCACCGTGATGTATATGTTTTATTCTGGATATCCATCCATTTTAACAAATGAATTTAAGGTAGGAGCTAAAACATGATGTAGGTTGAAGGCTCAAGTGGACCATACCATAATAAGTAGTGAGATTGAAAGCTTACCATTGTGTAGACACCCCACCCTGGCTAGCAACTTGATAAAGCATAGATGATCCTTAGGAACTAAACATAAATCCTAAATCCTACTTAAAACCTTAGCCATTTCCAAGCCTAACCCAGACCCAATCCGATCCAAAGCCATTATCCCGGACCCTAACCGAACTCGAGCCATTATCCCAAACCCTGATTGAACCTGAGCCATTACCCAAGCCAAGCCATATCCCAGCCATTACCCAAAGTTGATACATATTTAAGCCATCTTCGAGCCAAATCTCCAAAAAGGACACTCAGCCACTCTCCGGGCCCGAGCAAGCCCATCGGCTAAACCACAGAAGCAAACAGAGTGATGTGGTAATTGGATTACCACCCCCTCTCAAAAAATGTACATGGATTACTCTCTTAAGACCCACTCTACCCATAAAATTGTTGGGATGCCTTGCACAAACCTTGGGATCTAGCCTCCCGAAACAAACCAGAATTATGGATAATAAAGTAATGAAATAAATTAAAGCATCAATCACACACCGCACAAGAGATTTTTACGTGGAAAACCCTCAAAGAGGTAAAAACCACGGGACCTCGTCCAGATCAACAATCCACTATGAAGTAGAACTTTACAATCTTCTTCACTCACGCAGGAGTGGATAAACAATAAGAGAAATAGAGAAAACGGAGAGATCTAACAGATTACGAGGACATAGAAGCGGCCGAGATATAAATTGCACAAGTAGAAAACCTCCACGAGCGGAACCTCCCTTCTATAAGCTTCCTCTCTCTCTTTCTCCCTCTCTCTCACCTTTGATAGCCCTAAACCCTTTAACAAATCCCTTGTAAAGCTTTAGGAAACCCTCTTGCTGTGTTTAGAAAAACTCTAGGCAACCCCTTTTATAGTTTAGAAAACTCCTTTCCGCATCCTTGTTGCGAAAGGACTCAAATCCGCAGTTTTGCGCAAAATCGCGGAACAAACTGCGTAACCTTCGACTAGTCGTAGGACCCCTTCGACTAGTCGAGACATCCCTTCGACCAGTCATAGCTACAGTAAAAAAATAGCAAAAATACTCGCTGGACTTTGAGTCAAAGTCACGACTCGAACCTTCGACCGGTCGAGCAGGGTTCACGACCGGTCAAAGATGGGTAAAAAAAATTCATCAAAAATGCTTACTATTAACCATATTACCAAGCCCATCAACTTATAAAAAAGCGCCACGTGGCATCTTCCTCATCTCTACCAATTCAAAATTGTCACATCATTATTTATCCTTCATAAACCCTCAACTTACACAATAGACATCCCAATGAGCTTTAAATACCCCCTTCTCCTCTTCATTTCACATTAACAACTACCAACCAACAATGAGAATGAGAGGAAGGGAGAGAGAGAAAAATAAAGTAAGTGAGTGAGAGTAAGAGGGAGTGCTTGAATGCCCAAGCTCCCATCTTTTTCAGCCCCCTCCCCTCTAGCCTCTTCAGCCATCTTTTACCTTACCAATCTCACTTAGATCAATCATTTCCAACCATGGCGCACCCAAACATCCAAGCATTTTAAGTGCAAGCTAAAGATTGAGCCATCATCAATAGCATTCATACTTTGTCAAATCGCATCATTATTTCCCCTCCCACCCCCCTGCTCCTCTAGGTTTCCATTAAATATATGCTCTGTAATTTGCCGGAACTCCGGATCCTATCACATCAGAAATTCATGGTAGCTTAGTCCTCTTACATATCATGCTAGTATCATCACATATCCTCTTAATCTCATTTCTCCTCTAGACATTTTTTGGACGCATGCTTTATGGTCTGTCGGGATCCCGGACCCTACTACATCAGAAATCTGAGTCCGTCTAGTATCATTTTAATGTTTTACATCCTATCATATCATCTCTTAAGATCATCTTACCACACAAAGTAGAGACCGTACACCCGTACGGACAGAGAGGGTGTCTAACACCTTCCCTCTTTGTGACTGAGGTCCCTTACTCGAAATCTCAGGTTGCAGATCAGGAGTTAATTAAAAGTAAAAGAGTCTTCGGATTCTCTAGCTTCTACAGATTTTGCAGGTTCTAACTGATTGCGGGATTTCGAACTAATTGGCTAGTGTCGACTCCAAGTCTACTGCATCAACGATCCAAATCAGCCCATACGGGCCCAAAACAAATATAAATCAACGTGGGCGCCGATTTCCAGCGTTCACACATTGAAAACTTTTTGGAGGGCTTGGAAGTGGATCAAGCCGATATAAATATAAATATAAATATATATATATATATATATATATATATATATATATATATATATATATTCCGTCTATGAAAGCATATGAACAGGTTGGAGGGCAAATAAACATCATACTAAGCCTTGGGAAGTTTTCAATTGTAGGAACCCAATCTCCACAACTTCCTATGGTGTGGTCCATTTGAGCTTTTAATTTGCCTCCTTAGGCTCATGCCATCAAACAATTAGCGTGATCCATAACTTTCGTGGCCCACAAAATAGTTTTTAATAGTTAATGACCATCGTTTCCCGTGGGGCCTACTCATATTAAGAGGTATATATAGTATAATCTTGGGCTGAGATAAAAGTGCAATTTATACAAGTGGGACCCATGATCTAATGAGCGAAACCATTGGTTTGACAGGACATACATTGATATGCCTAAGAACTTTGCATTCAATGCTTCCATTTTTAGTAGTGTGTCACTTTGGAGGACATCCAAGAGATGTAAAAAAGTGTTTGATTTTTTAAGATGGTGAATAATTTATATTTATTTAATCCAATGGTACTCAGTGCTTAACATTACCAAAGGGTTATGATTATTTTATCAAGCAGAGTATAGCACATGGTAATTAATGATTATGTTTAAGAGATGCATGTGGACGAGACATAGGTGTGCCAAATTTGGTGGCAAGGCAATAGCAAGTTTTGTCTTATATTATATTAAAGATAAAAATTGAGATAAGATTCATAAATATAACAAATTACTTTTAGACATTTATGAATTGTTTTTACCAAACAAGTTCTTGTGAAAAAAGATTTATTTTTAGATATTAGTAAATGAAATTTTCAATACCTATAAGTACATAAATTCAACAGTTCAGCCTTTCAGCAATTAAATTAATTTTCAAACTTTATTTTTTTAGTTTACCAAACAATACCTTGATTTTTAGGGGTCATTTGGCACCATGGATTGGAGGAGATTTGAAAGATTTGAGGAGATTTCAAATCCCCTGATTGTTTGACATCATAAGGTAACCCGTGGTTTCAATTCTCCTCTTTGAGGGGGTTTGCAATCCACCATGAGAGCTTGGATTACACCTAAAATCATTGCAATAGTTGCAAGTGTAACACGTGTGTCACTATACTATCATTCTATTGAGCACATGGCCCACTAAAATGATGATCAACATTGTCCAAACATTGTCCATGTAAATCAGCACCGTCCAAACACTGTCCAGCACCGTCTAAACAGTCCATGTCAATCAACGATTAAAAATCGTTGCTTAGTCACTCAAACATGATCTTGTGCTTGCGGCCCATCTAAGACTTTGAATTTCATCATTTTCAGGCAAAACATATATTTCAGCGGGCATATCACAACCATTGTGTCAAAAATTACATATCTCACTAATTAGAGATATTAAAGTTGATTTAGTAATTAAATTCAAACATGTGTAAATATACCACGCATAGCTACTTTTGGATTAAAGTTGATTCACACTCGAGGGTGCCAAACATACTAGAAGGATTGCAAATCTAGGGGGTTTCAAATCCTAGGGGTTCCGAATCTAGGGAGTTCCAAATCCATGCTCCTAAACAGGCCCTCAGGCTTCTTACCTAAAACGACCTGAAAAAATTGATGGAAAAATGCATACACCACATTGGGCACCACAAAGTGGGTCCCTAGGAATATTAGCCTCTAAAAAAGTTATGGCAGTCAGAAGCTAGGTGAAGTCCTCGTGTTTGTGATGAATCCACCCTTTCCATGCATTTTGCCTAGGGCTGTACATGAATCCAGGCTGGCAGGTAATTCACTCAATGACTTGACTCCGCCCGACGCGAAACCGAGTTCGGTTGGGAGGGATTTTCTCCTGGCGAGTTCGGGCTGAGTTTGGATATGTCCCAGTTCGGCCCAACTCAGCCCAAAACCCAACTCGACCTGGCCCGACTCGATCAAGTTGTGTGTGTGTGTGTGTGTGTGTGTATTTAAAACCCTACCTGTCTCTTTTCCCTTTACCCTTATGGGATAATTTACCGCTCATCTTTGAAGTGACAGTAAGGTCCAAAACTGGACCGAACTTGCCTGATTGTTGATCGGGCCGAGTTGTGTTGGCTGGCCGGGTTGGGTTCGGGTTTGGTGGCCGGTGGCCAAAACGGGTTGGGTTTAGCTCAGTTCAACTTAGATCCCGTATACACCCTTAGTTTTGCCACATGCGTTTTGCCACTACACTTTAGGATAGGAGAAAAAAAGAAAAGAAAAGGGGTAGCTGCAAAAGTCAAATAGACCACAGCATGGGAAACAATGAAAAAAAGTAAAATGCCTAAAGTTTGAACCTATTTAATTAAGAAATATTTATATACCATCCAAACCGTTTATTAAGTTATTTATAATGAGATAAGCTGAAAACACGAACATATTATCCTGATGGAGAACTTCGGTTGCCCTGCTAATGTTTAAAAACAATGAAAGTTCAATCTCTACGGTTTCCTGTCCTGTGGCCAATCGAGTTCGTTTTGGATCTGACTCATTTTTGGTCTCACATCCTATAATAAGGTGTAAAAAGGGATGGACGGCGTGGATTTCGCACAAACATCACAGAGGGCCCACCTAGCTTCCGATCGAAGGAACTTGAGTTCGGGCCGCACGCAATCCACGTCCGTTCCGCACAGGTCGAACCCTGATTCTACTAAAATGCGCACGTATGGACATATAACCTCCTCAAAACCCTAAAAAGGAACTCACTGCTTTCCAACCCGTATAAAAGCCCAAGCGAGCCAGCCATAGCGTCCTTCTCGAAAGGGCTAGGGTTTCTCCAGCTGCGAAAATGGTAATCTTATTCTCTTCCTCTCTATCTCATTTCGAACTGCGAAAAACCCTAGTTTTATTTTCTCCATCTTTGTCCCCATTTCGAGCTGTAAAAAGCCCTATTTTCTTGTATTTTCACTCTCAGATCTGTTTAAAACCTTAGATTCTTTAATGCAAACAGGGCAAAGGAACGGGTAGCTTCGGAAAGAGGAGGAACAAGACCCACACCCTCTGCGTGCGCTGCGGCCGCCGTAGCTTCCATCTGCAGAAGAGCAGATGCGCCGCTTGCGGCTATCCTGCTGCCAGGATCCGCAAATGTAAGCTGTCTGAGCAATCTCGTTCTCATGTTATAATTTGTTTTCAGCTGTTCGATTTCTCACCTCTTATCTGTCGTTAAAAAAAAAGAACTGATTTTCATGTTCGGCAATGCGGTCATGTAGATAACTGGAGCGTGAAGGCGATCCGGCGCAAGACTACTGGAACCGGAAGGATGAGGTATCTCCGTCACTTGCCTCGCAGATTCAAGAGCAATTTCAGAGAAGGTAAATTGAATTTCATCGAGAATGGTCTGTTGTCGTTGATTTGGATTTAGGCTATTTCGTCTTTTGTGTTCATCTCTCGAATTCTCTTGAACATGTGTTTCTTTTACTTTCCATTTTCAGGTACCCAAGCAGCTCCAAGGAAGAGCGCTGCTGCTGCTTCGTTTTAATGCATTAAAACAGGTGTTTCGGGTGTAATCTTGGCACTCTGTTTTTATTTAATTTCCATGAATTCTAGAAACTCAGTTTTGGATCTTTGTTTGATGAGTTTTACTCAATTGCTATAGACTACTTCCATTTTTTGGAGAATTGAGTATTATTAATGACAATCAAAATGCTTGGTTTTTTAATTAATTGAATCGTGGGAGCTAATGATAAGATTTAGTTAAACTGCTTCATGTATAATCTGTTTTGTTCTTACTGTTAAGATATTTGAAGCGTCAGTTGGTTGTATTGTTTATGCATATGCTGTATGCAGTATGCCCAATTTACAGTGATGTATACCCTGTATACAGGGTACATTAGCATGTAATCCATGTAGTTAGAGCTGTACACGAACCGAGTCAACTCGGTTAACCTGCTCGACTCGGCTCGAACTCGACTCAGTTCGAAAACATTTCTCGGCTCGGAACTTGACTCGGTTCGAATCTATTCGACTCGGATTGGGTTTACTTAATATAAATATTTATATGTTTAAGTAAATTATATATTATATACATTAAAAATCCTAAAACCTATACTCGAACTCAGTTCATAGGTTCGAACTCAAACTCGGCTCGAACCTGGCTCAAGCTGGCCCGAGCTGCTGACTAAGCCGAGCTGAGATGGCTAGTCAGACTCAAGGATCGAGCCGAGCCGAGTCTGAGATAAGGTAGCATGCTGGCTGAGTTAAGCTGAGCTGGGCCAAGCTCGACTCGTGTACAGCTCTACATGTAGTTGAGAAACAGTTTAGTGAAAGTTGCAAGACTGCTATATTTGTATGTGGCTGTTTTGTAAATGAATAGCTGGAAACAAAGGATGAAAGGTGTGGTTTGTAGGAATTTATTTATGCTTTCATTTCTATACTACATATGATGGTAGTAATTATGGACATTTTTGCACTTGCAATTAGTTTTAGGAATTTGGATTATTAGAGGGTAAAACCATAATTAAAAATATAGCTACTTGGCAAGGGACGATTTGGATTTTACTACAGAAGTCACCATGAACGGCTTAGATTGAACTCGCTTCCATTCACTTCTTTTAATGCGTGTAGCCTGTATCGGACTCTCATCTTCTTTGCATGTAGCTTGCACAAAGTATCTAATTAGGAAGACTGTGCGACAAACACTTCGTGGGCCAACCCCGAAGGCTGTCTAACATACACTCCATACATATGTTGCGTTGGCTCATGCTAGAACATCAATCCAAAAAATTGGGTGAATCAAAAAATTGAGTGGGCCACAACAAGGGAAATAGTGAGGATGATTCACCTACCATTCTCTTCTTTTGTTGTGTAGCACGCACCTGTGTGTAGCCCCACCTTTCTCTTCGCCTCTCCTTTTCTCTCTCTCACCTCCGAGTCCCTCTTCCTCGTCTCTTTATGCTCTCATTCCATGTGCATCGCATGTGCCATGCCTCTACTGAAAATAATGCCTTTAAATTAGTATTTGCTTGCATAAATGGTATCACAATCAAGGTTTAAATGTCATCACTCATCAGTTGAGAACATATCAGCCAGTTCTAAAATTGATGTGTTGGCAAGCATGGGATGGCACCCTCCTGTGGATTATCTGGGTGATATGACCAATTTAGAGCTTCAATGACAGTAGAACAGAAGTTTTCATGCCACTAGGGTTTATGTTATGCATCCAACATTGTAAAGGCACTTGAGAACATGTAACTTCATTATGTTTGGAAGAAATAAACAAGTTTGTATCTTGAGGACTCAGTTGTCTCTTCGTAGAGAGGGGAGTTGGATTAGATACCAACTTCTTGGCTATTGGGTTGTAGCAAATTATCCCTTCCACAAATCCTTGTATTTTCATTTTCTTCTTTGGTAGATTATTTGAGGTTATTATGTATGGACATTTAGATATTATGATTCAAAACAGTAGCAAACCAATGTATTTTGATGGGCAAGTTTAATTTGCATCAAAAGTGGTATCATACATGTTCCAAAGCAATGTATGTTCGATGGGCAATTTCCAAACGAATGTATGAAGTTCCTTGTCTTCCATTTTCTTATCTTCTTCCATTTTTTTTTTCTTTTGATTTCCATCCCAAAATCCCAGTCATCACCCTCTTCCCTACCCCAAACTCTAGCCTCCAACAACCCTTCTAGGTATGTATACGGTTAGGATCTACTTTAGATCTAGAGGATTAGGGAAAGCAGAGGTAGATTTAAGGTTTGAGGATGGATGACTAAGATAGGAAGGTTGAAAGGGCTGATTGGGTTCCTAGCCGGGGTGTAGATTTAATGATGTTGTGCACAAACGATTAGCATTGGATTTAGATTTAAGGGGTTAGACTTGGATGGCTATTATTTATTGGTTGTAGAAATAGTTTTGGAAGTTGGAAAGTGGCACCTAGTGTTTGTGAATGGCATATAGTGGCTAGGGTTGAAGATGGGAAGAGGGGTGGGCATTTAGGATGCCCTTAAAAATGCTATCTTTGGTAGGCTTTTAATATGAGATGTGCTTTTTAAATGTTTGGAATTGTTTATAACTTCTTGTACACCATTGACTCGTTGCACTCACCTTATAAGGTATATGGTGGTTCCTCCTTTCAACTACATTTTGTTGTAGTGTAGGGGCGTGTCACTTTAAATTCGAAGAGGATAAGAAGTTTGAGAGATGTTCAAATGATGCCTATCCAAGGTTAGATCTTTATAGATGCCTAAAAATGAGTTAATCTCAATTTAGGTAATAGTAGCTAGGGGTATGGCATGTGCAAAGCACATAGAGTGAGGAGGGGATAGAGAGAGATAAAGGGAGTGATTTAGAGGGGAGATTAAAAAAAGGAGAGATGAGGAGGGAGTTAGGGGTTAAACACATGTGCGTGTTACAAGATAGAAATAGGGGAACGAATGGCAATCCATCCTTACTATTTCCCTTGTTATGGTTCACTTGAATCATCCATTTGCCTAATATTTGGTTGGCGTACTAACATGAGCTGACACAACATATGTAAGGAGTAAATGTCACATGGTCACTAGGGTGGGCTCTATGTAGCCTTTGTCGCATGACCTCCCTAGTTAGACGTTTCGTGCGGCTATATGCAGAGAAGATGAGAGTCGATACATGCTACACATATTAAAAGAAATGAAAGAGAGTGGATTTAACTAGGTCGTTAATGGTGCCTTATGCAACGGGGTAAGAATTCTCTTGCCAAGTAGCTACATTTTTCGAATGACACTTTTATCCTCTACTAATCAAAGTTCCTAAGACTAATTGTGAGTGAAAATGATGTTCTGCGTATAATATGTATTATGTATTATAGATCTTGATCTCTAGTACGTTAATTATGTATTAGAGATATTGGTCTCTATTACATAACGAGTTCATGTTAACAATAATTATGCATTAGAGATCTTGGTCTCTATTACATAATTACTGTAAACTAAAACAAGGTTAACTCAAATTTAGGCATCTACCTGCTCTTTTACTCTTATCGAACTGGGTTTTGATCATAGCACATAATTGCTTTAAATAGACAGCCTTTTCAAGTGAGGGTAGTTTTATTCTTTGCTCCCTTCCACTTTTAAAGCAATTAATTAAACACAACTTTCTTCCCCATTTGGGGTCATATGGTTGGTCATGATGATTCACACATGTGATGATCATGTGGGACTCACACTAGATCTCTTACAATGCACACAACCAAGTGGGGGTTCTAATTGCATAACTATGCTTCCCATTCTTTCCACATCCATCCATCTCAACATCCTCACTTCTGCACTCAATGTCTACTGTGTTACCTTCCAGCAACCCAACTATTTTGCCCCAAATAGCATAGCCAGGTAGCATAGGCCCTATTTGATTGCCACTTAAAAGGAGTTCCTTTCTTGTTAGGTAACAGTTATTATGTATTGGAGATCATGGTTTACATAAATTATGGGTTATCAAGATTATATAAAGAGATTTATGCAGAATTCCTTAGGAATTCTGATTTTACCAGAAAGTGGCTGAACGTTTGGTAAGCACAAAACCATGCTTTGCTAAAATCCATTGGAATAGTGCCTTGTGGATCCACGTGCTGTGTGACATCCAACCCATTCAACAGGTACACCTAATCATAATAATTAGATAAACTAAAATCCAACATCAGGTGGACCACGTGAGTTTATAGTTTTGTGGATGGTGTAATTCGTTTATGGTGGGATTTTTTATTTATCTGATCATCACAAATGGGGTACACCAGTTGGAAGGGTTGGATGTCATACAAACAAGTGGACCCCACAATCCTTTTGGTCATTTCAACCTTCATAAAAGCATGTTCCTGTAATGTGAAAACATCCAGGCACTTTTTGGTAAAACTATTCTGCGGTGAAAATCTCTAATTCAAATTCTTACTAAAATCTCTAATACACAAGTGCTGTCAAATTAAACAAGGTGAACTCATTTTTGAGCGGCAACCAAACAGTGCCTCCAATTTCATGAAGCAAATGATCACACCACTCCGGAGGTGCCTGATAGTCTGTTCTGGCGCCTGGATAATCAAGGCAGGTTCTCCGTTAAATCCCTCTACGGGTTTCTGATTGGAAAAACATCCCCTCCCGCTGGTCTGTTGCGTTATCACGGATGGAAATATCCTGTCCCTCCCAAAATTGTGGTTTTCGGCTGGCTGGTGGGTAAACAGAGGGTTCTCATTGTCGATAATCCGCGGAAGTAGGGTATGACAATTACCAATATTTGCGTCTGCTGCATGGCCAATGAAGAGACGTGAATCATCTGTTTATTCACTGTCCTTTCACCTACAAGATCTGGTCGATTTTTCTCCTACGCTTCAACGTGCAATGTTGTTTTCCGACGTCGACTAACAGCCTCCTTACTTTCTGGCATGGGGTCAAATGCGGGAAACATCGGATCCCTTTATGGCGTATGGCCCTTTTGCGGTATGGTGGGCTGTCTGGGTCAAAAGGAACGATTGGTGCTTCAATGACAAAATTAACTCAGCTGAGTTCATTACTCTCAGGGCGATCAATTTTCTGGTCGAATGGGCCTCTTACTTGACTAAGACTTTAGATTGTAATTTTGATTTACTAGCTGCTTAGCTGCTCTGCTATCTCAGCAGAGCTGCATTTCCTTTGTTTTCTTATGTTTTTTTCTCTTAGTAATATAATTACCTGCATTATCTCTGAAAAAAAAATGATCACACCACTCATTGAAGAAGTACATATCCACTTCATCTAAGACTTTAGATTGTAATTTTGATTTACTAGCTGCTTAGCTGCTCTGCTATCTCAGCAGAGCTGCATTTCCTTTGTTTTCTTATGTTTTTTTCTCTTAGTAATATAATTACCTGCATTATCTCTGAAAAAAAAAATGATCACACCACTCATTGAAGAAGTACATATCCACTTCATCTACCTATCCGTAACCCTATTGGAGACATCTCAGCAATCTTCCCATCCTCAATATGGATCACACAACACTTCTTAAGTACACCCCCATGTTGTCTCCCAATCTATAAGTTCTATTGGAAGCGTCTCAATACTACCTATATGGACAAAATAACTTGATGTTGTTTGTGTGTGTGTGTGTGTGTGTGTGTGTGTGTGTGTGTGTGTGTGTATATATAGTTGTGATTTTTAGGTTGAACAATTGCAACATGCTATTGATGTTTTATAATAAAGCAAATGCCTGCTCTATCTGATGAGTCTAGTTGTGTTATTGAACTGACCGCAAGGACAGAATGACTGCCTGCTTATGAATTCATGCCAACGATCCTGTTTCTTCGATGGATATGAGTCAACTTTAAAATGGAACTATAATGTTTTGCCACTGTTACTAATATAGGAGTCTTTTTTTTCAATTTAAATTTAATCTTATATGGATTGAAGGGATATGGCATGTGAGAATGACTACTGATATTTTCTTGGTCTAAATTCAGATTGATACACAGTTCATTATTACATAAGAGTGACTAAGAGTGACTAAGAGTAACTAAAATTTGATGTGGGATGTTAGAATCCCATGCATGGTAGAACATGTAATTATGTTTACTCTGTTTTTGGATTGTTAACATAATCCAGAGGTCTTTCTAAAACCATGCTGCTAGAGCTAGAATCATGAATGCATCTGGAGGTTGTCTTGTTGGTGTGGTCATATTGTTCCTCATTAGGAGAGTGTATACGTGATCCCTTCTTTTTTTTTTTTTTTTTTCCGACAAGCATTCCTTGAGGGAGCATTGCCACTGGGGCTATTGCCAAAGCTCCTATTCGCCTACCCTAGCAGCCAGCATTCTCCTTCTAATAACCACCTGGTAATCTCCAAGCTCCTTCACTAGCTTCCTTGCCCGCCCCATCCCGGGGTCCCCAATTTCGGGTAGGAGGTAAATAGTCTGAAATGACACTAGTTAGCCGTAAAAAAGTGGAGATGAAAAAAGAGAGGAGAAGATATGCATTCAGACCATTGGATAACAACACATCAATCTTGGTCCACAGCAACTATGCCAGGTGGTCCAACCCAGACCTATTTTCTGTGAATCAACTATGCCAGACTTGGTTGGAACTGAACTCATTTTGCAAATCAACTATGCAGGGTGGTCAAATCCCTTCTCATCGGACCTCGCTAATGGGGGCTCAAATCAACCATTGCCCATGTCATCCGCTCAGCCCAATGATGAGTAAGATCCTATTTGTTTGATCAGTGCCTATCCTTTACTCTAAACCATCAAATTGTTGGGCCTGTTTTGGATTGCTTAGCATTGTTTAAAGAAAAAAAAATATTTCTTTAAGGAAATAATTTTAACCTTATGATTCGTCTCTTGGACAAAATGGATGGTTGCATGGGTGCATGTACCAATGTGGGGTTAGAGAGTGGGGAAGATATTCACTTCTAGTATGGCACGGTAGCCAAGATTTCTTTCCTTGTTCGACTATCAATCCTGCCCTAAGAAACGCAAACGCTTACGCTAGCACTTATCTAATAAGAGAACACGTATAGAAGAATGAAAGGGACGTGTAACTATTAAGTTGGGGGTCACCTCGTTGCCTCAAGCTTGGGGCTCTGAGGAACCCACCGTGTTTATGTATGGGTTTATCACTTATCTTCGCTAAGTTGAAAGTACCTTTACTTGGGCCTGTTTGATTTTCCATGATACATGTAAATCATTGACGCAGGGATGAACGTGATGAGGATAATTACTCTGAATCCACGGAGCTTCTCTGGACTCCGACTTCTCGAATCCACGAGGAAAGAAAGTAAAAAAATAAAAATAAATTCTAAGAAATTCAAAATTGATTAATTGATGACTAAAAATGAGTTCACAACCCTTTAAATAGGGGTAACAAGCAATGGGAAAGAAATCAGAATCAAGCTACAACAACTCCTACAAATCGCGACTTACTATAAATAGTAAACATACTATTTATAAACGGTTGTGATGTCTACTAGTGTGCAAGGTTTTCGGCCAAAAATAGTAAGCGTCCTATTTGGCTTCACCAAACCGTTCTCCTAATTATTCTAAGCTCTTTTCACGTTGGGCGCAACTCCTAAAGCCCAACGGATGAAGAGTTATAATCAAACTAAAACTTACTATTTATAGTAAAAACAAAATTAAAGTAGGGAAACAACCGTCGATCCTGGGGTTTTTTGCAATTCCGGGTGTCACAACCCGGCGTAGCGGGGTTGGTTGGCTAAAGTAGCTCGTTCTACCCCAAAATCATATATTTTACGTCGGCTAACTCATCCTGGATTGCGAGATACGCCTGATCTAAGGTCCGATGGTTCGGATCACTTATGTCGTCGACCGGGCCTTTTCTGATCCATCTTGGCCATGAAACTGTCTGCAACCCGCTCTACATCAATTATGGTAAATAAGTAATTATTACTTTTTCACCTAGTTTGAAAAGGTGAGTAATTTCACCCCAAAAAGCGATACAAAAATATTGACTTAAATATGTGGATGCCACTGTAATGTATATGATATATCCACATCGTCCATCTATTTTATTATAACATTTTGGGGCATCAGACCAAAAATTAGGCTGATCCAACACTCAAATGGCTCACAGGAAAGGAAACAATGACCTTAATTCTTATATTGTTGAAAGTTATTTCCTTATCTGGGCCCACATTGAGGTTTTTTCATCATCTAACCCGTTCATAGGTTCACAAACATGGATAAGGGGAAAACACAAATATCAACTTTATTCAAAACTTTTAAAGGCCTCAAAAAGTTTTTAATGGTAGGTGTTCGATTCCCGCTGTTTCCTATGGTGTGGTCCACTCAAGCATTGGATCTGCCCCATTTTTTTTTGCTCATGCCCTAAATTTAGCTAGCATAACAAATGAGCGGTGTGGATACGTCACATACATAACGGTGGGCCCCACGTTGATTTTGTAAAATTTTCAATTTAAAGTTGTCAAAAAAAAGGGGATGGCACATAATTATTACCCATTTACATGATAATTACAGTTGAGCCCAAAAATCAAACGGGCCCTTGGTGAGTATTGGATGGCATATATTTAAAAAAACGGTCAGTGGCCTGTCCCAACTCTTCCTTAGTGTGTGGCCTATAACCTACCAAATTGTAAGTTTCGATGAGGCAGCGCACATGATGTGTGTACGTTCTCCCCACGTGGTGGTCAGTAACTTGCCCTAATATAATTAAATCAAGCTGGCGTGGTCCTTCCCTAAGGAATGGACCACTATTTGCCTGGCAGCGTCGGTAAGCAGGAAGCCGCCGACTGCTTACCGAGTAAACTCTGTGGGGCCCACAGTCATTCATGCATTTTATCCCCTCTCTACATCCATTTTACCAGATAATTTTAGGGATTTAGCCCAAAAATGAACCATTTCTGAAGCTCAAGTGGACCACACCACTGGAAACAGTGTGAATTAACTTTTACGGTTGAAAAGGTTTTAGGGGCCACAGAAATTTTAGATCAAGATGATATTTGTGTTTTCCCTCATCCATGTCTGTGTGATCTTATGAACAGGTTGGATGACAAATAACAATCACCGTGCGCCTTAGAAAGGTTTCAATGGTGGAAATCAATACTTCTACTGTTTCCTATGGTATGGTCCACTTTAACTTTGGATATGCTTCGATTTTCAGCTCAACCCCTAAAATTATCTGGAAAAAAGGATGAATGACTCGATATGGATGGAATCCAGGTGGGCTATTGATGTTGATTCGTCGACCAGGATAGGCGACTTGGTGGGCCTTAAACCTCTAAATTCATGCTGTGTGGTCCATCTGAGTTTCAGAATAGCTGATGGTGCGGCCTATCTGAATTTTGGACCGACCCTATTAATTTATTTTATATTTAATTTCGACAGTGCTCTGATTAAATAGGTTGGTACTGCCCCCACCTGTACCAAGGATTTGATTAGCCTACAGGTCAAATATTTACTTGGACGGAACAACTTTTAAACATGCACCAATTATATCCCCATAGATATTGAAACCGGGGGATAAGATCTTTTAACTGATGGGGTTCTTTTCAGTAGGTGGGATTGGGCCTGTGGCAATGGGGTCGAGATTAATGTTAGTTTCCATGTGAGTATTTTGGCAAGGTAGGGATTGTATGTCCAGGAAAGATCATTTGCTCCCATCGAAAATGGGTGAACTAAAATTATATAACAGTTCTTCACAACATAACCTATGCCTGCCTGATGAACAGTCTGGATCACTGAAAGCCAGGCCCCACTTTGACAGTGTTGTCTCCAACCAAACTGCTGCCATTTTTTAACCTTAATGGAGCTTACCTTGAGGTCGACCTATGTGGGCCCCACCTTGATATATGTAAGACATCCACAGCATGCATTTGGTGGGTCCCCTCTAGGTTATGAGATATATCCCCCAAAGCAGCCGTATCCGGCACACAAATGGGCCATACCATATGAAATTTGATAATCCAAAGCTTATCTGTAGATGCACCAGTCCTAAAAGTTATTTGTTTTGAATATGGCCTCCAGACGGTAAGGAAGAGAAATACAACGGCCCATATTCAACTGCAAAAGGTAAGGGTCGCTGGGATCTCCCAATATGCTAAAACCATGGCCCAAAAGATACCCTTGCCTGGAAAATCTTTACCTTTGGATTTGTGGGCCATGGACATTTACGAGGAGCAATACAACAACAGCAAACGCAAAACATTAACCATTGAGTTATGCATCAAGACCCCATTCTTTTTGCGTTTCTTTTCTCTTTTTCAACATGACCCCATTCAACACCATTTCTATTGGTAAAATGTTCCCACCTTTAAATTGCAAATTGGTTTGTTTTGAACTTGGAAAATGGACATGGAATCCTCAAGAAATGAAAAACCGAGGATTTCATGAGATCTGCGTGTTTGGTTTTTAGTATAATTTTTTTTCTATAATCACGAATTCTTGTGAAATGTGAAAAGGTTGATAGTCAAATGGTTGCTTTATTTCCTTTCAAGAGTTGAAAATAGATCTGTTAATTTCTGTTTTTTAAGACATTGATACATGTTTATTTATGCAAAAAAGTCTGAAAACAAACCCAAATTCTATGTCCATTGAATACCTCTTCACATTGATGCTCTGGCAAAGTGATGCATGATGTCTTTTGTTCAAGAATGCAACAAATAACATGTACAGCAAAAGGAAAAATCAAGCAGAAAACACAATTCTGGCTTGTGATTGATTGAAAACGCTTGCCCAAGATAAATCAGAGATAAGAAATTCAAAAGAATAACAATAGCTATCTGTGTCCTCTCATAGGAGAGTATTTATGCAGTCTTTGAAACCCTAATTACTGTATGACATAACCTACTAGTTATCTACCAATTAGATTTAAGCTTTTAGCAAAACCAATAAATGAGATTCAATCATACCCAACTCTAACTTGTAATCTCGTTACAGCCATAGACATGTTCAGAAAATTGACCATAGCCTACTCCAATGGCATCATAACTGCATGATTTTCAGTCTGCTATCTCAGCGGTTTCTCTTCCCTTTTGCTGTAATCCTTTTGGTTTCTTAATACAATTGTCATCTTTCAAAAAAAAAAAAAAAAAACTGCATGATTTTCAGATAGTTGGAAAGATGATTCAACAGGATTTCGAATGAGACCACTTTTATGTTATTCCACATCATTTGGTACCCTGCAAGAAAAGTGATGAAAAAACAAAATGGAATTTACCTTATCCAAATAACTAAAATCAGGAGAGAATATCTTTAATAAAACCATGTTAAATTACGAGTCACTCATTTAAAGGAATCTTATGCGGGATCCACGATGGTGGCCCACTCTTCACGCTCCAAAGAAAAAAGAAAAGAAAGATGGTCCATGCATGGTTCCTCGAACATTTGGGCCTTTGAACATCATGATCATGGGCCATTAGATCAATAGTAGATAATTGGTTTTGCATGAATGTTGCCTACATCAACTCAAGCACAAACATGCAACCACCACAAATGTTGGCATACATACATCACAAGCTAAAGCATTCAAATCACAGGGATTTATTGAAAATTGAGTGTTCAAATTAAGGGTCTCTTCTATGGTGTTGGGGTTGCGCCCTAAAAAATTAATATGATTAGACCTCGATTAATGATATGATGCAATTTCTTTGATTCCTATATAACATGTTTATATTGAGAGGTATAGCCTCTAACACTTTTGGGCACTCGAGATTGGACACACCTGCTTGGTAGCCAAGGAAAAGTTGTGATCCATGGATCTCATAACCCTAGCCATAATCATAGGTTCTTGAGCATGCTACAACATAATTGGATGGTCATCTTACATAAAAAGACTGGCTTGGTGTTAGGATGGACAGTCTCCGCCCATCAAAGGCAACTTGAGTGACGCTTGATAAATTGGAAAATAAGCTCAAGAAATTAATTTAAGTGCTGAATTGTACTTTTGAAATAATTCTACGGATATTTTAGTAAAAAATGAAAAGAAATTTTAATGCACTGCCACTTTTAGCATTCAACTTTCATCATGGAGTGAAGGGGGCCTTAAAAAAAGGCCCATATTTTCAGTGAAAAGTAATTTAAGCACTCAATAAGTTGGATTTGCTAAACTATCTGAATTAGTGAAAATCACCAAAAATATCAAATTTCCACAATAAGTGCTGAAAATAAGTTTTACCAAACAACCCCTTGGTGTTAGTTTGCCTTCTTCTCTACCCCATGCGAGTGTGTACGTGCCATGGATGATTCCTTGTATAGAGCCTTTGGTCACTCACATTGGTAAGAATCTCTTGTTAGTATCAAGCCTCGAAGACCTATGATGCCCAAACTTGAATAGGCTTGTGGTTACACTAGCTCCGCTAAAATTCTTATGACTCGAGAATATGTGAATGGAGAAATTTGGATTGATCATGCTCTAACTCTCCTTACAAGGCTATTGCATTGCCGCTAAAAGTGGGTGTCTTCACTAGGGTTCTTGAAGTGGGATCCACTTGGTCTATAATGGACATGAATAGATGGTTAATCTTGAGGCTTGTCCATCAAGTGCTTAAAAGGTTGGCCAACACTCCTGAGGTTTCTATTAAACCATTGATTTGTTCAAAATCATACTCGATGGACATCCAATGGTTGAAATCAGATTTGATCCCTACCTTTGGTGGCATTGGAATTGCCTTGGGATGGTGACCAAGAATAGTGGAGGGATTTGAACGGTTGAGATGCATGGATTAGGAAAGTAAATGGACATCCTTCACTATAAAGTACACATGTCCATAGGATGATAGGACACAATATTGTGTACTCCCGCTAGCCCCTCATAAGATCTTATCTTCGAGAGCTACAGCCACACACTCCAGTCTACACGCTGCACGATGTACACATGCCTATGTGGGATCTGTCGTATAGACATCTCTACTCTAGTCCAGTCCAACTCTTACCAAGATACAAACTGAAGCTCTCATCTCTCTTTGTTTGGGATATATCTAGGAAAGACTCCCTGTGTTGCAAGAATGGCCACAAAAAACAATCAATGAATCTACTTCAGGTATGATTAGAGTAGAGTTTCTTCTTTTTGAGAAACATGGAATAATCTAGACAGAATCTTACTATAATTAAGAATTGGATTTTTCAAAAAAAACTTTAAATTCCACTGCGTTTCATGATAAAATCCATAATATGGTCCGAAAATAGTATCAATCAGTTGACTGTAACAACCCATTAATGGATGTTGCGTCTATAAATTGTGGACTATTGCTTGTTGTCCATTTCATATGGTACATTTGGTGGCCATTAGGATTGCCAACGGACCAAGGTCTGTCCAAGCTTGACCTACAAAGTATAACCAAGGCCTGAGCCTGCCCACCTCAGACCCAGGACCACAATGGGTGAAAACAAACACGCCCAAGCCTAACCCATGATGAGTATGACCAGCCCAAGCCCCAGCCCGACAGCCAACTTATGTACAGGCTGTTTTATTAGGTGTGCGTCACCATGCACGATATACTGGAATTTTATTAAAAAAAAAAAAAAAATAAATATAAATGGGCCTTGCAGGGCAGACGGACACAGCCCAACCCAGTACAATTAAGTAGGCATAAATCTTGGGCCTAGGCATGGCCATCAGGCCTAGCGTTCCAGCCCAAGCCCAAGGCCATCCACTCCCACTGGCAGCTGTAACGACCATCAACCAAACAGCCACGAGCCATGAACGTTTTATGTTGAAGTAAGCGCACGCTGCCCAAACATCGTTTAGGCATATGGATATTTATGCTCTGCCAGTTTATCCACATAACTCTTAGATCGAAATTCATAACCCTAATAAGAAAATTTGCTCCCACTCATCATCTTGATAACCCGTCGCTGTATTCATAATCTACAACATTTCCACCACATGCATCGCATCTCCCGTGACTTTAAATGATTCTAGTAAAATGGGATGCTTGCATTACCAAAGACCCATTTCAAGGGATATCTCTTTAGTGGTGGAAAGATGATTCAAGGTTAGCATTCCAGTAATCTCAGACATGGGCAATATCTACTGCATGATAATTTTGATCGAAGAGCGAAAAGGGAAGAAACCTCAAAAGTGGAGGAGTTCGATTTCCATTCTAGTGCTTGAGCCAGTAGTTCCTTAGCTGAGCCATGTGTAATAGCATCTCATCACGACCCATGTTGGTAACGCTGCTAGTCATGATCCAAGGGGGAGTCGCCTGGAAGAATTCCCGTATCAAGTTCTGGAAATCTTCTACGTTCTCTTCTGGCCTCTTACCACCTTTCCTTTTCTTCTTCCGCTTGTCGCATTTTGTAAAGATAAGAGTCATTGGGATCTAATAAGGAAAAAAAAAAAAAACTACCATTACCAGTAATTTCTCCTTGGAATGCAAATTGGAGCTTCTGTTAGAGAAGACAAGTATCCCAAAACAACCAAAAGTGAACTGAAAACAGCTTTCATCCATGGAAATGCATATCTAGGGCTGCAACTTGGGCTCAGGTCACGCCGAACCTGATTGACCCAACCAAAGTTAGACTTGGGTTAGGTCAGGTTGTCAAGGTCATCGGGTTGGGTTCGGGTTGCAAAATGGCAACCAACTTTGAAATCGTGTTGGGTTCAGGTTAGCAAATTTGGGTCGGGTTAAGTTGGGATGGGAATAATCACATGTATTTGGGTTGGGTTGTGTAAAGCACTGAGGAATTTGGGTTGGCAGCTGGGGTTGATTTGGTTGCAGGTTGGATCCTCTAGATGTCAGGTCAGGCTTGGGTTGACCCTCAACCCGACCCAACCCAACCCAACCCAACCCACCCAAGTACCACCTCTATATGCATATTCAAGGCCCACCACCCAATACACATCAGGGAAAAAAGAAGAAGTCACAACCTAAAAACAAAAGCCCAATTTTCAGAAACGACAGCAGTGGGAAACCACCAGCAAAATCACAAAGAACATGCATTTTATGTTGGGCCGTTAACCAACAACATGCTGGGAAAGGTTTACCTGATTCTGGCCTAGCCAACTGGCATATTCAAGATCTATCTTTTTGGCGGGAATGCTGGCATCGATAAGGAGAAACACTGAGACCAGGGTCTCTCGGTTGAGGAAGTAGTCTTTGGTGAACTGGGCCCAATCAATTCGGACTTCATGAGGTGCAGCTGCATACCTGTTTAAGCATGTTGCAAGCATAAGAGACTGCATGGATAACTAGAGTTAGGACGGAATACTTTAGAACTGCTACCCATGTTGAATGACCATATATGCCAAAACACAGGTAAGAAGCAACTGTGAGTTCTTCTAATTGCTTTTGCAAAATTTTAAGGTCATTCTTTATCTTTTTCATTTTTCAATATTGAATAAATGTGTATACTTTCTAATTAATGTCTGTACTAGTCAGTGTCTTTTAAGTTAGGGGTGGCAATGGGCTGGGAGACCCTGTCCTGTCCGGCCAGGGCTTGGGCCCCTAAACTTGGCCCGAGTGCAGGGTACAGGATTGAAATCTAAGCTCTGTGTCCAGGCTGGGCTACACCCAGGCCAACGCTGAATGATCTGGTCCAACCATCAAGTTGAGCACCATTATAGAAAAAGAATGTACCATTTAAAAACACTTGTGAGAGATTCCCATTCAACCTAAGTATGTAGTTTACAGATATTTGCTGGATCATGTTTCAATGATCCAAACCATTTATATATGGGACTTGTCGTGGATACGAGAATGCCAAAAAAGAGTTCTTAGATGTTTCAATCCTTGCATCATTTAAATCTTTTCCTTACAGACTAACCCTGGCCTGGCCCTATAAGGCTAGGCCTTTCAGTCCAATTTGGCTAGGGCTATGGCCAGGCCGATTTCAGCCTAATTAGGGCCAAGGCTTAGGGGGCTAGGACTGAGCCAGGCTAGGCCTAGGCCGGGGCCGGCCCATTGCCACCCCTACTCGAAGAATTAATTTCCAACATTGACATATGCGTGGCATTGAGCAATAACAAATGTTGGGGTTGTGCCCTAGAAAACCAATGTTATTAGACCTCAATTAATGACATGATGCATTTTTTGAGTCATGTCTTTATATATATATATATATATATATATATATAAAGGCAACAAACTGAAAATGCATTGAACGAAAAGAGACGGATACAAAAGACGAAAAAGAGAAACAAAAAGAATAAATCCCATCTGCTATAGCAGAAGGCACCTAACTGTTAAAATCCATCTTTCAGATCCTTTACATTAACATTCAATCACCAATTTTTTGTCCTAGAACCCATAAAATGATCTAGAAAAAGAAGATGAAGCATCTTTCATTCCTTTCTTGCCCACGAAATGGCGAAATACCATCGCCATGGTGGTCTTTGATTTCCCAAGCTTGAGACCATTCCAAGCAATCAACGGTTAGCGGCTGACAAAGGAGAGCACCAATCCTGACTCGAGCTCAAGCTCGAGGTGCATCAACAAAATCTGCCAAAATGGAGGAAATGAAAGGACAATGAACCAACAAGTGACTCACAAATTCTGCCTGACGCATACAACACAAACAAATATTGACAATCTACATTCCTCTCTTAGCCAGATTATCAATGGTAAGAATTCTATTGCGACCCACCAACCACCCAAAACAAATGTATTTAGGGGCCTTCATACCATCTAAATAAACGGCATGTGATCACATTCTAAGACTGCATAGCTGGATATATGAAGGAATAAGGGGACTTGACGGAGAAAGAGGCAGATTTCTCCAACGGCCACGCAATGTTGTCAGGCTGGGAGGGAATAATCGTTGATTTGGAAATGTAATCCTGAAGATTCGTGTACTCGTTACCCTCAAAGATTTCTAATACATGGATGTCCCATACTATAATGGATGGAATAGCAACATCTCGTTGATAAGAATGTCCACACCTCGGTGGGGACAAAGGGAATAGAAGTGAGAGGATTTTCTCCAATCCATAGATCTTTCCAAAATCGAATCGAGGAACCGTTACCCAACACATAACTACTATTTTTAATAATGGGCTGTTTGGCTTTAAGAATTCCTCGCCAGATATGAGAGGCCTTATAAAACGAAGACTTCCTAGGCCACCATCCTCCCTGAGAGGAACCATATTTCCCTTTAACTATCAAGGCCCATAGAGCTTCCTTTGCGATGTATTGACGTTCAAGTTATTTCCCAAGGTCCCAAATTCAAGAGTTATGTGTTGATTCTTGACATTTGCACCATTTCCTGAACAATTTGCATACTTCTTTCCACTCCAGGAAACTTTTTCTGATTTTCCTTCCCAAAAAATATAAGATCTTCTAATCTTGTCCATAGTGGACCACACATCCGCAAAATGAAATAGAGAGGGGGTTGAGAGCTACCATTGAAATTGGTCAAAGTCGATCGACCATACCCAACCCGATCCGATACTGCACGATTTCCAAGAGGCGGACTTCGGAATTTGTTAGGACCCTCCCACATACACCGGCGGAGAGCCCACGAGCGATGGATCGGATCGAATGTTGGAAAAGACCCAACTCGGTCTCCCAAGGGATTCAGATTGAGTTCGGAGAGAAGGCATAGGGACATTAATTCCAAGTAGCTTCGATTTGCTCATGTTGATCCTAAGATCCAATCCAAAACAACTAAGTGACTATCGATCTTATCCCACCCTAGCTAGGATATTAGGGTATCGTCCTATGAACTGGATGTGAGTGAGGGGATCCGCCATTGCCACCCATCGTAATGACACGAAGAATTAATTTCTTCAACATTTGACATCCCCATGGCATTGAGCAAAGGGGAACAAATGTCAATCCTCTCGAACTTTTGAAGTTGTGGGAAAACCAATGTTATTAGACCTCATGGAATGACATGATGCATTTTTGAGTCAAGTCTTATGGAACATGTTTATGTGGGATTTTGGGAGGTTACGTATAGCCTCTGATGCTCATAGGCATTTGAGATTTGATAAAACGGCTTGATAGCTACAAAAGAGTAGTGATCCATGAATCTCATTGCCCTGCCATGAACATACAGGTTCCTGAGTATACCCGGAATATGATTGGATGGTCATCTCATGTGAGGGGACTGGCTTGGTGTCGGGATGGATAGTCTTCGCCCATTGGGGTTGACTTGTTGTCGGTTTGCCTTCTTCCCTACGCCATGTGAGTGTTTAAGTGTGCCATGAATGGTTCCTTGTAAGGAGCCCCTGGTTACTGCATTGTAAGGATCGCTTGCAAGTATCAAGCTTGGGATACCCATCATGCCCATACTTGAATAGGCTTGTGATTGCACTTGGTCCGTCAAATCCCCATGACCTAAGGATGTATGAATGGAGAGGCTCTGGTTGAGGCAATTGCATTGCTAGTGAAAGTGGGTGTAGCTTGGTATCTTCATCAAGGTCTTCAAAGTGCACACAAGCCAACATGGGATCCACTTGGTTTACCCAGGACATAAATATGTAGTTGATCTTAAGGTTTGGACTGTCCATCAAATGTCCAAAAGGATGACTGGCACCTCTAAGGTTTCTAATTGGTTAATCAAGGTTTTTCAATCATTATTTTTTGTTATTAACCGTTGATTTGTTTTAAATCATGCTTGATTTGATCCATACCTTGGGTGGCATGGAGATTGCCTAGGGATGATGACCACTGATAGTGGAGAGATTTGGACAGTTGGGTGCATGGATTAGGAAGGTAAACAGACATCATTCACATTAGGATACACAAATGTCTATAAGGTGGTAAAGCACCATATGGTGTGCTCCTCCTAAAACCCTAGCCCTTCCTTATATAAGAACGTATCTTGAAGGAAGAGGGAGAAAACTTGGACGTCCATGAGCACCATAAGCTAGAGAAAAGAGTGGAGGGAGAGTTGGTGGGCCACACCCTTAGGTCCACATATGTCCACACTTACCTGTGTGGGGTCTGCCAGATGGATTGCTCTGGTCTGATCTGGCCCCTACCAAGATACAAATGGAAGCCTCTGATCTCTCCTGATTTGGGATAGAAATGGGAGTGACTCCTTGTGTTGGGCAATCGACAACAACAACAATCAACAAATATAGTTCAAGTATGATTAGGAAGTAGATTTTTCTTCGTCTTTTGAAAAACATAGGCTAATCTAGATGGAGACTTAAAATTAAGAATTGGAATTTTCAAAACATTTAAGTTGTACCGTGTTTTACAATAAAATTCATTAGTAAAGACTTCATCCAAGGGTAATAAATAGGTAGTATTTAAAGGCATAATGACAAAATGACAATCAAAATCATTCTAATGATGAGTGTTAGTATCCAGTAGGTGCTAGTGCAACAAAGAAAATGGTAGAGTGGTCATACAATAAGTCCAAAATCCAAATTTGGGGTTAGGAAGACTCTCTTCAACAAGATAACCTCCGCTAAGTAGCATACAATGATATAAGCAACAGGAATTTACAAAATGCCACTGCGTTTTTGAGGAAGCCACTTTGATTGCTTACATCTTCAGATCACTGTTTTAGTGTTTGTTGAATGTAACAAAATCGCAGCAGGCAGGTAAGTAATTACAGCTTAATTTGTGAATGATATACAATGCCAATGTGATTAGCTCTGTCTTCTTCGAAAAACCAAAAGAAAAAGGAAAAAAGAAAGAAAGAAAGAAAAGAAAGTGAAAATTAAAGAAATTGTAGAGATGCAGGGATGTTTTTGGAAAAAAAAAAACAATTTATTATTAAAAAATATTAATCAATACTGACAAATATTTATAATATAACAAATGAATATATTAAGCAATGTTTACAATTACTTCAGTTATATGATGATGTTCCATTTTGAAACAAACTGGAGAGAACCAAACTGTATACTAGGGGTGACAATGGGTCGGGTTGGCCGCTGCTCAACTCAGCTGACCTGCCTTTGATGCGTGGGTTGTGCCAAGCTAAATAGGTAATGGGTCAAGCTTGGGTTAGAAAATGTGGCCTGTTTAAGTAAATGGATTTGGCTAGGGTTGTATCCTACACAACCCGACCTGCCCATGTAGCTTATCAATGGGCTGGACCAGATAACCCGATCCGACCTGGCCCAAAACTGGAAACAAATTACTAGACATAGGTATATATAAATACACATGATGTATGTATGTTTGCATGAATCCACTAATTGGGCACGGCGGGGCATAACTTCAAGCCAGTATTAAAACCATTGGGTATGTAGAACCTGACCTAATTACAATTAAATGGGTCGGGTCAGGCTTGGACTGAATTTTTATGTGGGTCGGGTTCGGGCAAGAATTTTTAGACCATTTAGTAAATGGATCAGGCTCGAACCGACACGAACCCATCCCATTGCCACCCCTACTGTAAACAAAGTTATGCTAAACTAATCCAAGTTGCCGCTAAAATATTTTGCTTTCAATCCTCGTGAAGTTAACAATAAGAACAATCAAAGAAGAAACACATTTAAGATGTGTAGAATCACAAAACATTTGCTGAAAGATGCTAGCCTCCAAGTAACACAGACTAACAACAAACATTAAGGAATGAAATTTATGAAGAAAAAGCATTTGAGATCTTACCCATATCCTGGCAAATCCACAAGGTACCAACTATCGTTTACTCGGAAATGATTGATACACTGGGTCTTCCCTGCGAGTATTGATGAAGTCTTCTTTAGTCATTTCTAAAAGGAAATTGCTGAAGAATGGGAAGATAGGAGTTGTAATTGTACTACAAAATTCAAGTATTAAATGCGACAGTCACATCCAAAAGGACTGCTAGTGGTCTATATATTCAAGTCACTTGAAATTTGGGAGAAAGAGTACAAAGACGTTATTTTCTTCTTTAACTACATGTAAAAACATGTGAAAATGGGTTCTGAATTTTTGGAACAGTGCATTCATAAGTTCATACATATAAGCTGCATCAAATTTAAGAGCACACACCGATAAAAATTAGTAGGAAATGCAGCCTAACAAGAGAAGTTGCACTTTAGAAAAACCTATCCTCTTGAACATCTCAAGCACCAGATTGCAAATAGAGGTTGATCTGTCATTTTCTCTTGATGGAAGGCCAACATATATGCAAGATGTGCCTCCATCATTCCGTCCAACCTGACACCCAAAAGAGATTTCTTCCCAAGATTTGACCCTTAGCCAGGAAACAAGCCTCAAAAATCTCATAATCTAGTTTATATTTGATATTCAAGCATCCATTGCACAACACAGAGCAAAAGTGTAGTGCGCAAACTGTAGATGCATAATAGAGAGTCGGATTTCTAACTGTAAACAGGCAAACTTCTTCCACCTTAAATTCAGTAAGCCCTTCAATAGCATTTGGATCTTGCATACAATAGCTTTGGTCCCTGTAATGGGGGTGGAAGTTCACGGAAGCAACCTTGGAGCTCTATGCTTGGAGGAATCCAAATCATCTTGGTTTAAACTTGGATCTCTCCTAATGCTAGTTGTTCAAGTAGGATTAGAAGTACTATCAATCCATTACTCAGTTCTGTACTGTCTAAAAAAGTTTGAAGCATCAACCAAAAGAAAAAATCATAGATAGAACAGTTAGGGGTGCCCCTTCAATATGATATTTAGCCATTGACACATCCATAAGGTGGCCGATCGATCGGCTGGATCGAAATGACACTTTATGTTTAGGCAGAAACCTTACAAGTGGCCCACCTTTCCACCTTTCCATGAACCAGGCCATTCAGCCAGCATGCCCACACACACATCGGAATATCTCAACCACACAATCAGTGCACTATTATTTTTCTTGTTGAATGTGGTCCGTTGGCTAAACAATGCATTTTCACAATCAGACATTTTAGATCATCTTATAGAGGAGATTCCTGGGGCATTGCCCATCCATAATGGGCCCCCCAGATGAACGGCCTGGATTACTGGAAAGTGGTCCCATCTGTACAATTGCACAAAATTGAAAATGCCCAAGCCAAAAGACATACACTCCAAAACAGCAACAGAATGAACAAACAAAAATAGATGTCTATGGAGAGAGATTTCAATCAATTAACCAATATCAGAATGTACCAATAAACAGAGAAATCACGAAAAGCAGAAGCAGTGAGAGAGAAGTGCAATAAATATAAAATAAAAAATAAAAGAAGGAAAGAAAGAAAGAAAGAAACTGAGCAAGTGAAAGAGAGCATGTGATGTGACCGACCGGGCTTCTTAGACGTGAGGGCGAGCCGCTTCCGCCTGACGAGGGAGTTGAGCAGCGACGACTTCCCGACATTGGAACGCCCGACGAGAGCGAACTCAGGCAGCCCGTCAGACGGGCAGTCCTCCGTCCGCTTGCTGCTCTTCACAAACTCAGCCTGCGATATCTGAGCGTCCCTTGCATACCTGCTCAGGACTATGTTGGAGCCCTTCAGCACCCTTCTGTTCAACGCCGACTCGTCGGCTGAAATGTCAACTTCCGGCGGAATAAATAGCTTTTCAAGCGGTATTTCGATCTGGGTCTCTTCCGGAACTGGCGAATTGGGGTGGAATTCGATTTGGGTTTCTTCGAAAATTGATGAGTTCTGAGGAATTTCGATGTCAGCGTGTTGGGGAACCGATGAAATGGAAGAAAAACGAGGGGTTGAGATGAGTGGGGTTTGAGAGAGATTGGGATTGGGTTTGGAGAAGAGAGTGGAGAAGAAGATAGGGAGTGTTGCTGTAGCTGCTGTTTTGGAGACTGAGACAGGAGAAGAGAAGCGAGGGAGGTGGTGTAGAAGCATCGTATCACATTGAGAGATGCGAGTGCTTGGAAGGAAAATGGGGTGAAGGATAAGCACCTTGCCCCTCCCAGTGAATGTTAGAAGAGTCGAGAGTGGCTTTGGTCGAGGTCGAACACATTGAAATGGGTCCTCCTTTCCCCACTCGTGTCGCCTGTGCTACATCTGGACCGTCCATCGCGTGGGCCTGCCATGGCTGGAAAACGATGCACGTGTGGGTAATCAGGAGAATGGCACGCATGTGCTGAATGTAGACAATTTCTAAGTATACACGCGTTGCCCACAACCTGATATTTTTGTATACAAGTGTGGCCCACAACCTCCCCAGCCTGATTTTTGAGCCACAATCAGTTTAGTGGCCTACGCATGAAAGAATTCTATTATCCACATTAATCTCCGCATGTGTGGATTAGGCCCCCTTAAGCTATTGTTCTCTGATCAGACAATCCTAACCATCCGATTGGAGGATTTGGCCAGTTGAATGTCAACCATTACTCTTTTGATTACAGAGAAATACTTTGATACACAGGCAGAGTGTGACAGATGATACGCAGGCAGTTGGAAATTACTGAGAAATTGTATACGTGGCATGCAAGTAATCCAAAATACACCGTCCAAACCATGGGTACCTTCTTAGATGTATCATGAACCAAAAATTACTTAGTCATCTAATTATTCGATTTCTGGACATTCATTAGACGGTCCAAAATGAAAAATCCAATAGTTTTATTTTAAAAACAAGTGTCCACGACTCAAGAGGTTAGAATTGTCCAAAAGATAGTGTTTTCCACAATTTAATCAGTTTTATTCGAGTTACTATATTCCACGTGTATAACGTTTTAAGTGCTTGCATATCAAGCGTCATATGCAGCCAGAGTATCATACAACTGCTCTCGAGTCTTGATTATAACCGTCCATCCATTGGTCAGTTTGATCATGCCATCCATCTTCCGGCAATTGATGAGGTGATCCAAATGAAAGTGATTTTTTCTGTCATGTCCCTGCCGGTTGGAGCCTGCCAACGACACCACCGGCTAATCTCTGTATATCTTTTGTAGTGACACCATTTAGAAGATTCCAGCTCCAGAGCCAGCCACGTAGACAGCAGAGTCTTCTTAGGAAGGCAGCAGGGGCGATTTTGGGAAGTACACGAGCCAATGTGGCACACATGTTTACAGATCCAGGCCACTTATCAGGTGGGGCTTACCATGAACCTCGTCTGGCCAAACAAGCAGCGGACCACTTATCAAATGGGCCACACATGAGATGCGGGCGACTTCTCAAGCTAAATACCCAGATTGTGCAGACACAACACAAGCATGGCGATGTCTGGAGATGACGACGTATGTCTCAACCCCATTTCAGAGTCAGGCCCAGCAATGTGGGTCTCACCCCCACTTCAGAGTCGGGCCCAGCAGATGTAACGGCTGTGATTGATCCATGTCGTTACCAGGCAGCCCCACAATGCATGAGTTCAGGCCTGAAAAAAAGAGGAGTCGACTCTGTTAATCAGACAGGCCACACAAAATGTCTGGAGGAAAAGGTGACCAATAGTTCCACATCCAATATCATGTGGCCCACCCGGTGAGCCAACCAGCCTGAATTTTTAACAATAATTCATTCACTGCTCGACTTACCTGATGAACGGCATAGAACGCAAGCGCATGCTACGTGCATTCCTCTAGCTTACTTTCTACTAAAAAACTTTGATACTATTACCTACCAAACAAATATAGAGAAGTGTCATGTGCATTTGCATGCATATGTAGATCCTTGAAATGCAAGGATAGGAGGCTATCTGGTGCAATTTGAAGGTATTTACACATATATACAGTGTGCTTTCAGCTCCTGTAAGAAAGAATGTGAAGATAATAAATATCGAATAACTGTAAAATGCTACATCCTTGCACAATACTTGAGATCACATGACCCACACATTCTCGGCAAATTGGCCCACTTCAGAAGCAGCCCAAGCAGTCCAGTTCACCGCGGTGCCAAAGAAAAGCTCCCAGAACCATAGATCTACCGCAAGGATGGACGAGAAGATGAGCAATGCCAGAGTCTGGTACCTGTTCAATGGCCACCCTGAAATCTTGGCCAGAGTTTTCAGAAACGGCAGGGACTGGATCTCGAGCTTCTGGTTCCTTATTGACCAAGCTGTTATCCACTGCACCTGGGAGGGGACCAGGTCTAGTTCCTCACGTAACCGCCTACCCAAGTCCGGCATGTGTCCACCCCCATACAACACTGCGATTCTGTTGTGCCCATCGGAAATTGCCCGCTGCAGTGCTTCTGTTGCGACTCTGTTCCTTTCCCCAATGATGACCGATCTCTCCTCGATGGCTGCAGTCACCTGTGTGAACCTTCAAAGAAATAACTTTGATCACTTCCCCAAATGTTTCAGAGTAGTTGTGCATGTTGATGCAAGTTGACAGAGATTAGGGAAGAAACCATTAGGTTGTTTCCAGACTGCTGATACAGATATAGCTTTCTTTCTTTCTTTAAAAGAAAGATTGAACTATTTGTATCACATGCTTTTATGAATTAGAACATATTCAATATTAAAATGTTCAATGATATTTGAATATTTATAGAGTTACACTTAAACCTAAACAAGTAGATGACCTGGCCGCAAGTGTCATCCAAGAAAGCGTGGACTTCTAAGCCATGTACCAGGTGGGCCCCACCTTGTAGACAACCTGGCCCAAGTATCAGGCTGGTCCTGTCATCAGGCAGGGCACACAGGTGTGCCATACGTGGATGCTTAGCAAGTTCTTGTTTTTCTAATGATCCATCCTACCCTTTTTTTCTAGCCAGCAGACGTACACAGTTGTGCCCACTTGTACATGACCTCATCCAAATCTCAGGCCAGTCCCATCATCACGCAGACCACACATGTTGTATGTGGATGGTTTGCAATTTTATTTTTTATTTTTTTATTTTATTTTTAAATCATCGGTCCTTTTTCATAAATGTATGGCCCACATGAGTTGACCAGTCAGATTTTTCAGCCAGGTCACATATATACAATTGGTCCACCTGACGGATGACCAATGCCTTGGATGTCCCCCATCTGCCAGGTTGGTGCTTGTGTCCACATGTAGATGTGGATTACCAACTCTCATATCTATATGGTAATAGCTAGATTCCATCCAAATCTCTAATGATGGAAAACCGAAAAATTAGCCACTAATTGGTTAGTTAGGATCTCCATCCCTCCCTCCCTCTCCCTCCATGTGTGTGCGCAAGTATGTGCATTTGTTCATCTCCATGGTGGATCCCACCTGATACATGGCTCAGTTCTACCAGGCATCTGTTGAGGTACCTATGGGGCTAGCGAACCTCCATTTGACATTATCATATAACTGTATAAACATGGCAGGCAGCATGTCTAGTTTTCTGGACAGTGGTTGTCACTGATATCATACATGTGTTTGACAGAGTTAATGTAAGATTAATCAATGATTTTCTATGGGGTTGTCAACAGAAATTTATCAAATGATAACAGTGGCGTGAGCCCATGATGGACTTTTTGGTGGCTTAATGCAAACAGTGTAGATAACGAAGAGATGACGAGTGTCACATCTGCACCTTATGGGTTACTTTTTCTTTCTTTTTCTGGCAAGATACATAATTGCTTCAGACAGGACCAAACACCTTGGTGGGACTTGAGCCTCGGTCTTCCCACTTGAGTCAAGCATGCACTACCAGCACATGGTTACTAAAAGTATATTCAGTGAAGAGAGTAGACCAGGTCTTTGATTCCTGATAATATAGGAATACAATACGTACTACAGAGACACTATCAGAACCAAAATACTAAAGAGCAAGCTATGCCCATGAAGGCTTTCCTTTAGTGCAAGCAGAGGCCACCTTTTGGTATGCCTGGTGCCTTAAAAACTCATTGAGCTAACCCAAGCCATCAAAAGCTCCAGTTTTCCAAGCTTCAAATTAGCAATAACGTAAAATTGGTTAATGAACCATGCTAGACTAATAGAACGAATCAACAACTACTAATCTATTATTGTACTTGATGTCCAAAAACTGGACTCACCTAGGGAAAAGATCTACTATTGATTTCTATGATTGATTTGGCACCGGTCCAGAAGTAATTCATTCGTACCAATTACTGTGAAATCAAGAGTTGGGATTGAGTACTTCGAGCCACAGATTTAATCAGCAGTTTTGAAGGACTTGCCTAGGGACTAAAACCTGTATGACTCAGCCTGGCTCATTCCAACTTAGTCGGTTCCAGTTTTGGTCACGTATTGGTGTGATGACTCTTTTCATTGTAGACCAAAACCGTACAACGAAACCCAATCACACTGGACAAAACTTTAAACCATGCATCAAGCTGACAAGTGACAACTCCAAGTCAGATTAGCTGAATTCTGAGTCAACCAGCAAGTTTTTGATATTTAATAATTTGCTTGTAGATATGATACCCATATATGAAGAGTCAGGTTTTACTTACTCAGAGGTTAGCCTTTTTGCCAAGAAGACCTTCATTGCAGCACCAAAATCGAGTCTGGACAACGCCTCTAGCTCTGGATATTCGGATGCCTGATTTTCCTCCTGTGCACAGACACTTCCTATGATGAGAAGGCCGACGAGAGGCATCGGTAGCACTCGGGAAGCCCACAGAAGTTTGGACTTCCAAGGCCCAAGATCTTCTGGGATAGAAGCTGGTAGCACCATGGCTTTTGTAGATCTAAGAGTCATGTCTCTTGCAAATGTGAAGAAGCTCTCACCTCTTTCGTGCTGAAAGGAATGAGAGGGCAGTGTTATGAAATTATGTTTTCGACCTTAAAGTGAGAAACAGGAAAAATGACCCTCGCTGCAAAATGGTCATGCTCTGATGATTTTATACTTGCAAAAAATACCAACAAGAATATTAAAGCAGCAACCCAAAAAACAAAAACAAAAAAAAAAACAAAAAAACAAAAAAAAAAAAAAACAAAAAAATAAATAAAAAAAATCAGGCAAGCATTACATGCTAGATATATAAGATCTTCACAACTTGATCTTTGTCTCTACATTATCTGCTCTCTGGATAAAGACTTGATTCTCAATTAACCATAAAAAGGACCAACAACAAGGTTAGGAACTGCTCATGTTCCATGAATTAAGTAGCCGAGCAATTTTGGAACTCCAAAAACAAGTTACTAAAGGCAGCTCCCTTAAGAGTATTCACAATGGTATTCAATAAATTATGGCCATTATGTAACGGTTACGGTGGTGCCTGTTACACAATACAGGGCCGTAACACCTGATTTGAAAGAAAAAAAAAAAAGAAAAAAAAAAGATCCATAACAGGTCAATATGGAGCTGTAATTGACTGATACAGGGCCGTAATTGACCGATATGGGCCCATAATGGGCTAATACAGCGCAGATGCATTTTTTCCCTCTTTAAGAAAAGGAAAGAACACTGAAAAATAAGAAAAAGTACCTGAAGTGACTTAAAGGTCTCATAATCAAGGTCTGCATGGTACCAATTCTCAGCCTGGTAATCAAGACAATCTAGTTGGAAGTCCAGCATAAGAATTCGAGCCATCTGTCGCTGAATACATCCAAGAATATTGAAGCCCCGACTACGTGAACCTTTTAGTTTCGTGGTAGAAGCTGGATTTCTCCTATTCTCTAAACTCTCCCTGCTGGCCACCATCTCATAAAGGACACAGTCATAGGGTTCAAGTTCCTTCTGAAGAGTTGCAAAATACCTGAACATTGAATTTCTATTATTCCAAACTAGATTCTCATGAGTTGCAAAAACCAAATTCAATCAGAGAGGGAGCCAGAAAATCAAGAAAACAGAACTGAAGACTGTAAATTTTGAGCTACCCACTTTTTTAAATATTTAAATTATGACATCATCTACGCCTTATCCCAATTATTTGGGGTCAGCTACATGTATCCTGTTCCGCCGTTCCACTCTATCAAGGGCCCCATACCTTCAGTCAGACCATAGGTCATCAAATTACGACCTTTATATTAGCTTCAAATTTCTAGCAACTACGTCTACAAGAGAATTGTCTGGTAATAACTTCAGACATAGTTTCCAAGTGTTCCAACTTAAGTTAGCAGTTGGAAGTTGGGATTCTTAAAAAATATCCATTGGCACATATTTTTTATTGTTAAATGCAATGAATTGTGGTTTGGGATATTTCTCTGCGTTTTCTTAGTATTCTTGAAGAACACTATATGTAACAACCCTAAATTTTGGTGCATTAAAAAAAATAATAATAAATATTTAAAGATTTTATTTTTAAATAAAAAATAAAAACAAGTCAATAGTTGAGTTGGTAAAGACATTCTTAGTTAAGAGAGAAGTTTAGGGATAGATTCTTGAAGTAGTAATAATAATTTTTTATCAAATGTCATAAAAAAAATTCAAATTCAGGATAAGGGAGGATGTGTTCATCCTATCTTATGAGAAGTTTCTTTAAAAAGGGATACGGAGAGTTTTCTGCATAAGAAAAAAAAGAGAGAGGAAGCCCTAAAGAAAAAGGGAGAGGAGATTCTAAGAGGACTTGATCAGGTAAGTTCCAACCCTTAGATCTTTTTAATTTTTTATTATGTTGTTAATTTCTTTTTGATCTATACAATGGATGGTGTTGATCATCCACACGATCATTGTATAGGTGTGTAGAGACAATTTTAACAAAGTGATGTTTTATAATTTCAGATCTGTTCAGTAATACTTTAGGAATAAATTTAATGAGTGCAATCTAATTGTGTTAAGATAGATCTGAACGGGTCATTTGATCCTAAGTATCAAAAGATAACAATGCCTTAAATTTCATATCGATCTGACCATCGGATGGGCCACACTAGTCAGATGTATAAATGTTTAATAAGGAAAGCTGAGAATTCTGCGCAACTGATTGGTATCACTTAGCGTAGAAAGTCGAGATAGGCCATTAATGTATATGTGGTTAGATCCACACAATTCATCCAATGTGTAAAGGCAAAATATGCCAAGACCTCAAAATCTGGATGATCCAATCATCCGGTGGGCCACCTTGATTAATTATTTGACATTCAATTTCAGGATCTTAAAAAGAAAATTTAAATCTTGATAATTAAATTTAATAAACATATAATTTTAATTATTTAATCATTTAGGGTTTGGCCACTTAGGATATATATTAAATGTGCGCCCCACCATGTAAAATAACTAGATGGATAATAATGTTATTGATATAACTGATAGGATCTCTGAATTCAAACCAACCTAATTAGCTTGTGGATTCTACACTACAAAAATCAGGTGAGTAACCCAACTTGTCTCATAATTCATTGAAATTAAAATAAATCGTTTGTGATTGTTTGATTGATTGGTATACTGATTTGAGTATTTTGTTATGATAATTGTACGCTAAATTCATATGTGAATATTCTAACCAAGACAACTATGCCAAATATGAAAAAGATACATTTATATATCATCTATCATTCATTGCATTTGCATAATGCATAGTCGATCCTAAAAGCCCTCCCTGGAAGAAATGTCGATCATGTTAGAGCGTTACCAAATGCAGGCTATGCCCAAGCCTCTACCGAAAGGTGGAAGCCTACTTAACGGGTGGATGCGGGTTGACGACTACCAACCCAAGCAGATAGACGATCATCCCATCTGATGCATTCATACATCATTTGCATCCGTATCATTGTACATACATTTTTATGTTATTTTAATTGCTATGATTATGAACCATGCTGGGTTATTTCACTAAGTCTGGCCAGCTTACCTTTTTATTGATGAAAAACCGTACAAAGGAGCCATTAACAGATGATGTGGCGCAAAAACCGGGAGGATTTACCGCACCTGAACACGACCCATGTGAAACGTGGTCATACTTATTTGAAGCTAAAGTGGCGGCATTAGACCATTTCTGATTATGTGATTTATTTACTAGAATAGTTTGATTAGCGTATAATGCATATTGGTATTGATTTTGAGATTTTAAGAAATTGTTTAGATTTATCTAATTGAAATAATGTTAGTCTGGTATAAACATATTTGTAGTATGATGATATAATAAATAAATGATTTTAATATTTATATTATTTTAAGGATCGTCAAGATTTATATATGCCTGGTTGATTGGAGCTAAGTGTTATGTATGTGTGATTCGAGTTAGGGTGGAACTTATACTGAATGTAATTATCACAATTGATTAAACTGATTAAGGAATTAAGTTAGTACACTTTGTCTACGAGTTACGAACTGAAACTCAAGTCTGAGGGTGCACACTCTGTACTTGAATTTCGGGGCGTGACAGAATGGTATAGGAGAGGGGCCTTTTCTAAAACCTAGAGTAACCTGTAGGTTATGCTCCCCACTAAATTTTATAAATTGTAGGCCCTTGAAATTAGAAACATTTCATTAGGATAACTCCTCTTGATTGATGTATGGATTGATGAACTTGGAGACCTAAATTAAAGTTCCTATTAATTTTTGTGGAATGTAGAAATAAAAATTTAGATTCTCTTCACTCTTATTTGAATATAATTTAAATTAAGATGGATTAATATAATGAAAAAGAATTTTAAAGATATTTAATCCACAATTTTGTTGGACGGCAATAGGCAGAAAGAATTACCCAACTTGTAAAATTCATAACTATAAAAGTATTAATTCAATCGAGGCGATTCAAAAGCTTGATTGAAGATAGACAAGTCTAAATTAAGAAAAAATTAAAAATAAAAATTTGAATATCAAATTAACTATACTGATTCAGTGAGTTAGTACAGGCTGGTCAGAATTCATCAAATTCTGGACAGGTCTGACTGCAGGAATTATAACAAAATTTGTAGTTGAAATTTTTAACTAAGATTTCACAGAAACATAGTAAACTTATAATAAGATCTCCAGAAAAATTTTGAACCTAATTTGAAATTTCAAGTACAATAAAATGTCATAGAAACAACAGTCATTAAACCAAAAATCAATCTGCTTATACTGATTTTCTATCAATTTAGCTAATAGATTTTTTCTATTTTGATAATACCTTTGGTTAAATTAAGATTTTTATTTAAGTATTATATATATATATAGTGTAAAATAAAATAAAATAAAATAACCATAATCTCTACTAAATTTTAAAATTCCTTCTTATAGGATTATAAGTCCATACTTGGTGAAAACAAAAAAAAAGAAGAGGAAAAATTAAATATCAAACTCATTAGAATCTTTTTTCAGGTATAGGACAACGTCTTCCCCAAATTTCAAGGTATGGGGAAGGTATTTCTAATTTTCTAACAAATTTCAACATTATAGAGTGAAAATTTGGACTATTTTAATATCCCTGATCAAACTAGATAAAATTATTGCTCAAAATAATTCCCTAATATTTTTTTTGAGTCATGTACATACCCCTGGACAACTCCATAAAATTTTACGATGATTCGAGTTGTAGAAAAATTATAAACATTTAAGCACTAGACTGTAAACGATAGAAACGACTGTTGGACAGCATGATTTTTTCCCCTTAGCAGCGATGAAAACCCTAGTAAAAGTAATAATTTTAATCTGATTTTTTTTACCAGATAGTTAATAACATATTCTCCAAATTTCAAGTCATTCTGACTTTTAGTTCGAATGTTAAAATTCCGTAAATAACATTGTGTTTGTCAGTCCGAATTTGAAATTTTCTGTTGGTCATTTTGAGAGATGCAATACATAAGATCATTGATTTTTGTGATGTCTGAAACTTATAAACCCAACCTAGGACCCCATAATATTTAAAAATAAATAAAATTTGCCCATCGTATTTTGTTAAATAATGAAAATCACCTGATTTGAAAAACCCATAACTAATTAAGTACGAGTCCAATTAAGGTGATTCAAAGGCCACATCGTAAATTGATAAATCGAGTTCAAAAGAAAATAATTAAGAAACTAGAAATTTATAATTTTTTAAAAACCAAATTTAGTTTTATTTTTAACTGGAAAAAAAAAAAAAAGTTTATTTCTAGACAACCCTTTTTTTTTTTTTGAAAAGTCACAAAATATATTAGCAAAAAAAGGAAACAGAAACAACAAGGCTGCACCGCTGAGGGAGCTACACAACCTAAATGAAAGAACAAAGCTAAGAAAGGAACAACAAGCTACACCCCTTTAATTTGTCTACACTAATAGCCCACTCAGCAACATACACTCTAGCTCTAGCGGCAACGTAGTCCGCTGATTTAGATAACCCATTGAAACATCTTTCATTTCTTTCTTCCCAAACTGCCCACCAGATAGCAAGGAGGGCCATTCTCCATAACATCGACTTGGACTTTTCCATAAACGTACCATGCCAAGACTTGAGAAAGCTACCAGCTGATTTAAGTGCAACCCAAGCCATCTCAAAACGATAAAGAAAATAAGACCAGATATGTGCGATGAACGGACAGTGAATAAATAGGTGATTCACTGATTCCTCTTCCGACATACAGCAAAGACAGACATTGGTAATAATCATCCCTCTCCTTCGAAGATTGTCAACCGTAAGCACTTTGTTCTTTCCCACCAACCAAGCAAAACCTATAATCTTTGGAGGGCCTTTGTATTTCCAGACTTTGTTGGTGAATATCTCCTCGATCTTGTCCACTCTATTGTCAAGACACCTGTAAAACGATTTAACCATAAACTTACCTGATTTATGTTTGATCCAAACTATCCTATCATCACTTTCCAAGTCAATCTTGGCACCTTAAATGCAATTAAGGAGATCCGCATATTCTTTAACTTCGACATCATGGAGATTTCTTCTGCACTTCACATTCCACACTACCACACCCCCCACCATGGAGTAACTATCAGCTACTGAGATGTTCTGATTAGCGACCAAACTGAAAATGCCCGAAAATTCTTCTTTTAAAGTTCCAACTCCAGCCATCACTGTCTGAATTTTTTAATCTTCTATAAACCTTAGTTTTTAACAAAATTTTACATACTCATAAATTCACTACTAGAAAAAACTAAGAGGTCAATCTAGTGTCTAAAACCACCCATAACATAAGCGTGACCAACACCATTAAAACCAGAAAATTTTAAGATGTTAGTTTCTAAATCTTGAGAACGAGATTTTATTCAAATGGGGGGGGGGGGGCTAAATTTTGGTGCATTAAAACAAAAACTAAAATAAATATTTAAAGATTTTATTTTTAAATAAAAAATAAAAACAAGTCAATAGTTGAGTTGGTAAAGACATTCTTAGTTGAGAGAGAAGTTTATGGATCGATTCTTGGAGTAGTAATAATAATTTTTTATCATATGTCATAAAAAAAATTCAAATTCATGATTAAGGGAAGATGTGCTCATTTTATCTTATGAGAAATTTCTTTAAAAAGGGATACGGAGAGTTTTCTGCATAAGGAAAAAAAAGAGAGAGAGAGAGAGATAGGAAGCCCTAAAGAAAAAGGGAGAGGAGATTTTAAGAGAACTTGATCAGGTAAGTTCCAACCCTTAGATCTTTTTAATTTTTTATTATGTTGTTAATTTCTTCTTGATACAATGGATGGTGTTGATCATCCACACGATCATTGTATAGGTGTGTAGAGACAATTTTAACAAAGTGATGCTTTATGATTTCAGATCTGTTCAGTAATACTTTAGGAATAAATTTAATGGGTGCAATCTGATTGTGTTAAGATAGATCTAAACGGGTCATTTGATCTTAAGCATCAAAAGATAACAGTGCCTTGAATTTCAGATCGATCTGACCATCGGATGGGCCACATTAGTCGGATCTATAAATGTTTAATAAGGAAAGCTGAGATTTCTGCGCAACTGATTGGTACCACTTAACATAGAAAGTCGAGATAGGCCATCGATGTATATGTGGTTAGATCCACACAATTCATCCAATGTGTAGAGGCAAAATATGCCAAGACCTCGAGAATCTAGATAATCCAATCATCAGGGTGGGCCACCTCAATTAATTATTTGACATTCAATTTCAGGATCTTAAAAAGAAAATTTAAATTTTGATAATTAAATTTAATAAATATATAATTTTAATTATTTGATCATTTAGGGTTTGGCCACTTAAGATGTATATCAAATGTGGGCCCCACCATGTAAAATAACTAGATGAATAATAATGTTGTTGATATAACTGATAGGATCTCTGAATTCAAACCAACCTAATTAGCTTGTGGATTCTACACTACCAAACTTAGGTGAGTAACTCAACTTGTCTCATAATTCATTAAAATTAAAATAAATAATTTGTAATTGTTTGATTGATTAATATACTGATTTGAGTATTTTGTTATGATAATTGTACGCTAAATTCATATATGAATATTCTGACTACGACAACTATGTCAAATATGAAAAATATGTATTTACATATCATCCATCATTCATTGCATTTGCCTAATGCATCGTCGATCCTAGAGGCCCTCCCTGGAAGAAATGTCGATCCTGGTAGAGTGTTACCAGATGCGGGCTATGCCCAAGCCTACCCAACAGGTGGATGCGGGTTGACGACCTCCAACCCAAGCAGACGGACGATCATCCCATCTGATGCATTCATACACCATTTGCATCCATATCATTGTACATACATTTTTATGTTATTTTAATTGCTATGATTATGAACCACATTAAGTTATTTTACTAAGCCTGGCCAGCTTACTTTTTTATTGATGGAAAAACCATACAGATGAGCCATTAATAGATGATGTAGCGCAAAAACCGGAAGGATTTACCGCACCTGAACACGACTCATGTGAAACGTGGTCATATTTATCTAAAGATGAAATGGCGGCATTAGTCCATTTCTGATTATGTGATTTATTTGCTAGAATAGTTTAATTAGCGTATAATGCATATTGGTATTGATTTTGAGATTTTAAGAAATTGTTTAGATTTATCTAATTGAAATAATGTTAGTCTGGAATAAACATATTTGTATTATGATGATATAATAAATTAATGATTTTTAATATTTATATTATTTTAAGGGTCGTCAAGATTTATATATGCCTGGTTGATTGGTGCTAAGTGTTATGTATGTGTGATTGGAGTTAGGGTGGAACTTAGACTGAATGTAATTATCACCTATGATTAAACTGATTAAGGAATTAAGTTAGTACACTTTATGTATGAGTTACGAATTGAAACTTGGGTCTGAGGGTGCACACACTGTACTTGAATTTCGAGGCGTGACACTGTAGACGCATGATTCTACATGAAATTCATAGAGTTGGAAGTTCCAATAAGCTGATCATCTCAAGGTCATTTTTTGATATAATTTCCAACAGATAAATGTATTATCACTTAATAAAATACAGACAAGTGATTTTATGATATAGTCTTAACTGCCTTTGATATTAATTTGACAATTCTCAACATTAGGGTTGTGTTTGGACGCACTATTGATTTGAATTATAGTTATCTATGTTATATATAATGCAAATAGCAGAAGACAATCTTATCCACACAATTACTTTTCTAAGGGGTTGTTTGGCAGCATAGATTTTGACGGATTTGTGGGGATTTCAATTTTTTGGGTCCTTTTTTTCTTTTTCTTTTTTTCTTCGAAAGGCAGTTTTTTGGGTCGTTTGGTAGCAAGGATTTTGAAGGATTTGGATTTTTATTCCTCCAAAATCCCTAAATCGAGCCCTTGTTGCATTCCCACATCAAAGCTGATTTGCAAAATGCTCTCGATTCCACTGGCCTCAAATTCCACAGATTTTTAAATCCAAGCTACCAAATGACCCCAAAGGGTTTTGAAGTTCCAAATATCTAAAGGATGTGGCGAGAAATTTGAATTAATGATAAGGGTATTTGGTAATTTGGAGGGCATTGGCTGCTTGGCAACCTATGGCTAAGATTTTCCCTGTAAAAAGTTCGTTGATGACCAAAACTTTTACCCAGTCAATTTCTCTATGCGAGTAGGTTGCAACCTGCGAGTAGCCCCCACCTTTTCTCTCTCTCTGTGCTTTGCCAACACTCCCCGCATGGCACCCTTTCCCTTCTCGACTTGTCTCCCAAATCCCATCTCTCCTTGATCACTTTCTTCAACGCACGTGCCATATCTATCCAATAAAGTGGAAATTTCTATTTTTAAAAAAAAAATAAAAAAATAAAAAAATTTCAAGGATCGGGCCCCAAATTGCTTTGAAGTTGGATGTCGAAGGCTGCAATTTGAGGACCACTTCCTCATTAGGGTTACTTCATCATTTTATCTTGCCTATAAAGGATCTTCACAATTTAATTCATTTGTGCATCCAAACGCAAGCTAAGGGGCCGTTTGGATGCCTGTAACTTCTAAAATGTAACAAAGTTATAGGTAACTTTGTTGCGGATGGTGATTGGGAGAGGAAAGTTACATGTAACTTTCTCTCAACCTGTAACTTTCTTATAGGAGAAGGTTGTGAAAATCTCACAGGCAGTGAGGCTGAGTTTCAAGTTACCTATAACTTTGAAATAGGTTAACGGATGAAAATTTCAAATCCGAAAATGCTTGATGGTCAAAGAGAGTGAAGGACAGCATTGATGAAGAGCCACCAACCTGGTCTCTCTCTGGTCTCTCTCTCTCTCTCTCAAGGTAGGGTTTCAAACCCCCCCCCCCCTTTACTTTGATCTAAAATTGGACAGGGTTGTTCCCTAGCTATTCAAGAACTTCCTAAAACAGGAAGCTAGATGGGGCCCACCGTGATGTTTGTGAGAAATCTAACCCGTCCATCTATTTTTCTAGATCATGTTAGGAGATGGGCCAAAAAATGAGGCAAATCCAAAACTAAAGTGGGCCACACAACAAGAAAAAGTGGATAGGGAAAAGCCTACCATTGAAACCTCCCTAGTTTCCACAGTGATATTTTTATGCTATCCATACCGTTCATAAGTCATTCATATTGGGATGAACTACAAACACATAAAAATTAGCCCGATCCAATACTTCTATGGCTCCACGAATCTTTCAACAATGCACATTCATTTGAATATGTTTCCTATCCTACGACCCACTATGGTTTTGGTCCTTTTGGATCTGCCTAATTTTGGGCCCATGTCTTAACATGATTTGGCAAAACGGATGGACGGGATATATTTCTCACAAACATCACAGTGGGCCCCACCTAATTGTCGTAGATGATCCGTGTCCATTGAAAACAGGGTGGTCTGATTCAGTGAGGCCATGACAGTGGGACCCATTGTCATCTATTGGAGTCTCGATCCATGGTGTCCATCAGTTTTGCTAGCTGATTTTAGAGCTTGGGCCAAAAAACATGACAATCTACTCATCATATGGCCCATAGTGTTTTAAACATGTTGGACTAATTTTTGACCCTCCATTCTAATTAGAAGTAATTTTTCTTTGAGGAGAGTATGTTTTTCTTGGTTGCCAATTTTCCAGATCTATTTGAGATATAGCTTTTATTATTATTATTTTAAAATAAATGAATGGATCATATGTCGATTGGACCACTTTTGTGAAAATTATGTTGACTGCTCGAATTAATGGCCATTGATCAAATGGTTCATATTTGTAAGATGGGAAGTGATGCTTGCATGATAACCCATTCTGAAATGTGTGCAAGAAACTGTTTCAACCCATTCTCAAATGGTTCATATGTACATGATGCTTGCATTGATCAAATGGTTCATATTTCTCTTCACTTCCATCTTCTTTTAATTTCTTCTGCGTTACATTTATTTTGAATATGTGGACCCACTTTTATAGCCCACCCGATGATTAGCTTAGTTTAAGAATCAACTCAACTATTCATCTAGACGGGCTCAACAAAATAATATATTTTTATCCAAGCTTTCTTATATGTCAATCTGATTTTTAAACGATTCCGTACTCCAAGTTCTGATTGGTGTGAATATACAGCTTCTTACCTGTAACTAACTTATAGGTTACCCAAACACAAGAACTAAGTTATCAGTAAGTATCCAAACAGGACTACCTGTAACTTTCTTTCTCCTGTAAGTAACTTACTTAGAAATGGAAAACCTTACAAGCATCCAAACGTGCCCTAAGAAAGAAGAATCAAACCATAAAAATTCCAAAATTTTGGATAAGTACACAAACATACTCTTTATCTGCGATATGAATCGTTGAAACCAAATCAACCTGCAGAAACAGAATCCCAAACTAATCACAATCAATTCTTGAGAACTGGAAGAAATATCAATGGCTGAGAGTAGGGGGCAGTACCTGAAGGAAAGGATGGAGAAGGGACCACGGGAACCGCTTCCGGTAGCTGACAACAGCCGTCTGCAACTCTCCATGGCTAGTATCGGCGTTTTTCGTTTGGAATCTCATGAAATCTGCGATCGAATTGTTGTTGAGGAACTGGTCAGGGCTGCCATCGTCGATAGATAGAGCTCCGGCCTTCGAAGAGCGGGCGGACATAGAGAGAGGAGAAGGAGAAAGGGGTTTGGGAAATCTAGGATTTCGAAAGGAGGGATTGAAGCATCTGGTTTTGGAAGGAGAAGATGAAATTGGAGAGTCTGTGTTGGAAATGGAGGGGAAGGAAGAAGAGGAGAATAAGATGGAGAAAGATCCACCGAGCATTTCTGAAATTTATAGAGAGAGAGAGACGTTTCTCAGAAACCCTAGAAAGGAGAGAGAGAGAGAGAGAGAGAGAGAGAGAGACGTTTCTCAGAAACCAGAGAGAGAGAGAGAGTCCCGGACTCCTCCGCTCTTGTTTTTCTAGCTATCCGTTTCAGAAACAGAGATTTTCTGTTACCAGGGCTTTCTTTGATGCGCATGCTGCGTAGTACGCACCCCTTGCCACCCTTTTATTTCATACTCTAGCTTAGTAATGAGTATGGAGCTTAATACGCAAACACCCCATATGGGCGCCGATTCAACGGATCCATCACCTTGAGGTCCACTTTGATGTATGTATTTTATATCCACACCGTAAACCTGTTCTTTCAGCTCATTCTAGGGCTCCAACCCAAAAATGAAGTAGATCCAAATGTCAGGTGGACCACGCTACATCAAAACAGTGGTGATCGAACACCTACCGTTAAAAACCTCTTGGTGGCCTCAAAAGTTTGGATCGAGCTGATATTTGTGTTTTTCCTTCATCCATGTCTGTCTGAACTAATCAACAGATTGGAAGGCAAATAAACATTACAATGGACCGTAGAAAGTTTTAATGGTAGGCGTTCACTCAACACTTTTTCCTGTGGTGTGGTCCACCTGAGATTTGGATCTGCCTTTTTTTTTCATAATGTTATACAATGAGCTGTAAAAATGCGTGGACGGCGGGGATAAGACACATACATCATGGTGGGGCCCACAGAGCTTTTCCTGCACCGGCCTGTACCGAGGTGGGTACTTGAGGGGTCACTACCGAAGTCGAGTCCGGGTTGCAAGCAATCCGCCTCTGATTGTGTCCGAGGAAACAGAAGCGAAGGTTAGCTGCTGTCACTGTCGACTCGCTGCATGCAGCCTAAGAAAAGAGTCTTCCCTCTTCAGAAGACATTCCAAGCGGGGTTTTAGATTCCGAATGCTTTTGGCATTGGGAATATGGTTCTGAGATCGTGCCTTTTCAAGCGTGTGCTCTCGTCTTCGCCTCATCTCTGTGGGAGATTTCCACAAACAGGTGAAAGGCATTTCTTTAATCTCCTTCTTCGTTGCATGAATTTCAGAGCTTTCTCTTCTGTTTCTTTGACAATCGTCTGCCTAGCCTGAAATTCATGATTTTTTTTAATGATTCGAAGCTTCTAACTTGATTTCATGCCGATATCGGGTTAGGTTTTCTTGTACTTTTGAATTACATTTTTTTATATATAATTTCTGTATTTTGGTCGAAAAATCACGAGGGGGACTAATGAGAGCTGTTTCCGCTTGAAATACAGAGAGATTGGGATGATTTTCTTTTAGTTTCCGTTTGCCCTTGCATATTCTAATGGGAGGATTCACTTTAAATTTGATGAAAACATTTAAGAGTTTGGACATCATTTTTCTTAGTTTTCTTAGTTCAATTTTTGTGAATTTTGCAATCTAGTGAAAATTCCACAGAAATCCTTTTGGCTGTTCCAGAAATCCTAGCACTGTTGGTCGGATCATGCAGTGCTCAACCTGAGCTGCCAGCAGTTTATCCCAAACTAGTGATGTTTCAGTTTGGGTTAGCATATACAGGTGGGGCCTGCATTCCGGTGATCCAGACCATTCATCTGGTGGTCTTTCCTGTGGATGGAAGAAAATCTTGAGCTCTTGTTATCTTAATTACATGTATGGAATAGTTGAAATTGTAAGAAAAATCTAGAAATCAAGCAAAGAAAAGCCTCTGTTTATATATATATATATATATATATATATATATATATATATATATATATATATATATATATATTTTATTCCTCACGTCTAGGATTTCATCCTGGAACATTAGGTAGGAATCAGAAGATGAAGAGAGAAACAAAGAATATTACTACTGTCTAAACGAATAGTTTGAAAGTAAGCATTACACAATTTCCAAGATCTTTTTTTAAAAAATTAATTAATTAATTAATTATTTTTTTTATTTTTTTATTTTTTTTTTTTTTTTGGGGGGGGGTGGACTTTTGTCTTGACAATCTAAGCCATCTCTATTGGGGAAGGTGGAATCAACTGTATTAAAGGCTGGCACATGCAATTTGGGCTAAGCATTTTGTAATACAATTTAAAGTTCAAAGCAAGAGGGTAATTATTATTCCATAAGAGGTTTTTGATTATTTGTATTGGTTTGTGTTATTATTAGGTCTTGCTGAATTTTGATTGTCCTGAACTATGCAGAGAATGAAATTGTAAGGATGTTCCAAATTCCAAGTCTCAAAGACAACCTCTCTGACAACTCGCCTGGAAATCCAAAGCTTTCAAGAAATGATCGCTCGATACGTGCACTGGATGAAAGGTTCATGAGAATCTTGAAGATATTCAAGTGGGGCCCTGATGCAGAAAAGGCCCTGGAAGTGCTGATGTTGAAGGTGGATCATCGACTTGTTCGCGAGGTCATGAAGGTCGATGTTGAAATTGGTGTGAAAATCCAGTTCTTCAAGTGGGCCGGAAAGAAGAGGAATTTTGAGCACGATTCAACCACTTACATGGCCTTGATCCATTGCCTTGAAGAAGCTGGATTGGTGGGCGAGATGTGGAAGACGATTCAAGACATGGTTCGTAGCCCGTGCGTCATCAGCTCTACCGAATTATCAGAGATTGTTAGGGTTTTAGGGAAGGCAAAGATGGTGAATAAGGCATGTTCAATCTTCTACCAGATAAAGGCTCGAAAGTGCAAACCGTCTGCAAACACTTACAATTGCATGATAATGATGTTGATGCAAGAGGGTCATTATGAGAAGGTCTATGAACTTTACAATGAGATGTGCAATGAAAGTAACTGCTTCCCTGACACCATAACCTACAGTGCACTGATTGTGGCATTCGGGAAACTGGGTCGTGAAGATTCTGCTGTGATGCTATTTGATGAGATGGAGGAAAATGGGATGCAACCAACAGCAAAGATCTACACCACTTTGATGGGTATATTTTTCAAGTCGGGAAAGATTGAGAAGGCATTGGGTTTGTTTCACCAAATGAAAGATAAGCGATGTACCCCAAGTGTTTTTACCTACACCGAGTTGATTAAAGGGCTTGGTAAAGCTGGAAGAGTTGAAGAGGCTTACGGAATCTTTCTTGATATGCAAAAGGAAGGTTGTAGACCAGATGTTGTGCTTGTGAACAATTTAATCAACATTTTAGGAAAGGCGGGTCGCTTGGGTGATGCCCTCAAGCTGTTTGAGGAAATGGGATCTCTTCGATGTGTGCCCAATGTGGTGACATATAACAGTGTAATCAAAGCTCTCTTTGAATCAAAATCTCATGCGTCAGAGGCAGCTCGCTGGTTTGAGAAAATGAAAGAAAATGGGATTGTTCCGAGTGCCTATACGTACTCCATTCTCATTGATGGTTTTTGCAAGACCAATAGAGTGGAGAAAGCATTGTTGCTGCTTGAGGAGATGGATGAGAAGGGTTTTCCTCCTTGCCCAGCTGCCTACTGCAGCCTAATTGATGCTCTTGGAAAGGCAAAACGTTATGAAGCTGCAAACGAATTGTTTCAGGAACTAAAAGAAAACTGTGGATCTTCAAGTTCTCGGGTGTATGCCGTGATGATAAGACATTTTGGTAAATGTGGGCGTCTTAGTGATGCTATGGATCTTTTTGATGAAATGAAGAAACTCGGTTGCAATCCGGATGTCTATGCTTACAACGCTCTCATGTCTGGGATGGTGAGAGCTGGAATGATCGATGAAGCTCATTCCTTGCTTCGAGCAATGCAAGAACAGGGATGTGCCCCAGATATAAATTCCCATAACATTATCTTGAACGGATTGGCAAGGGTGGGTGGCCCAATACGGGCCATGGAGATGCTCTCAAAAATGAAGCACTTGAAGACTAAACCGGATGCTGTCTCTTATAACACAGTTCTTGGCGCTCTCAGCCGTGCTGGTATGTTTGAAGAGGCTGCCAAACTGATGAAAGAGATGAGCCTAAATGGATTTGAATATGACCTCATCACCTACTCATCAATACTTGAGGCTGTAGGAAAGATTGATGAGGAGCACATACAATCAGTTCAGTAAGGGAAACCCGGTACGTTTCTTGTTCTCCTTTCATAGTTCATACCCATGTGTCTGTTCATATTAAAGTTTATTTTATGTTGGCAGTTGGAAATGCTTTCTTCAATCAGATGATCCCAAGTTCCTACAAATTGTTATCTGATGGATTATGGATGTGTCTACTAGCCATCAATACCGCCACTAGGAAAATTTCTCAATCTATTTTGTTTTTATTTTTTGTTATCATTATATACTAGCCATCAATATGACTCATTTATAATGAGTCAGGGACTCAGGGCCATTCAAGCCGTCAGATAGGGTCACAAATTAGGCACCAGAAGGAGTCTGATTAAGATTGGCACCCACAGATCAAATAAAGCCAAGATGGACCCCACCTGACCACACACATAACATAACCATCATTTATTGAATATAACTGGAGTGTGGGACCCACAAACCCAACTGGGTGATTTTTAGTGCCCTATTTTCAGTCGCTATCTTAGTTTAAGAGTTGTGTAACAACAGTACAGAAAAGTTCTATGGCTGTATAAAAAGCCTTATACAGCTGATATGTAGAGTCTTGAAGTTGAATTTGGATTCTTTATTTGCAGTTTTCAGCTTCCTTAATTAGAATACTGGCAATTTAAGTAGGATTAAGGATCTAGAAACTCATTTCTAGGAGATTATACAGATGGTAGAGAGCTATGTAAAGGCTCAACGCTGTATGTATGGGGCATGATACACTTGATTATTGATTGACTGAGTTATTTTAGTAGTTTATGCTTGTTTCCTGTGAGGGGATCCAAAACACTAGTGGTGTGATGACTCTAGGACCTATTTGGTGCAACTCCACTGGGTTTCTTTGGACTAATTCCACGTATTAATCGTTTCTGATTATTAATGCCATTGTGCAATTCTACGAAAATCTTATATCGGATGAAGGTTGGAAAAGGCCACGGTTGGATAATTTATTGTTGAGTCAGCTATTGCAATTGGATGCGCAGAATGCTTGGAGAAGCAAATATCGATAGCAGAGGTGAAAGCGGCCGTAGAATCTGCCAGGGGGTTGTTATAAAGCTTCGGGCCTTGATGGATTCCCTTTAACTTGATGCAGGACAATTAACCACTTGCTCTAAAAGGTCAAACTGTTAGAATATGGCGAATTAATCTCTTTATCTCATAGCTTAGGCCCCACATCTCATGAGTTAGGACCTCGGCCGAACCCCCTTCGTGGGCCCCAAATCACATGGGCCGCCCACCCCGAGTGTGTCCCGACATCCCACGGGCTCCCTCACTCGAGCCCGATGTGAAATGTGCATTACTCACCTCTGGTAAGGAGTCTTGAACACGAGACCTCTCCTGTGAGCCTCAAATCGCATGGGTCACTCACCCCAAGTATGCCCCTGCATCCAACAGGCGACCCCACTCGAGCCCAGTGTGAAAATGCCCCTACATTATAGCTTCTTTTTTTCCCCAATTTTTTTTGGGAACTAATTACGGAGGATCTATTTAGTTTTCTTTTTGAATTTTGGAGGAGAGGTCACCTTTCTCCAAAAATAGCCTTGTTTATCCCCAAGAAAGAAGGGGTGGGGAGTCTTCGGTATTATCACCCGATTAGCTTTTGATTGGAGGGCCGTACAAAATACTAGCAAAGTTTCTCACCACACAATTTCAAGCAATTTTACATAAAGCCATATCAGAATCTCAAGGAGCATTTGTTTGGGGAAGACATACTTGATAGTGTCCTCATTGTGCATGAATGCCTAGACTCGACGCACAAGGAAGGGAAGAGAGGAATTGGTTGCAAGTTAGATATTGAAAGACGTTTTGACAATGTAGATTGGGGATTTTTAGATGTGGGGAAGGTTGGGTTGCAAGCAAAAAAGTAGAGGTTGGATTAAAGAGTATGTAAGCTCTTCAAGGTTTTCAATTTTAGTTAATGGATCTCCAAAAGGCTTCTTCAAGGCGTCAAGAGACTTAAGACAAGGCAATCTACTTTCTCCATTTTCATTTCTAGTAGTGATGGTAGCATTGAGCAAGATGCTGGACAAAGGCCAAGAAGTGGCACTAATCAGAGGCTTCAAAGTGGAGGTGGAGTGCCACCAATCACCCATCTTCAATACGTGGATGACACTATACTATGGCATGAGAGGGAGGAATTTATCATCTAACTTTAATTTCATTTCGGTCCATGTATTGATTCATTGAGTTCCTCTTCGTTCACGGCTTGGTATTGTTACCACAAACTAAAGCATGACCTTTGAGTTTTGTAGAAACTAAATTGACTTTCCTTTCTTCTGACAATTCTTTCCACTTAAAGAAACGACCCAATCACAATAATATTCAAGATCGAGTTTACCATCAAAGTCGGGAACATCCACCCAAATGCTCTTATTGGCATTTTCTAGAGCATGTGTAGTCGTTCCATTGCCTGATTGCAACAGAGCTTGTCGTGACGGAGCTTTCGTAGAACTTGAAGAGTTGTTATCAAACATATTGGCGACATTGAATGGTGGTCTCATACGTGTAGGAGGTTCCATTGGTGCATTTTTTACAAACTCGATATCGAAAAGGCATATGATCACGTGGATTGAGAGTTTTTGCAGTATATGATGAAGAGGATGGGTTTCGGGGACAGATGGAGAAGATGGATCAGCTCCTGCTTGGACTCCGCGCATTTCTCTATCCTTTTAAATGGGTCGCCTTATGGGTTCTTTCCGGCCTCAAGAGGCCTTCTGCAGGGGGATCCCCTATCCCCCCTCTTGTTCCTTCTGATTGGAGAGGCGTTCTCCCAAATGCTTCATCGAGGGGAGGCAGCGGGATTGTTTACAGGTGCCTTTGTCGTAGATAACATCCATCCGCTCTCTCATATTCAATTTGCCGATGATACTCTTATTATGATCAAGGCCGATGATGCATCCGTTTCTAATCTCCAAACGACGCTGTGCTGTTTCGAGGCAGTTTCGGGCCTTAAGATTAATAAGGCTAAATCTAAGCTGTATGGTATGAATGTGTCGGATCAGATGCTGGTTGCGTACACGTCTAAGCTGGGCTGTTCGTCGGCTACCTTCCCTACCACATTCATTGGTCTTCCCCTTTCAGTTGGTCCTCCCCCCCTGGAAATGTGGGACAAAATCGTCGCCAAAGTTCAGAAGAAGTTGGCGATGTGGCAGTGTCGATATCTATCGCTAGGAGGTCGAATCACGTTAATCAAATCAGTTCTGTCTAATCTCCTCATTTACTATATGTCTCTCTTTAGGTGCCCTGCATCTGTCCTAAATCGTATAGACGCGCTCAGAAGGAGTTTGCTTTGGTGCGGTAAGGATAATCTAAGTAAATTCCATTTGATGGAGTGGAACGAAGTCTGTTCTCACTTTAAGAATGGGGGAGCTAACATCAAGAACGTCAAGATTATGAACGCTGCTCTCCTCGGCAAGTGGATTTGGCGTTTGGGAAATGAAACGGGAGCTTTGTGGAACTTTATAGTCAAAGGTAAATACGGTAGCACTACAGGAGACTGGTGGACTAAAGATTCTTCTTCCTATAGAGCCTCCTACCTTTGGAAAGGCATCCTTCGTCACAAAACAAAGGTGCTTTCTCACATACGCTTCTCTCTGGGTAATGGGTCGAGAATTCGGTTTTGGGAAGACCTCTGGATAGGTGACAATACTTTGAAAAGAAGATTCCCAGCCATTTACGGCATTGTCATCAATAAGGACAGTTCGGTAGCTAGTAATTTCTCCTCCTCAGATCCTGGTGGAGGTTGGGAAATCAATTGTGTGAGGAATCTTAGGGACTGGGAGGCTGATGAATATATGGCCCTTCTCCAATGTCTGTCCCCCATTTCTCCAGATGTTTCTAATCCTGATAAACTGCACTGGAATTGTCATAGCTCTGGGATTTTTTCTGTTAAATCGTTCTATATGGTCATGCTCCCCACTACGGTTTCTAATCAGCCAAGTAGTCCGTTCATCTGGAAATATGCAACTCCCCCAAAGTTCATCTGCTTCAGTTGGCTGCTGACCAAGAATCGGATCCTCACTATTGACAACCTCGGAAGCGAGGGATGCAAATTGTTAACATCTACACTGGTGCATGCGAAGTGAAGAGACAAGTGAATCATCTGTTTGTTCATTGCCCTTTTATTACTCTAATTTACTGGGACTTCGTATAGATTCAATTTCACCGACGTTGTCCGAACTCTGCTGCGTCTTTGATTCGAGTATGGCACGGTCACAAAATCGATAAGGTGAAATCCAAGATTTGGAGAATGGCAATTATTGCTATATGGTGGGCGATCTGGATGGAAAGGAATGATAGAGTGTTTAATGACCGGCATACGACGCCTAAATCTGTGGGTTCTCATGCTAAAAAGATGCTTGTTGAATGGGTTACCAATGTAATGGGATTAAAAGATTTCGATTTCTTTTCTTGGGTTCCTAATGTACTCTTTTTGGCTGCCAACTCAGCAGTCTTTTGTACGGTTTTCTTCCTTAGTGCATTTTCTTTGTTGCTTTCAAAAAAAAAAAAAAAAACCTCCTCCATCATACGTTGAAGGTGGTTGTTGGCTTGTTTCAATTCCTCCATTTTGGTGCGCACATGGACATCTTTGAGTGGAACCATACGATGGCATTGGCCTCATCTTTTGCACCGTGAAAATTGACTTGCTCTTATACCAAATGATGCCAATCCAACACACAAGAAAGGCAAAAAACGGACACAGCACAAGTAAGAAATAGAGAAGAAGGGAAGATTAATTGCTTTGATTGAAAATGGAGATGACAATACACTATATATGGTTTGGGGATTCACTCACCCAAGGTTGGGGATTCACTCACCTAAATATACGAGGACTCACTCACTCTCAAAGATCAAGAGATCCCACAAAAAATGGGAAGTAAACTAGTACTTTTCTTCCACTTCATGATTGCATTTACAGAGAGAGAGAGAGAGAGAGAGAGAGAGAGAGAGACTCGAGGGGTGGGGTGTTTTAAATGGGGTGTCGTTGGGCCCCACTCCCAGGAGGGGTACTGCATTAGTTTGGCTGGCCCGGGATGTGGAAACAATATCGATATCGCCGATAACTGGAAATGCGAGGAAACATGGGGAAAACGGTGGGATTTTTTAGTAAAATGTCAAGAGATGATAAAATACACATTTGCATATTTAGGAATAAAAAATTTACAAAAAAATTTTTAAAAAAAAAGTTTCCATTTAATGGGGGCCTAAAAGAATGTGTTGTTGTAAGAAATCAGTCCAACCATCCCTTCTATCTATCCAATCTTCCATCGGTATTTTAGAATATCGACAACACACGATATTTCGCTGAGAAATCATCAACAATTGGAAAGGAAACGAAAGATTGTGGTCTTGATATTGCCTGTGTTACGATATTGACAATATCACAATATTATCATTGACAAATTGAACACTATATACAACTGTGTGCCCACCAACAAAAAAATTTAATGTATATATATATTTTTTTAATAAACAGATCTTTGGTGATATTGATACATTGGCGATATTATTGAAATATCGGTGAGGGTTCGATTCCCCTCCTTGCTGATACATTGGTGAAACAAGCTACACTGGAATTTACAGGGTCGAAAATATTGGCGATACATTGGCAATACAGGCACATCGGTGAGGGTTCGATTCCCCTCCTTGGCTTTACCCGATACACGTGATTGTGTGTATCTGCAGGGATTAGTCTCACTTCAAAAATGAGGTAGGGACACCCTGTGTCTTTGAAAAAAAAATATATATATATATAGGCACATCAGTGATACTTAGTGAGACATTGCCAATACTTGAAATTTCTGATACTACCAGTGTTATCGGTATCGCCGAACTAGAGATATGGATAATATTGGGGATATTTCAATATTATTAGGGATACTTCAAACAATGATCTCAACATCCTTATTTCTACTACACTCATCTTATGAACATGCCGTTCCTTAGGCGGCCAACGTTCTGTCCCATAAAGCATGGCTGGTCTTATAGCTATCCTATGAAATTTTCCTTTCAGGTTGAGTGGTACATGACAATTACATGAAGTTCCAGAGTCACATCTCCATCCTCCTACCTGAGAACAGCAACAACAACAAAACCATATTTGTCTACTTCCAATGCTATTGAATGGACAGTGAGCCTACTTTGAGATCTTTCTGAACTTGCAAAGCCTTTGTTATGGATTAGAGGCGTTGCAAACCAGATTCGAAATGGACTGGAGATTGATTCACAGCCTAAGTGTCAAACATGATCTGTTGTAATATCTTTCAAGGTACGGCCCTGGTCGTATTTTAACTTCTTTTTTAGGCCTGCAAAAGTCTCATGCTAGAGACTCCATGCTTCATTTTCTGACTGTTTCGTGTTCATGATTACTTAAAGCAGGACCAGCAATCTGTCAGAGGGAGTACATTTTGCTTTCGCATTGTATGGCTTGCAGTTCCTCAAGTTACACCCAGCAAGCGTTTTATCACTGGAGGTATCAAGCATAATGTACCCCATATCTCAGCACCTCTCAGCTTGTCAATGGCCTTATGCGCATGGCTTTTCGGCTGTGGAACTGCAGTCATGGCTTCCAAAGGCTTTCTGAATAGCATTCCGACAAGCATTTGGTTTTGTTCTTCTTCAACTGTAACAGGCAGCTTGGGACAGTGACATGGTGCCAATCCAACGATCGACGAATAGGGCTTCCCACAAGGGGGGATCCAATTTTTAAACCAGCCTAAAGAGTTGGACTTGACAGTGGTTGTATCTAAATTGTGATGATGGGTTTAACCACATTAGCAGCATGTAAATGGAACTCTTGATCGGATTGTGGGATGAGGAGACGTACAGATTTTTTACCACTTAAAAGAGGCCAGCATGACGTTCAGATATTTTAGTTAAATGCTAGAGGCCATTGTCCTGGCAAATAGCTCTGCTGAGGTGTTGTTCCGTTGCCCAACTTGAGTACTGGGCTCGGATCTTTCCCTGGGAAGATGTATGGTCTCTGTCATCTCTCCTTTATAGATCAAAATTCTGAAATTAGTCAAAGAAAGAAGAAGCATCAGCCAGTGCCTCATCCCTCCGATTTAGGAATCTGTTTGAAGTGACTGAATGACTGAACTTTATGTTGATCTGTCAGCAGAAAAAATGATGAAATTTGCAAATTTGAACTTTACAATGATATGTCAGTAGAAAATTTGATGAAATTTACAAATGTATCTATTTGAAATGCTAAGGCAATGCATGCAATGAGTATATATATATATATATATATATATATATATATATATATATATATATATATATATATATGAATATCCATATTGCATCGGCTGATATTAGCGGTATCGTATATATATTGGCATGAGCCAATATGCGAGGTGTAGGCCCGATACGAAAAAATTGACCCATATCAACCTCTATCGGCTTGTATTAGCTGATATGGAATGTCTCGGCAGCCAATATGCTTATAAAAGCCATAGTTTGAATTTTTTTTTTTTTTTTAAAAAAGAAAATCACTCATGTCTCTTCTTCTTTTTTCATTTAAATCATGGAAGAAGCTTAAAAACTCATTTTACTCTAGATCTAAATTTAGTTTGGAATCAAAATAAATGATTTGAATGAGATTCGACAAATCAAAGTGAAATAGATTATTATGATAAAATCAAAAAGAAAGGTAAACATTTACTCTTTCTTTTTTATTTTTTATATTTTCATCTTCTTTTTATTGTATTTAAATATTATAAGCCCTAATTCAGTAAATCATGCTTGATTTGTGTTCAACTAGAACCATTTAGTTTACCTTCAACAAGCCAAACCGATTGACATCATTCTCATCAAAGAATGGTCCAATACACTGTCCAATACATGATCAAAATACCAGAAAGAAAGAAAGAAAGATTCTGGGATATCTCATTATTTTTCCTATTTTTTACTTTTAAAAAAACAATTCTAACTGATGAGGCCCCAATACTGATTCACAACGCTTAATTCGTATCATTTTTCTATCAGGCCAATACGCTGACCTCTGCCGGCTACGTGTCCAGGTTGCATTTGAGCTTATGGACAAGTTCTTCACCCAAAAAAAAAAAGGCAAAAAGGTTTAAAAATTCCCTATTACAATTATTCATTCTCAATAACCTGTTTGGATGCGCCCCACGTTGAGAAGATGTGGAATAAGGCCAGCTAAGCTCGTGCATACCTACTTATTTGGCACAACCCCAGCATGTAGGTCCATGAAATGCAGATGATGCGCCCAGCTCTCCTGCATGTGAATGTGGACCCAAAATGGGAATATGATAAAACAGGTGGGACCCTTTATCATCTGATTCTCATTCAAGTGTTCCATGTTTCGGCTTGCATTTATAGTAAAAGAATCCAAGTCTAATTTAAATTTGAAAATCTCCAACGAAGGTTCCATTGTGAAGAAGGATTTGACCAAAATCAACTGTCCAAATTGGCAGTTTCAAACTGACGACTGAGAAGCATACGGCCAAAGATCCACATTGGACTAGGAAATCCATTGATTGTATGGGGTGGCCATTGGGCTGTTGGGAAATCTTCCCGTGGTATATGTTTTCTTTGTTCAATCCATTTATAGCCACCAGTTTGACGGTTAGGATTGTCTGATTTTTTTTTTGGTTGTAAGAAACGGTCCATCCACAGTGGGACCTGTGTAAGCTAGATCAACGGTTCAGATTACTCGGGCCTAGTGTGGTTTGCAGGGGCATAAAGAACGTTACTCGTAGAGATGTTGATGGGCTTTGTTAGCCCATTGGCCAGGCCTAATCTGGGCTATTTTAAGGCCCAAAACTAATGGGCTTTGGCCCATCTTGGACAACTTTCTCTCCTAAGGGACAACCTGATGAAGGGTCCAAGTTCATTAATGGCTTTCATGGTTCACATCCTGGCCCAGATTGAATCCTGTCCCTTGATCACCTTAATGGGAGTTATCTAGTGGGAGAGTATGACCATTCACAAGCATAAGTGGGCCAACGTACACCCGTAACATGTAACACCATCCAAACCGTCCAAATGTCTGTCCAATAATGGATTGGATATTTCTTACGGTTGGAATGATCGGATAATCCTAACCTCTTATCGATGGATTATCAATTAAATTTCTTTTTTTAAAAAAAATAAATCGTTTTAGACATTCTATATTGAGGGATGTGAACGCACGTCTGCGCGGCTGTGCGACTTCGTAAGTGACTGGACCGTCCGGTTCGACCTGTTACAATCTAGAACCGGAGCTCCTTCAGTTAGGTTTGATGTAGGCCGTTTTAGGTCGCTGGAAGCAAATTGAACCGATTCTTAGGTAGGATGTCACAGCATGCATATATGTCAATCAGAGCCGTCCACCTAGTGGGACTTCTCATGGATGTTCTAGATCTGGAAATTATTATTATCTTACGATCATAGCCATTGCTTTTCTTCACTTTCCATAACTTAATTTTGACCTCTGCTTTAAAGGCCGCTGTTCAGATTACTAGAATCATTTGATGAATGTACGTCTGCCATCCATGATAGGGAACACTACATCAACCGTTCGGATTGACACAAAACCTTGCCACGTGTACTGCATACAGATGGCTCTGCCATTGGTACACGTGAACTGGAGACCAACTTGCTTGTTTGAATCCAAGACATTAAAGTAGGGAGGTATGAGACATTCCAAAAGATAAGAGAGGCCCACCAATCACAACAGACGCGAATTTCGTACAACAGGTTGTAGGTATCCCGTGCAACACAAAACTCTGTGAGGCGTATCGTGATGTCCGTATGACATCCCGGCCATCGGCTGGGCCAGCACATGTAAGGACGTGAGCCCAAAATCCAGGAAGGTCCAAAACTCAAGTGGGCCACACTACAGGAGACGGTGAGGATGTAGACACCCGCCATTGAAACCTTGGGCCAACCATGATGTTTGTATGCCATATAAGCCGTTTATAAGGCGAGTCCTGCGAGGATGAAGGGGAGATCCAAAACTTCTGCGGGCCCGCCTAAAAAATTTCTAGATGGCTGTGTTACTAGTGTGAACGCGTACAGCTCATCGACACCCCACCGAAAGTAAGAATAAATTGCTCTTTGAGTGATAGGTAGCCTTATATATATATATATATATATATATATATATATATATATATATATATATATATATAGGGAGATGGTCACCTGCGCACCTTTTCACGTGAGCACCAATGAGCACCTTTGCACACGTGTCATGTGCACAGAATCTGAACGGTCCAAGTGATACCACACTCCTCGAAATGCTATAGGCCCAATTTTCAGCCTGATCCATGACTCTGGTGAGCCATAGCAAAGAGAAATGCAAATCAAGGGAGGAAACTGTTTCCTTTTGCCATGGCCCACCAGAGTTTTGTATCAGGCTGAAAATTGGGCCTATGGTATTTCAAGGGGTGCGGCATCACTTGGACCGTTCAGATTCTGTGCACATGACACGTGTGCAAAGGTGCTCATTGGTGCTCACGTGAAAAGGTGCGCAGGTGACCATCTCCCTATATATATATATATATATATATATATATATATATATATATATATATATATATATACACACACACGAGCAACTTATTCTTACTTTGGGTGGGGTGTTGATGAGCCATTCCATGGTAAGCCTAGGTCTTAAAAATAAAGCCAATCCGTGACTTGTGTGGCCATACCACATACAAAAGTTGAGAGGAGTTACCCTCTATTAAAACATTCATAATCATTTTGTGGGCCGACGGAGATGTGGTTCACAAATCCAGACCATCTATTGTGTGTGTCCCACTTGGATGAGGGGTCATACCAAGTTTTAGATGCATCCAAATTTCAGTGGGCCTCACCAAGTGCTTTTATTTGTTTTAGGCATGTCTTCACATGATTTTAGATGGTATGGCCCCACCTGAGTTTCGTATACCGCTGATTTTTGGGATATCCCATAATTTAAAGGGAACCCATCAAATGCATGGTGTTGATGTTCGACATACATCATGGTGGGGCCCAGCAAGAATCATTGAAAAATATAATAATAATAATAATAATAATAATAATAATGAGAGTTGAGTATGGTGCATGTTTAACAGGTCCAAGAATAATTGATGGACTAGATCGACTAGATCAGGGAGCTTAACCAATTTGATCTTGACCAAATCTAGAATCTTTTAGAAACTCCAATCGTATGCTATTTTGATTTTTTTTAAAAATAAAAATAAAAAACCTACCTTCAACAGGTCCAAAAGGCCTTCAAATCCAGATGGACCAAACAAAAGAGGTTCTCAGCACCATCCAAATTGACCAACGGACTGGATTGGTAAGCCCACAAATTGATGATATCAGATATTGGTTGATTATCCGAAAACTTTGACACACACAACCTCGATTAAATTGTATTTGACCGCTCCTAAAGATATAAAAAATCTACGGGGATCGGGTAGAAAAGGTCTTTGATACTTCAGAACTTGATCTGCCACCGCAAAATCTAGTGGAAAACAGATCAAGGCTAATCATCTTGACCCTTGAAAGTTGAAACCCTTGAAATATTGCAATTGACATGTAAAAATGGTAAACAACATACTTATCGGCTTTTCTTTTTTGTCTCTCCTAATGCTTCTCTTCAACAATTTATGAAAAGTAGAAAAGCAAAAATAATAATAATAATAATAACTATAGTGATTAAGTACTTTTTAAGTAAAAAAGTTATTTATAACTAATCATACACCAAATTACTTATCTAAAATAAATTACTTATCAATTGTTGCAAGTATAAAAGTAACTTATTTGATGGTATTCAAACAGGCCTTAAGAGAGTGTTTGGATCGTAAGTTACTTTGGATACACTACTCATGACATAAGTAACTCATTAGCGGATAAGTATATTTCATGACCAACGTACTTACAAACCAAAAGTTGAAAAGCATATTTAGTTCCCAACATCATAAAAAATTATCCCTCAAGTCTGTTTAGTCCTCCTCATATCCATCATTCATCATGTGGGGCCAACCTTTGATGTAAACCATTCATAGTGTGGGCCCTATCTTTGATCTGGGCCATCCATCATACGAAACCTACCTTAGATGTGGGTCATTCATCACTATATATGGCCCTACTTTCAATGTGCATCATTCATTATGTGGGGCCTACCTTTGATGTTGGTCATCCATCATGTAGGGCCCACCTTCAATATCCATTACCCATCATGTGGAGCCCACCTTTGATGTGGATCTCTATCATGTGGGCCCCACCTCTGATGTGGGCATTCCATCATGCAAGGCGTACCTTGGATATGGGTCACTCATCATTAAGGCCAACCTTTGATGTAGACCATTCATCATGTGGGGCCTATCTTGTTGTGGACTGTCCAGTATGTGGGGCCCACCCTAATGTGGATCATCCATCAGGTGAAGCCCGCCATTATCGATTGCCCCATGTGGAGCCCATCTTTGATGTAAACTATCCATCATGTGGGCCCCTGGGTTGTTGGTGGTGCAGGGCTCACCTTTTTTTAATTTTTAATTTTTAATTTTTTGCTCACCCTATATATATATGAGTCATTCATCATTGGGGGCTAACCTTTGATGTGAATCATCTATCATACTAGGCCACCTCAATATGGGTCATACATGATGTGAGTCCTAGCTTCAACGTCCATTGTCCATTATATGGAGCTTACTTTGACGTGTACCATCCATTATAGACGTCCCACCTTTGAAGTGGGTTATCCACTATACCAGCCCACTTTTTTGATTATCGGCCAACCTTTTGACATTGACTACACATATGAACCTAAATTAACATGGGGTTATCATCACGTGGAGTCAACCCTTTATGTGGACCGTCCATTATGTGAGCCTCACCTTGGACATGGACATTCCAACGCGTGGGACCTTCTTTAAGGACAGTGAGAGAGTGCCTCCTTTAACATGGATGAAGAGATAGGAAGTGGATATATCATAAGTTAAAAGACTTTAAAAAAGAATTACTTATCAAGATGAGTGTTATTTTTATAACGATACCTACAAAAATAACTTATTTGAAATAAGTAACATAACTTAAAAAGTAACTTATTTGAGGGTATCCAAACAAGCCCTAAAATAAATACTTCACACCACGTGATAAAAATAATAATAAATAAATAAATAAAAAGAGCTGCTGCGTCACCGCAGCATTGATTTTCAGCTTTATTTTTCATCTCAAACTATAGCAGCGCGGCGCACAATCCACATCACTACAGCTTTCCCAGGTCAACCGGTGCATAAACGGAACATGCTGCGACACGTACGTAATTGTGCTAAACACGAGCGCCACTCGCATGTGCCAAAAGGACGTTCATTACGTGGCCCGTTCAGGAATATGTCATCTACTTAAAGAAGAAAACTCACTTACTATTCAGGTGGGCCACACACGCTTAGTGATTGGGTATCATCGGTCATCTCTTCTTCAACCGTACTTTTTTTTTTTTTTTTTTTCTGTTCGTGTTAGGCCCACCCTATGAATTGGCCGTCAGTTTTTGGGCTAGGGAACCTTTCACGTGAATCCACTGGATCTCACACAGGTGTGTGTTTTGTGCACGTGTGGCACGCGCAAGCGCTCCTACTCCGTATGGGATACCCCACGGCAAAATTTTCTCGCATCATATAATTACACGCGGTGTCCGCACGCGGGTATTCCCTTTCAGGAGAGCGCGTAATGGATAGTGGAACCTGGCGACACTCGCGCGAGTAAGACTCTAAATTCCTTTCTCTCAGCGAGAAATCCAGTCCGTTCGTGTAGTGGGACATATCATGTTTAAGTCATGTGGCAAGAATCAAACTGCCACATCATCAGGTGCACCTGCCATTTATGTTAGACGATGCTCGAGCTCAAGGTATGCAAGGTCCACTTGCGTTTTCAGTTTGTCAGTGATCAAGACCGTTGATCCGACCCAACTGCCACGGCAACCAATCTTGTATCTTTTCCTGTTTTCCACCTAAATATTGACTTTTGTCGTTTTCCCTTCCTCACCATCTATTGCGGACAAAACGGGTACGGATTTAGTTACGTCAGAGGCTGCCCCAGTCATATCACGTCGTGACCATGGGCCCACTTAGATGTATGTTCTGTATATCCAAGCCGTCTATCAGTTTTTCCAGATCATTTTAGAGCACGGAAACAAATTAAGAAGATCAAAAACTACAGTGGACCGGACCACAGGAAACAGCGATCATTGAATGCCATCATTAAAATTTACCTAGGATCGATCGTAATTTTTATTTTCCATCCAACCTGTTCATAATGTAAAAAAGACATAAATTAAGAGAAAAAGTAAATATAAACTCAATCTAAAATATTTGTGGCCCACAAAATTATTTTATTGGTAAATCACGACTGTTTCCATTGGTGTGGTCCCCTTGAGATTTATAACTGATTCATTTTTATCTCCATGCCTTAAAATTATCTGGAAAAACGGATCTACGTCGTGGATATACAACACATGCACCGAGGTGGGCCCACTGTCACGACCTGACGAAACACGGTCAGTTCCCCACCTAAGTGAATCCGCGCCAGACAAAACATGAGAGAGTAAGATTATCCACTCGATCATCTTTTTGGGCATTGTTCATCCATGGTCCGGCCCGACCGAATAAACGGTCCGGATGGCTGTAGATGGGCCCCACTTCTGCAAACTGAAAAGCCCAAGGATTCCGTGCACGTCCTCGAAAAAGATACGATGCAATTTCTCGATCTGGTCATAGTCTCCCGCTTTGGGTGCCTAATTACGAAAATCACGCCGATATTCACGTTGATGACATCTCCCGGCGTAGGTCGCACGCGGAGACTGATTACCTAGATTCGTGCAGGCTCTTCGGGGTCCATAATGACGTATGTGATATATCCACGACGTCCATCGGTTTTTCCAGATCATATTTTAAGGTATAAGAAAATAATGAAGCAGATCCAAATCTCAAGTGGACCACAACAAAGGAAACGGTGGGGATAACGATGTTTACCGTTGAAACCTTCTTAGAGCCCACTGTGATGTTTATTCACCATCTAAGATTTTAATAAGGTCACTCCAAGTTGGATCAACAGAAATTACAAATATAAACTTGATCCAAAATTTTTATGGCCTCCGAGATATTTTCAGCGGTAGGCGTTCAATCTCTATTTTTTCTTGTTGTGTGGTTTCCTAGAGCTTTAGATCCACTCATTTTTGTGGTCATGAATAAAATGGTCTGGAAAAACGGATGGACGGTGTGGATATAATACATACATCACGATGGGCCCCACAGTCACCAGGGAGGTCGATGGTGTTGCGGTCACCCACCCAATCCACGTCCGGTCGTCTAATAAAGACATATGGGAGTACGGGACGATGGCAGAGCGTGATGGCTCGTGCACATCTACTCATTATCTGTGCACGTGGCATATAATAAAATCAACATAAACGGTAAAAATCGCGGGACCCACTGTAAGTAGTTCGAAATTATAAAATCAGATTGATTGAAGAAGATAGAGTTCTGATTGATGGACAACAAGTCGAGTATCCACTGTTTCATTTTAACCGTACATTGATGTTGACAAATCAGACGGTTATGATTTTACTTAATTATATATCTTATATCCTAGAATAATCCGGGTCGAGTACTTGGACGGTTTAATTGAATTATGTTTTATAATAAATCTAGATTTCTGACTGCATGAGTATGAACCATCAGACTCTGTTAGACTATCAAAGCTTATTCTCGGTTGATGTTCACGTAAAAAATTGTACGGCAGCGTTTTCTTCCCGCCATTTCTACAAAATCCGAGCCGTTAAAATGGTGGGACGCATTAGAGAGATCTGTTGATGCAAAACTCAAGAGTCTATTCGTCATGCCTTCTTCACACCAGAAGCCAGTGTTTAGCCGATGATCCAAGTCATTGTAGTGTGTGGCCCACCTAACAAACTTACTGTTCCAAATTTTTCTGCAGGTGATCTTTGTGTTATTTAGAACCATTTTCACGGCTCAGATATTCCACCGTAGAAAAAATTACCTGAAGAATAGAAACGTTGCATGTTACAACTCCAGTTCAAGGAACATTTTTTGTTAGTTGGAATGTAAGGGACCACGTTACATCCCATTTGCCAAAATAATTATATAAAATTGGAGAAGCAAAACAGAGCATGTGCGGTCCACTCACAGCAGTCTCATCCAACTTATGGTGGAAATTATATCAGTCATGACATGTGAGGTGGGGTCAAAGAGGCATCGATGACGTGGCAATAGCCCACATGTGACACTTGTCGTATCATGATACGTCTACTTCCTTCAAAATAAAGACCCCGTAATAGACGCTGATCGTATATTGTGGTGCTCACCACCGTTTAATGCAGTGTGGGGCCCACCGTGTGATTTATATGTTTTATCCTGGTACGTTTAACATGAGCTCAGTATTAAAGCGTATGTAAAGCTCAGGAAGACCAAACCGTAGGACACAACAGGAATTGAACACCAACCCTTGAAAACTCCTCAAGGCACGTGTATCAAGCTGGCATTTATGATTTTACTGTCTTCATGAACACGTTGGATAAACATCATCGTGGGGCCTGTACGTTTCCACGTCATCATCCCCACTGTTTGCTATGATGGGTCATCTCGAATTTTGGATTTTTTTCAATTTTGGAATTCGAGATTTTTTTCAATTTTGGGTCATGCCTTAAAATGAGCTGAAAAAAAGAATGGATGGCTGGCATGGTTCCATCATAACATGTCCCATGTTGAAATTTGTAGTTTTTTTAAAAAATAATTTAAATTTTCGGAATGTTGTTGCCAAAATATTTTTCAGGAATTTTAAATGAAAAAGTGCAGTACGTGTTTTTGTCCCACATAAAATATGATAAGAGAAATTTTAGGTTTTGTACGTGGATGTGTGGAGTATTCTCATTCGAGCCTTTAGACATTGAGACGCTCGAGTTGCACGATCTAGTGCAAAGCATCTCATTTTAGAATATTGTTAAAATACATTTATTTTTAATTTTTCAGTATATCCAACATTTTTTTACAACATCCAATCACTACTCTAGTACCTTTGGTCTGATGAGCATTACGTTCACCCATAAAAAGTACCAGAGAATCAGGCAGTCCACATCAATTAGAGTAAGGTAATGTTGCTCCTAAAGCCTCTAAGTTCACATGGTGTGGTCCACCTAAGTTTTGGACCAGATTAGTTGCTATATCTGTTGCTCGTCTTAGTATGTGACACCTGATTAACAGGTTTGATCCAAGATAGATGATGACCCCACAAAATAACCTATGGTTGGCATACCAATTATTCCAATGGATGTGGACCACCTGAGTTGTGTTTTTTATTTTTTTTAAAATTTTTTTTTATGAGGTCCAGGGCATAGCATCAACTGGTCAGAGTGGGTTTTACATGCTCCACAGAATTTGGTGTTTTGCGGGATGTTAGTTTTTTTTAGGGTCCTGAGATTTAGATTTCCAGTAGATTTAAAGCATCAAAATACTAACCATCTATTGACTGTGGGCCATTTATTTTGATCAGATGGTAAAGGGTTGCCCTATCATATACCAGCTATGGTTAATTTCATCTGGATTTGATGATACCATTCAAATGATGGAGGGTATGTAAAATTGACTATAACAATGGGTTGCTTATGTCATTTATAGGAGGATATGTAGAAACAAGGCATCCCCACCATAGATCATCTACGTTTGAAATTTCATCATAATTGGATGAGATGAATTTTGTTTGGATGAAATGATACTCGAAGAGTTGCCTGCCATCTAAATTGGATGATATTATTGATATGATCGAGGGCATGTAAAATTGACGGTAACGATGGGTTTGCATATTGGTCATTTATTTAAATACGGTGATATGTTGAAAGAGGGCACTTTACCATAGATCATTTTGTTGGGGTTCCTCGTGTGGAGGTGGGATTCACATGTGTGAATTTAGATAGTTTTTTCTTTGATAACGTGTGTGAGGGTGTTTTAGTTTTTTAACCTTATTTTTATTTTAATTTAAGTAAAAGGAAAGGAAAAAATGCTTCTTTTTTTTTTTTGCTTGAAAGACTTTTTACAACATTTTAAAGTTTTTTCTTTATGGGAGAAAAATGAGTAGAAAGAAAGAAGACAGAATAGATTTTGTAGAAAAAGAAAGCCAAGAGTCTTCTACTACTTAAATTTTCATCTTTGGATTTGTAAAGCTTTATGTATAATGTCAATTTCTTCAAGTGGCTTTTTCAAAGATTGTGTTCAGGGTTTTGTACAATCTCTAATTTGTGAGAAATTCTTCTTTTATTGTTACTTTTAATCTATCACTAGGTGATGTAATTTGGATATCTATGAGAGGTTTTTCTCCTGATAATTGAATTTCTTTAGTTGGAATTAGGGAAGACTTGTACTCCCATTATTTCTATTTTATTGGATTTTGTTGAACTATGTCCCATAGTCTTTTCTTTTTATATTGAAAGATTTTTACATGTAAAAATTTGTCTCTTACATTGTATTTGTTTGATGATTTGCTTCCCTTTGTAGAAATTGATTGTCATTCATTAAATATTATATATTGTTATCCCCATTAATTTGCAAATTGAATGAAAAGTTAAATGGTTTTCAAACACATTTCTATTTAAAATTTCAACTTGATTGGATGACCTATCCATACAAACAAGGGCATACAAAATAGTATTTATAAAGAGATTTATAGCTTTGTGATTATTAATTTTTGCATAGGCCATTTGGCCATCTTATGATGGAGAGATTTCCATTATTTAAGTTAGGGAGTAGACAACTACCATCAGCTTTGAATAAAAGTGGTAAAATAGTGCCTTTCAAAAATAAGTGAGTGATCATATCCCATCCCAATAAAAAAAGCTTGAGTCTATATAGATGCACCGTAATAAGAGTTCATTTACTATGTAAAACTTTTCTATGTATAATTTAAAAATAATAAGTTCATAATTGTAGAAAATTTCATTCTAAAATTCAAATTAATAATTGGATGCATTTTAGCCATGTGTAATTTGCATTGCCTATTTTCCTTGAATTTGATTATGGTGGATCATGGAATTGTAATCAATGCATTAAATTTCACAATTGATATTGGTCAATAGTCACCAATATGCATATGTAGCTTAATTGTCGCATATAAAAGGCGTATATGAATTTATGGTGTGAATAAAACACAAGCATCAACATAAGACCTAGATGTAGTAGATTTTAAAATCCATCGAAATCCCACTACATCTCTTGTGGGGATTGAATGATACTGGATTAATCCAATCATGTTCGTCTTTTTCAAACATTGGATGAAATTTGCATTATTAAACCCAATTTCATACCATCTAATCCGACCTTCCAAATTGCCTCTTATAATCTCCAAACAAGTTGATTATTAAGAATCTCGGGCCAATGATTAGAGGCACAGTCAACTAGTGATCATATGATGTTAGTCATTCATCATTCAATTATTAGATAGGAATGAATGGACCATCATTATTATCTTGGACCAAATAATCTGAGCAGTTCAACATGTGAGGCCAACCTTTGATTGCATATCCATTTTAAATCCCTTTTATTAGATGATCCTAACCATTCATCATTGGATAAGATACAGATAGTGCAGATTTATTTTATTTTAAAAGATGTCCAATTAATGATCCGGATTGTCTATAACATGTGGCCACCTTTGATTGGATGTTTAACCCAAGAACCATTTTGATCAAATGGTCCAACGATACCATCAGTTGCCAGGAAAATGGTGCTTTATATTGATTATAATAGAGAAAGTCTATTCATTGATTTCAACCGTCCATCATGCGCGAGGCATTCCTTGGACGGCTCATTCCTATCAACGATCATTAGCTATGACCAAGGATGGTCAATATTGACTATAATAGAAGATCCAGCCGTTGAATTGGACCGTTGTTATGTGGGATCATCTTTTATTAACCATCCGTCCTAACAGATTGTTTTCATAGACGATCTTAACTATCCAATTAATGTTTAATAAAATCGGCGGTTCAATCATTAATATGGACGGTCCATTGTTTCAGGCTCGCTTTAAAAGTTACCTTGATATCAGGAAAATGGATGGTCCATCTTGTTTGAGTTCATTCATTGACTTAGACCGTTCATTTTGCAAGGCTCACCTTTAATTGCTTGTTCCACTTAAACGTCACTCTGATCAGATCATCCTAGCCGTCCGATCAATGGGCAGCACAAACTATTATAATATAAAACTCGAGCGTGTATAACTGTCAATCGATTTTAAGGCTGGCAATAGACAGCAAAATCAAAATTTTGAACAGGCCCGACCCGACCAGTTCAAAATCCAGGCCCGAGACGGCCACATTGCCAGGCGTAATCAATTTATAAATGCTCTTCATCGTGCGGCCAGATTGTTGCCACGTGTCATCAATTTCACTTCTCTTTGCAAAACCAAAAAAAGAAGAGCACGCGTAGGTAGTCACCAATGAGGTCAACGGCACCGATTTGGGTAAGTATGCAGCCAAGATGAGTAGGTGTGTGTGGTCCACTGCCTTGCAATGGTGGGGCCACACATGATTGGATGCACGTACCTGTTCGTTGGTCTGATGGTATCTGTCTGCTGTTGGCTTATATCTTTTTAAAAGCATGCTTAAGGTGCACTCCAGTGGCACCTGTACCACCGTGAGCTTAGGGCGGTGGTACTGGTACCTGACTGATGTGGGGCCCACATGGTGTATGTATCACATCCATACCTGTCATCAGATGACGTTTCCTCCTGGGCCCCAAAATTAGTTCCATCTAAAACTCTGGTAGTCTGCATGAGTTTCCTTTTATCTGATTTTTGGGGCTTAGAGTAAAAGTATGGAGAATCATCTGATGGACGGGTCGGATGATGTGAATATTTCAAGTGGGCCTCACTTCTGGCCGGTGCCAACGTAGCTTAAGGTGATACCAAGACCACCGAACTGCATCCCATTAATCTATATTTTTCATGCCATTGAGGAACTGAGCTGTGATCACGAGTTCCTTTTTCTACGTTATCTAACTTAAGGAGGTTTGCTAATTCCACACGCGTGTGGGAGCTGTTCATATCCACACGTGGCGTAACTGTCGTAATGTGATATTTTTGCGATCTGAGCTGTCCAGCAGGTGACCTATATTGTCCATATCTTCTGGCATAAAAAGAAGCGACTGAAGAGTGACATGGTGTGGGCCACAAAATATTAAAAACAAAATGAAAGGCTAGAAAAAATATTGTACCCCTCAATTTACTTTTAAATTGTAGGCCGCCTGAAGAGTGGAATCGTCTGCTTTTTCACGTATAAGATATAAGAATCATTTCCAACTTTATGGAAAGCTCAGATCTAACACATGTGTCTCATATTTATACGTGTGACTACATGTAGATGTGTACAGCTATGCGCGTGTGGAATTAGCAAACCCCTAACTTAAGGCATCGAAGAGAAGATTACAGGTCGGCGAAGGAAAACGCGGCAACGTTCGCACCGCAATCCTACTCGTTCCGTCCACACGTACCATCCTCACCGTTCATGTCTAGATTGATCAGGACCATTGATCTGATGGACTGTGCCATGTTTGATGGACCCCAAAAGAAAAAGAAATCTACGCTAGGGGTAACAAATTCCAACTGCCAAACGTCCATGTCCAATCAATGAATTTCATGTCCAAAGAGAGCAATTAGACATTGAGTAAAACTTTAATACTCGGGAAAAGCGTGGTCGGTGATACGCGGGCACACGGACTGAGGAATTTTACCAGTGGCATACAAGTAATTAAAACTGAACTCCCCCTGGGTCCTGTCTTGACGTATTATAAATTAAAACTAACACGTGTTATAAACCCATTGGAGTTGTGGACATTTATCGGACGGTTGAAATGAAATATCCGAAGGTCCTATTTCAGCAAACCATCGTTCACAAACTACTGGTTAGGATTATTCAGTCGCTCTGATTTTGGGTTTGGTTTTGAGTTAATGTGTGCCTAGTGTATGATCTCCGAGTGCCTGAGTATCAAGCATCATAGGCTGCTGGAGTATCAAATAACTCCCCTGCACCGTTTTACGAAACCGTTGCTGGATGAATACGGTAGGACCCACCGGACAGTTCATTTGGGACGCGGATTAGATACTGACGGGTTGAGTAGCGAGTGGGCTACTGAAGTGACGTCACCAAGTTCTGTGGGCCTCATTATGATATATGTGTTATATCTACACCATCCATCCATTTTGAGTACCGTTTTAGGTAATGAGTAAAAGAATGAGGCCGATAAAAATCTGTAGTGGACCCACCATAGAAAACAGTGGGGAGAGTGATTCCCACCGTTGAAACTATCTTAAGGCCCACCATAATGTCTATTTGAAATCCAATCCGGCAAAAGTTAAAAAAGATATGAAATAAGAGAAAAAACAAATATCAGCTTGATCTAAAACTTTTGTACTTTAGAAGTTTTTTACCTTGGGCGTCACTGTCTCCACTGTTTTCTGTGCCGGGTCCGCTTGAGCTTTGTATTTAACTCATTCTTTGGATATTGCCCTAGAATTATCTCTCCATATGGATGGAAGGTGTGGATACAAAACATACATAACGGGGAGGTCCATGGAACGTGGTGACGTCACTTCTGTTGGAGTCTTGCTTACTCAACCTGTCAGGAGCTAATCCGCGCCCGATTTTTCGTAGCCACGCATGCAGGGAACAACTTGAATAATAGCTCCATACAGCTTAAGTGGGACACACAGACAATAAGTTCCATTCATCGTAGGTGGGACCCACAGAATGTAGATGCCCCCAAACTTAAATTCATGCACTCTTTATTAAAAAACAGGGTTCGTCGCGTACCGCACGTGGAAGAAAGGGAGGGAGAGAGACATGGAGCTCACGAAGGGTGCAGATAGGGTACTACCCTCGCCAGGACCTAGCAAGAGATGGACCGTCCCGTCATGGCTATGCGGGCCACTATGATATATATATTTTATACATGTTATTAATCTATTTTGAAAGATCATTTTAGGACAGGAACCTAAAAAGGAGATAAATTGAAGGCTCAAGCGAACCACGCTATAGAAAGTAGTGGGGATATAATTCCTACTGTTGAAAACTTCTCAGGGGCCACCATGATATTAATTTTCATAAGGTCATATGGATCTTGATGAAGGAAAAACATAAGCTTGATTCAAAACTTTTGTGCCCTAAAGAAGTTTTCAACAATAAACTTTCAATCCATGCTATGATGTATGTGTTTAATCCATGTCATCCATCCATTTTTCCAAATCATTTTATGGCAGATCCAAATCACAAATATACCACATCACAAGAAAGAGGGTATTGAATTCTCACTATTAAAAACTTATGGATGGCCACAAAAGTTTTGGATCAAACTGATATTTGTTATTTTCCTTCCATCCTTGCCTGCGCATGACTTATTTAACAGGTTAGATGTCAAATAAATATTACAATCAGCCTTATAAGGTTTTTAACAGTGGAAACTCAATAACCACTATTTTCCTGTGATATGATCCACCTAAGATTTAGACCTAGCTATCTCATTTTTTAGCATCAGCCCTAAATGATCTGGAGAATGGCTGGACATAGTAGATAAAACACATGATGACATAATGGTGGGACAACAAAACAAGACAAATAACCGCATCAGGGCCAAACCGCGTCCCACAAAGAGAGGGTATGGGCGAATTTTACAAATAACCCTATACATGTTTAAATTTGTTTCTATTTTAATAATATCTACTCTAATATCATAATAAAATATTCTTAAGCTGTCTTTGGTTAAGTTGTCAATAAAAATAAATAGTGATTTTGGAGATTTCTAATTTAATAAAATTTCAAAAGCCATGAAGTGATAGAGGTGTGAATACAAAGAGCCCTTCCCTTTCAATACAACCCAAAGGGGCCCGTCTCTAGCAATTTAAAATTCTATGAGGGTTGCGTGTGGGACCAACCGTGTGGTCTATGCATAAGCATCCAAACGATCTCCAGCAGGGTCGACCCACCGCCACCGAAAGACTCCAACATCCCTAATACCCTCTCTTTTACCCCTCATTTTTTCTCACATGAATGTAAATCATTGCTGAATTTCAGTTCTAACCATTCATTCATTGACCACTAACTGAATGGCTGGGATTGTCCAATCAATGAGATTATATGACCCAAATGATAAAGACCAATTGTGTGGGGGCAAGTAGAAGAAGAAAAAATAGAAAGTACATGAAGCTATCCGGGCCTTAGCTAGTCATGACCCAACACCAACCAACTAATGTCAAAGCTCTATGGCCCATAATAATGCATGTGTTTTATCTACGTATTAGACTTACTTTGTCGGAACATTTTAGGGCCGGAGCCCAAAAATTGCATATTTAAATCTTAGGTGGACTACACTATACTGTTGGAAGTTTTGGATGAAGTTGACATTTGTGTTTTCTCTTGATTCATGTCCCTGTGACCTTATCAATAGTTTGGGGGGTAAATAAACATTATAATGGCCTTAGAAAGTTTATAACAGTGGACGTTTAATCAACATTTTTCCTATGGTGTTGCTACCTTAGATTTGTATTGGCCTCATTTTTGGCCTCATGCCCCCCTAACCGTCTCGCATCATTGTATGGTATGTGTTCAAAAATAAAGCAAATCCAATGCTATAGTGGACCACACCAAATAATAAACTTAGGTTGCATTAAATGTAAGATATATTAAATGCAACGGTAATCTTTGGTGTGGTCCACTTGAGCGTTGGCTCTAACTCATTTTTGTAAAGGTACCTTAAAATGATACGAAAGAAAGGATGAATGGCATAGATAAACAGATACATCAGGGTGGGCCCGTCCACAGAACAGCCCGTCCGTGGCTAGAGACAGGCGGGGTCCGTTCTGAGCTGGGGACAGGGTCGGGTAATACCTAATCGGCGTCCCCAATTTCTGGGTCAAACACCTTATTCATATAAATGGTCCCCACAGCTTACAGCCGTTGGATTGATATTTAAGTGACATTAATAGCATGATATTAATATTTAATATTTTCGATAGTGGACTTAGTCCATTGCCTGCCGCCCTTGGGATTCGGATAGCCCTTTGATCCGAACATAATAACGGCTACTTCTCGTGTCCTATTCAACGAGGCTGCCTGTGGCTGTGGATCCGAATCCGACAATATGTTTTTTAGGCCCGAGCTCTGTGGTGATTGTGTGTATAACATCTGCTCCGTCCATCAGTTGTGCCCCTTCATGTTCACCTTACGAACCTAAAATCAGCTCCATTTAAAACTCAGGTGGTCAAACCACGTGGAAAAATGTCAAATCATACTTAAAATCTCTAACTTTACGAGGAGTAGCCCAACTGAGTTTTAGATCAGGACGATTGCTGGATTTTCTAAACGGATTCGATTTCATGTACACTGCGGTGGCGCACACACAACATCTGGAAAGTTTCAATGGCCTGTGTCACATCCTATTGTTCCCTATGGTGTGACCCAAATGAGTTACGGAATGTAGTTATTTTTGTTTACTAAGCCTAACATCAAGGCACGAACCTGATGGACGGAGTGGATGTTGCACACAAAACAGAGTGGGCCTAACAGAGCTCGGGTGCAGTAGCCTGTATGGAGAGGATTCCGTTCGTCACCCCATGACGTCACTTGCCTGTGCCCTCCACCCACACCACAGGAAGTTCCTGTGGTCGGAACGGGTTTGGCTAATGACCCCAGGACCAGCTGGTTATATGATGTCAAAGCTCTGTGAGAGTCACCATGATGTATATGTTATCCATGCCGTCCATTAATTTTTTCAGCTCATTTTAGGGCATGAACTGAAAAATGAAGCAGATCCAAATCTAAGGTGGACCACACTGCAAGAAACAGTGAGGGTCACGGAAGTTTGTTTCAAGCCGATTTTTGTGTTTTTCTTTCAACCGGATTTGTTTGACGTTATCAACGCACTGGATAACAAATAAAGGTTACGATAGTTTCTAACGGTGAACGTTCAATCAGCACTATTTTCTTATGGGGGTGGTTCACCAGATATTTGAATTTGCCTTATTTTGAGATCATGTCTCAAAATAAGCTACAAAAATGCATGAACAGAGCAGATGAAACACATATATCATGGTGGGCCACATAACTTTGACTAAAGCAGTCTGGGTGGGTTGAAATCGTACTGAACTGGATTTAATGAGGCCTAGGAAACACCAACTTCAACGAGGCCTTGACCTTGGGTAGAGCTGGGCACGGAATGACTCTACTCATCTGACTCATTTATGTCCGTCTCAATTCGAACTGAGTGGATGAGTCAATCCGAACCCAGTTAACTTCGTCTAATCCAACCTCAAATTGAGTTGTCTTCGTCTAATCCAAACTCAAACCGAGTTGAGTTCAAGTCATCCTGTATGCCATAACTCAACTCGAAATCTAACTCAGTATTAACTTTGCTCGATTCAAAACTTGACTAGTATGTATGTGTGTATATATATATATATGGAAAAGGTACAATGCGCTCAAGGTGATTTTAGCGTCCCATGAGGTTCGAGTTAAGCCTATTTTAAAACCGAATTAATTAAACCCCACCATGATGCGTTTCAACATCTACCCCATCAATCGGCCTGCACCATTCCATCATGGGTCTAGGTCTCAAAAATCAAATTTCCAGTCACATCAAATAGTAGTTATTGAATGCCAACTATGACTTGTTTTAGTCAAGCCACACCACATATAGAAGTCCGAGAGGGGCCGTGCACTCATTAAAACATTCATAATCATTTTCCATGCCCTCAAGTGGGCCAACGTGTGGACACAGATGTGGTTTACAAATCCAAAGGTCCGCCCATCCATTATGTGTGTCCATGGAAACGAGGACGTGTGGGCTGGATGAGGGTTCAAACCAAGTTTCAGGATGCATGCAAGTTTCTCAACCATGGGCCCCACCAAGTGCTTTTATATGTTTTTAGCATGTCTTCTTGGACATGATTTTAGATGTTATGGCCCACTTGAGTTCCGTATCGTGGGTCCAATCGTTTTGGACCCTTGTCCTGAAATCGCATGGGATATCCTATAATTTAAATGGGATACATCAAATGCACGGTGTTGATGTTCGAAATGCATCATGGTGAGGCCCACACAACTCGACCTCATGGGACGTTAAAATCAGCTATAGCGCATTGTACCTTTTCCCACATATTATATATATATATATATATATATATATATATATATATATATATATATATATAAAAACTCAAATATAACATTTTAGATCTGAGATGCCTTGTGGTTGATGGACAGACAACAGTTATAACAAGTGCATTTAGGTTTTGAGTTGTGATTTCACCCTGTGGATGCCTGTTGTACCTGACCTAACATGACTTGATTTCGTACCTGTAATATAGATAGACTCGGTCTGTATTAGTCCAAGCCAAACTACGACTCAAATCAAGTTATGCATGCTGGACTCGGTGTTGAAAAATTAGTAGTTTTTATACGTTTAATCAGTTGAAAAACAAAAACATGAATTCACAAAATTTCAAATTTTCGTAATTTTCCCCAAAAAATAAAATGGGCGTTTTTGAATTTTTTACAAAAATAAAAAATGCGTTGTGAATGGTGCTTTGTCCTCACATCGAGAATCTGTAAAGCCAAAGGGCCATCCATCAACGTTTTGTGGTTTATATGAGACGTTGTGAAGCGTCGGCTCCTTCTTCACTTGGCCGACTTGAGTCTGCTTTTGTTTTAAAACACCGTCCCAGTGAGGGGAGATGAAACTCGGTGGGTTATTAGTCGTAAGTTATACAAGCAACAGATTATATTAAACAATGAAAAACATTCATCCACGCTAATCTTGCATGCATGATGTATGATATGATGCACGCCCTGCTCGCTCCATCTAACAATCGCATATGTCAACACTCCTCGGAAGCGACCTCGGCTGGCGCCGAGGTCGCCACCCTAACTGTGCGATGTAATACGATCGTGTTGGCCGAGTTCTTAGTTAAGTCCATTCATCCAGCGGTTTGAGAAACCGATACACCTCACATATCGCATGCCCTAAATTGGTTGCAGGCCAAGACCCCAACGTGTGAGGCCAAGTCCCCGCGATCATCGATCCTCGCGACCCCCATCCCGACTTCAAGCACAGAGTGCGAGAGAAAGGGATTGCGATCAGTCTAGTGAGATGCGTCCCCCGGCGTCGAGCCTTAGGACACGGTGTCCCATTCCACCATGGATCCAAATGAATGAATCAACTTCGAGTTTTATCGGTGGCCGAGAACGGTCGAATGGGGTGTAGAAGTCCAAACGCCCAGTAAACATGGTTAACAATCGAAAACGGTCTCTAAACCGCACGAGTCGCGAACTCGTGACGAAAGCATCGGATAAACGGGACCCAAAGTCGAACTCGCCGCCCGTGCGCACTGCCCAATCGACGGATTAGGATGATCTTAGGGTAGACCAATCTTCCGATCTCAATGTTCCCAAATCGTTTGATGAGAATTAATGTAACATGATCCAGGTTACTAACTAGCATACAGAAACATTTTTCAAATCTTATCATACAAATTCAAATTCCCTAACACCATTATCATAAATGGGTTAGCGAGGAAGTGAAACACTTTCGCATTTCAAATAATTAAAATGCACAATGAAACATCATACATATCATAGGCCTATATAAGAAAAATCATGCAACACATGAGTATATAGTCATTTACAATATCTCATCATCTCAACATACCATATTCCCATCAAATCAAATAAACAAACATACAATTCCATACATCTCAAACATAGCATCCAAATTTAAAACACTCTGATCATCTTTATTGCCTAAATCAAAGCAAACAAAATCATTAAACATTAAAATAATTGGTAGTTAGGATCTATTGATTAATAGTCCGATTCTTCAGATTCGTTGAAGCTTAGATCAACCTAGGAGGGTGGATTTCGGGGTTGCTTATCCTAAAGCAACATTTGGAGGTTAGGTTCCCGTGAAAATCAATCCTCATCACAAGGATTTCATAAAATAGAAGAATGGACTTACATATATGACAACAGACGAAGAGGGTTTGGATGAGTGATTCTTCTTGGAGGAGAGGTAGGAATTGTTATTTTTTCAATTATTTATTTTATGATTTTCGGTGCATCCAATCAAATTTTCTAACACTCGGTACCAAGTCGAGTTCAAATTAGGCCTCTTTCAAAATCGAATTATGAGGGAGAGAGCTTGGGTCAGAGAGTGTAAGAAATTTTGAGGAAGAGCTTGGTTGTTCGACTTGTTGAGAATGCCCATTATGAGAGAGAGAGCTAGGGTTTACCTTGAGGCCCATCTTAATTGTATATCCATGCCCTCCATCTGTTTTCCATATCATAAATTGGCACGGCCCAAAATGAATCCGAGCAAAATTTCCAGGATCATACCACATCAAATAGTAGTTATAGAATGCCAACCATTCAAAACTCCTTAAAGACTACAAAAGTTTTAGATCAAGCTTATATTTGTCCGATTCGCTTCATCCAAATTTGTCTGCCCAGCTGTGTAGCTCACCTGAGATCCGGATCTCTTTATCTTTTGATCCATGCCCTCAAGTGAGACGAGACAACGTGTGGAGGGAGTAGAAACACAACACGTACATCGAGGTATCCATATATCCCCAAGGTCACGCCCACCTAATCCGCGTCCAAGTTGTAGTGGCATCATACATGGAAACGAGGATCGCCGTGGGCTGGATCCGAGTCGTTCACTATAATTTGGACCTCTGCTCAATTTATCTCAACCATTCATATACTGTGGTCCATCCGATGATCATATCAGCTGGACTATAAAGATTTGGCAAGTACCCATTGGAATTACAGGCTTGGATCTAGTAGACTTGTGCTTCGTTTCTACGTGGGGCAATAAGCTTTTACAGTGTACTTGACACAACGCACTTAAATTCCAAACCGTTCATCAGGTGGGTCCAACTGTGGGTGGACCCTTGTCCGGAAATCGCATGGATCAGAGGATCCTACCCATCCAAAAGCAATAGACGGTTAATACAAACCCACCAACTGTCACAGCCTGTAGCAGAAGCAGATTGCCTGCAGCGGAAGCGGAACCACACATCAGCTATATAGCTGCTGTAGATACGTGTCGTGCAAAGACGAGCACTGGCGCTCCTCCAGCTTGGAGTTGTACGAACGGTTCAAAGGAGATCATGGCCCCACAGTGATTTATTTATTATATCTATACGGTTCATCTATTTTTAGATATTACTTTAGAGCATTATCCATAAAACGAATCATATCAAAAGATCATCTCGACGACACCATAATGATTTTCACCGTTAAAAATTTTGTAAGGCCCACCATAACGTTTATTTTCCATTCAATCTGTTCATAAGGTCACAGAGACCTGAATGAAGAGGAAAAAAAAATTTCATATTGATCCAAAATTTCTATGACCCTAAAAATGGTTTCAATGGTAGACGTTCACTGCCCCACTGCTTTTTGCAGTGTGGTCCACTTGATAATTATATCTGTCTTATTTTTAGTCTCAAGCCTTAAGAAGAGCTCACAAAATGGATGGACGGTTTGGATATAAAACATACTTCGTAATCAGATCCACAGAACTTGCTGATGTCAATACAGCATCAATATAGCTGGTGTGAGGTACACCAGTCAATCCGCTTCCGGCTGAAGCACCCGCCGTAGTGACGTCCCCGTGTCACGACGTGGCCAGGCTCTGTGGCGTCCACCATGGTGTACGTATTCTATCCACGCCGTCCATCCGTTTTTACAGCCCACTCTAGAGAATGAATCTAAAAATGATGCAGATCTAAAGGTCAAGTGGACCACGTCATAGAAAATAACGGAGACTGAACACCCACCGTAATATTTTATTTGCTACCCAATCTGTTCATAAGGTCACGTAGACCTGACAAAGAGAAAACACAAATACAATCTTGATCCGAAACTTCCGCGGCACACCCAAGATGTTTTTAATGGTGGGCGTTGAATTCCCACTGTTTTCTGTGGTGTGATTCACTCGAGCTTTGGATATACGTCATTTTTGGATGCATGACTTAAAATGATATGGAAAAACGGATGGACGGTGTGGATAAAGCACATACATCACGGTGGCTCCACAGAGCTTTAGGCCACGTCGTGCCACAAGGATCCGTGTTGCTGGCGCTGAAGGTAATCCGCATTCACGTGTAGCTACGTGATGAATGGACTAGCTTGACGTTTGTGCGGGAGCATGTTGATGCTGGGCCACCCCTGTCACACGTGATTGACGTGTGCACTTGGACCGCCCGCAATTGGCTCCGTACATCTCACGCAAGTGAACTGTATCGCCGTTCCTTTTGGGAATCAATCCGATTTATGTAGATCTGGTACATGCACCCGTTCCCTTTGAGAGGAAGCAAAAATGACAGGAAGTTAGCCACTGGGCCCTTTCTCATGGATTTAGCATGATCAGGACCGTACATCTACAGATGCTCCTTGCATCTTTACGTGAAAAAATGCTAATGAAAAATAAAAGAAACGAAATAGCCGTCCACATCTAGCAAGCAGTGGCCCTCCGATTGAACGGTCATGACCCCATCATGGTGCGCCGGTCCCATAACATGCTATTCTCACGTGGGTGAACCCAGACCTTCTTAATCCAATATTAGGTTGAGTTGGATCCACCACAAACCTTCTGTTAGACTTAACTTGTATGTGTAAGGCTAACATGATCTTTAGATGGCATTAAACAGTAAATCATCGGAGAACTTTCATGATCACCGGTTCATGAATAGAAAATCAGCACCAGTAAGACACTGCACCGTCACAAAAATCCCAACTATAATTCCTCTTTAATGCTCAAAACCAGACCGCTGTAAATATAGGGGTGCACACGTTATATTAAAGGCTTCCGCCCTATTAAAGGATTCGGAACTCAGTTTTGGTGTGCATGTAGGCACACACCCAACTAAATGTTATCGACTTAGATTTTTCCACTGGAGTTTCAACACCTGATCAAGGATTTGAGTACCCATGGGTGGTGAAATCTCACTATGGTGTGAGTGTACGGGTGTGTATCTGCGTGTGTAAATTTTTTTTTTTTCTTTTTTTTAAGGCTTTCGGGCTAGATTTGGTGTGCGCACGTGCCGGGTTAAAGGGCTTCCGAGGCTAAATTTCCCACCGGCTGCACTTCATGCACACACATACAAATTTAAACATATTTCAAAACATTTGACAAGAGTTTATAATAAGTAAATATATAAAAATTCATTTTCATCTTCCATTCTAATTAACATAGAATTAAGAAAGAGTAAAAAAGAAAATAAATCAAACAAACGCTTTAGTTCTTTGAAAAGACACATGTATTCATTGAAATACACGTGATGTATAAAACTGACCTAAGTAAATCTAGGGTGGATCATACCAGGCATAACAGTTGGTTTTGTGACGAACACCTGTCGCAACTAAATTATCTTTTATATTCCATCCAATCCATTAATAAGCCAAGATCCACCTGAATTAATGGGCGTCCAAAAAAATCAGGCCATTCCAAACTAATTGGTCCACGCTACCAGATTATAAAAAGTTTTAGGCACGATTTTACATGCTGTGGCCCACCCCAGTTTTAGAAACACTTTTTCTTTTTTACATTTTTCATAAATCGAAGGAGAAAGTAAAAAAAAAAATAATAATAAATAAGTACGAACGGTTTGGATGTCACGGTAGGCCCCAATCTTGCTGCGAAAAGTTAAGCTTAACGTACAAAGCTTTGCAGAGGATCCGTTTAAAATCAGCTGGTTGGACCACCCGAAAATGGACATCCTTATCTCTAAGCCAGCTCCAAATACCCTCGGTAAAGTATTCTTTCAAAGTAGGAGCCCTGGTCTTGTGGTCCAGGGACTACCAAAGTGAATTCGTAGCCTGCTAGACGGACCTTGCGCATGGTTGATACGAAAAAGGGATAGCTGGATGGATCATACCATGAGTAGGCCATGAAAAGAGTTTGGGTTTTCAAAAAGAATTTTGGCCGTTAGATCTATGGAAAGGTGAGGTCATAATAAGGAGCGGTCTACTTTCAATTCCAATTTCACAGTGGTTCGGATTATCTTCACAGAGAAACAGGACAGTGCATGGCGTATCCCTGGTGGACGGTGGACCCTACCTCTTGAAGTATATCTTTCACTAACCCACAAGCCCTGCTCGCGGGCTACGGCTTCACTTCAGCAGGCTGAGGACTAGCTAGACTATTCTTCACTCTAAAGTAGAAAAGGAAAAGGGAAAAAGAGCAGCTTATAGCGAGATGGGTGGGATTTTATTATCTCGGGCGCGGCTTTAGTGGATCCCAGGGTTCACCGGATCCACCGAGGTAGGTGGGATCTCTGAACGTGGGGCTCACCTGATGTATGTTCCTTATATCTACGCCGTTCATTCATTTTTTTCAACTCATTTTAGGTCATGATTCAAAAAATGAAGTAGATTAAAATATCAGGTGGACCATAATACAGGAAAAAGTAGTAGTCTATCATTAAAAACTTTTCGTGGGCCACAAAAGTTTTGGATCAGCCTGATATTTGTGTGGTCTCTTTATCTAGGTATTTTCGACCTTATCAACAGGTTGGATGTAAAATAAATATTCCGTCGGCCCCATGAAATTTTTAATGGTAAGGATTCAATCACAACTGTTTCCTGTGGTATGGTCCACCTGAGATTTATATCTGCTTCGCTTTTGGGATCGTGACCTAAAATGATCTATTAAAATGGATGGACGGTGTAGATTCGAGGAAAATACATCACAGTGGGTCCCGAAATTAGGGATCTACCGACCTGCGTGGATCCGGGGATCCACTCAAACCGCGGCCGTTTATCTCCGTTTCAAAATGGTGGTTGGTCATCTACCGTACGCGTGGCTTCCGTGTGCTGAAATATGGAACAGTAGACCGAAAATCATGGTCGCAGCCGTTGAGTTTGAACCGTTGTTCTAGCCATCCATTTCATATCTACCAATTGGACGGTTGGGATCACCTCAACAGATTTGTTTTCACGAATGAACTGTAAACAACGAGCCCTAGATTCGGACGGTCTGGATTGACTCACACGCAACTCCCCAGCTAAGATGAAGGAGTCACCATCATTTAAAACTCGACTGGAAATTCCACCACAGTCTTCGTGTGGGGCGCGCACCGGAGCCAGCTGCCAATCGCATGCGTTTCACCTAACCCACGTATGAACTGGGCTTCCGATAAAAGCTCCTGAGATTGGGAATGTTTAACGCCAACTCGGCTGCCGATCGGACGGCTGTGATCAGACGATACCTTATCAAGGTCTTGTCCGACGGCTCTGAACAAAGGTGGGACCCACCACTGACAGAAGGGAGAGGACTGTCTTCTAGAGTTTCTCTTTAGTGCTAATCTATTTCTATTTCTCTTCGAAGATTTTCCAGACACAAAAATCCTCACCTTCCGAATCCAAACCAACCTCCTTCCGGCAGAAACCCCGGCAAAAAGAAAAAAACCTAATTTCCTGCCGGGATCTGATACTCTTAACGGATTGGGTGAAGTGACAACACCGGATTCCGGCAATGTCGTCGCCTACTCCGGGGTCTTCTCCGGCGCCGGCATCCACTCCTCCAACTCCACCCGCGACGACTCCTTCCTCTCCGCCGCCTGCGAACGCCACGACACCTCCTCCATCTTCGCCGGCGGCGAACAACACATCTCCTCCGCCGCCTCAGGCGGTAGCACCGGCTGCATCTCCGCCTCCGCCGGTGACAGTATCTTCTCCTCCCCCTGCGGCAGGATTATCGCCTCCCCCAGCGACAGGATCTTCGCCTCCGCCGCCGGCGACAGGATCGTCGCCTCCGCCACCGGCGTCTGCTTCTTCTCCTCCGCCGCCTGCGTCGGGATCGAGGCCGTCGCCGCCCCCGCCTACTACCAGTAGCTCATCGCCCACGCCGACTACGCCTCGGGCGGATTCGTCATCGAGCAGCGGTCCGTCGACTGGACTCGTTGTCGGACTTGCCGCCGCTGGCCTTGTTTTTCTGGCAGTGCTGACGATTCTGTTCATCTGCTGCAAGAAGAAGAGAAGAAGGAGTCACGAGTCATTGGATTATTACGGACATCCGCCACCAACGCATCCGCAGAAAAGTAATTTCTTCAATCTTCTCATACATTTTCTTTTATTTTTCTTTTTATCCTGTTGGTTGATGCATGTTATCTGTGAAATTTCTCTTGTTTTTTGGATTTGAAGTGAAAATTAGATAATGCCATAAAATAATGATTTCTGGTATATATATGGTTCTTGGAGATCGATTTTTTTGTAGGAAACCTCCATCACTGCCCCAGATTATAAAATCTGGATCAGACGACTGTTGGGAGAAAATGGGAGTTGTTTTGGGTTGGGAAAAATGCTGTTTTTCAGTTTCATCATATGAATTGCTGGAAATTTGGTTCCATTCCCGATCGGTGACTGTGAATTTGAAGTTTTGATTTCATCATTGAAGCATGATTCCTCATTGGTGAAATTTGACTTGGATATGGAGAATTTTTTAAGGGTTTTAAGATCTCCATTTAGAAGTAAGATTTCTACAAAGTTAATCTATTTAGCATGGTCTTTTGCATTGATGCATGAAAATTTATTGCAGATATGGTTGGGTGCATGTTTGAGCTTGAGTCCAGTCAGTTAGTTTGTAACACTGGTAGAAGGAAGATCAGATTTAGTCCTGCTGGTTTAGTAACGAACAAAAATTATTTGAGGAAAAGGCAGGTGGAGTTTTGAGCCCTTTTAGAAAGACTAGAGCAAGTTAAGATCGTGCATTCTGTTCATCCATAACAAGGGATTCATGCTTTGTGATTTGAGGTGGGTTGGCTTGCACACATGCTGCTTGAGCTTGTTATAATATGCACACACACACACACACAAAAAAAAAAAAACGTATTCAAGGCATATCAGCTCAAGCTAACAAGGACAATTGCAAGTGTGGATCCCTACATTGTATCTGTAAGATCACTCTAAGCTTTTATGTTGATTGGAAAGGTTGAAATGTTTGTGTTCTGTGATGTTAGACTAGCCAATTGGCTAGTTTTAAAATGTGTTTTGAATTTATATGTATTTATGGCTTTTAATCTTTTTTTTTTTTTAAGTAAATTATATTAATGGGTATTAATCATCAGCAGAAGTTAGGAATTTATTCCTTTTATACAGCATAACAATGAAGCAAGAGCTTTCTACTTGATCATGGATTCTATTAGCCTCAGTTGCTGGAGCACCATTATTCTTTGGTTGAATTTATATCATATATGTGTAGATGTGTAAGCTATTGGTGTGATATTTGTTGATCTTTCTGCTTGTTTCCTCATTACCACATTTTCTCTGTTGACGTTCTGTTGATTTTTATTTTGGTTGGTGTCTCCAGTTGACCCTTATGCTGGGCAGCCACAGAATTGGCAACACAATGCTCCACCGCCGGCAGACCATGTTTTCAAAATGCCACCTCAACCTTCTCCTCCACCACCATTTGCATCACGGCCACCACCTTCACCATCCCCTGTTCCGGCAGCAAAACCTCCGCCTCCACCAGCCATCAGCAGTAGTGGAGGTTCTGGTTCCAACTATTCAGGGTCTGAAACCCCTCTTCCACCACCATCACCTGGCATAGCTCTAGGTTTCTCAAAGAGCACCTTCACTCATGAAGAACTGGCGCTGGCAACGGATGGGTTTTCCGATGCCAATCTCCTTGGACAAGGTGGGTTTGGGTATGTCCACAGAGGAATGCTCCCAAGTGGTAAAGAGGTTGCTGTCAAGCAGTTAAAATCTGGCAGCGGGCAAGGGGAGCGTGAGTTCCAAGCAGAGGTTGAAATTATTAGCCGTGTACATCACAAACATCTTGTTTCATTGGTCGGATACTGCATAGCTGGGAGCCAAAGGATGCTTGTTTATGAATTTGTTCCTAACAACACACTGGAGTTCCACTTGCATGGTAAGCCTTTAATTCAGACACTATTTTCTGGTTTGCTTCCTTTCAATGAATGAGCCGCCTACGTTTGTCACGAGCTATCATAAATTCTGTAGATCAAGAACTAAAATGCTCTTTTGCCGGAAAAAAAAAAAGAGTAAAAAAACGAAGAGGGAACGAAAATGCCAAAAGAACTGTTTTGCATGAATTGCCATTTCTTTGCATCCTAATGTTTTTAATAGCCAAGCTTTAATAAGTAGCTAGGAACATTTGAGTTGAATTCGAGCTTTGGGATCTAAGCTTGAATTCTTGCAGGAAAGGGTAGACCAACCATGGAGTGGCCTACAAGACTAAAAATTGCTCTAGGTTCTGCAAAAGGGCTTGCATATCTTCATGAGGACTGTGAGTTCTTCAGCTTTTGTTATTTCCCTTTTATTTTTCCTTTCTATAAGGCTTTCCCAATCAAAGGTGTTGAGGCATTAGAGACGTGTTTGTGTTGAACCAATTTTTAATTTGCAGGCCACCCTAAGATTATTCATCGTGACATTAAGGCATCCAATATTCTTCTTGATTTTAAGTTTGAAGCAAAGGTAGGTCTCCTATCTTTGACATGTGTATGAATTATGATACATATGAAAGTATATTATAGTAATTTCTAAAAATCATTCACATTTTCATGTATGACTCAAAATCACAAGTTGTTTTGATCATTTGACTTAGAAGGGTGGCCTTGGTAGTTATTTCTTTTTGTCATTGTTTTATTATGTATATTGCAATTAAGAAACTGGAGTGATTACTTATGCAGGTTGCAGATTTTGGGCTTGCCAAATTTACTTCTGATAACAACACCCATGTCTCCACTCGAGTAATGGGAACTTTCGGGTAGGTTCCATATCCCGTTCATTTTGATGAACAACTTTGCCTTGTCATTAGGCATGGTTTCTTCTTCTTCTTATTTTTCTTCTTTTATTTTATTTATTTTTATTTTTATTTTTAATGACCAAGCAAACCCAGCTGGTGTTAGTTTCAATGTGCCGTTTGTGTGTTCATCATGTGGCTGGTTCTATGATTCCATTTACTTTGGACCCATGTTGGAATGGAGAGGTCCAAAGAAAATCCATTCACTGTCTGAATGGGTCAGAATGGCAGACCCAGCTGGTGTGATTTTGTTTCTAATAATTCATCTATTTGGTTAGAACCAGATTGGCAAAGCAATTCTCACCCTGTATTTGGAAAGTAGTATTTGTTCTGATAACTTCCCAGCATTTTCAAGATGTTGACAAAGCCCCAGTAATGACATCAGTAATGACATTTCCTGATAACCCTTCTGAATTACTCGAAAACTCATCTATATCAAATCCTCTCCTCATCTGTCACCCATAATCTCCTTTTTCTTTGTTCTTTTTCCATTCTTTTTCTCGTTTTTCCTTATTTTTCTATTTTACTTTTTAGTTTTCAGCGAGATTTTCCCAGACATCCCAAGAACAAGAAAGAAAGAAAAAACAACCTTCAAATTTTGAACATATCCTTTGAAATTTCTCTATTGAGAAATTGCTGAATATGAGACTTGTCATTCCCCCCCGGGACATTCTGTGTTCTGAAATGTTTTATAAGCACTCTCTACTAAGTTTCTAAAACTTAGTGATAGAGTCCAGTTACTAATCCTTTGTAGCTTTTCTCCTTTTACATACTAACATGCTGATTATCCACAGGTATCTAGCTCCAGAATATGCAGCCAGTGGCAAACTCACTGATAAATCGGATGTCTTCTCTTTCGGAGTCATGCTTCTTGAACTGATTACTGGACGCCGACCTGTAGATACAACTCAGACTTTCATGGATGATAGCTTGGTGGACTGGGTTAGTGTCTCGTGTATATTGAATTCAGTTAATACTTGCAAGTGTTGCATGTGTAGTTGTGTGCTTCTCTGCATTGGCATTTCGCTCTCTAGTTGCTACAGAGTCATTCAGTCAATACTTTTTTTTTTTTTTTTGGTGTGATGGCTCTCTTGTTTGCTTCATTCCTCTTGTAACCGAGGAATGTAACAGGAAATGGGAATTGACGATTCTTAATTGTTTGACATCACAGGCAAGGCCTTTGCTCACGCGAGCACTGGAAGACGGCAACCATGATACACTTGTGGATGCACGGTTGCAGAGGAACTACAACGTCAATGAGATGGCACGAATGATTGCTTGCGCTGCTGCTTGCGTTAGGCATTCTGCAAGGCGTCGACCACGGATGAGTCAGGTATGGCATGATTTGTAGTAGTTATAACAATTCTCAGGTGCGATTTTCCTTCCCTGTAAACGGGTCTGATCTGGGTCCCACTTAGTTGTGGCCTGGTCATTGATGAGATCCTGAGATCTCAACTGACTCGTGCACTTGAGCCTGGTTCCAAATGCAACCTTGTACATCAACCACGTTATCATCTAACCATGACTCGAAACAAGCAGGTTGTCCGAGCCCTGGAAGGGGATGTGTCTCTGGAAGCTTTGAACGAAGGTGTTACACCTGGTCACAGCACCCTTTACGGTTCATATGGAAGCTCGGATTACGACTCTGGTCAGTACAACGAAGACATGAAGAAGTTCAGGAAAATGGCATTGGCTAGCCATGAATATGGAAGCAGCGAATACAGCGGCCGAACTAGTGAGTATGGACTCAACCCGTCCGCATCCAGCAGTGAAGGTCAGCAGACCCGTGAAATGGAGATGGGGAAGATGAAGAAAGACAGCCGGGGTTTCAGCGGAAGCCCATGAAAGAAGCGGCAGGTATTCTTTGTAAAAAAGAAAACAGAATTCCTATCTACTTGTTTTTTTTTTTTTTTTGTCTTCCACTTGACTTGCTTGCGATAACGGCCTTGAAAATGCGGGATTGTGAATTATATAGTTTTGGAAGTTTTCTATTGAATTTATATGTATTTACTGCTTACAAAATAATCACGACAATGGTAACTGGTCATTCTTTCGGCAGCTGAGTTCCACTTTGATTGTTTGTATGTGTTTGGAGTTTGTTATTTGTTTGAATGTGGCTTTGTGGGGGTATGAGTTTGGATTGAATGGGAGTGGATAGGACTCGATTGTTTTGAGTGCATGATAAGCACCCCAACAGCTATTTTTGTTGAGACTCGATTTTCTTTTAGTTCTTTGCGAGCGTGTTATTTGCAGGTGATATGTGCTGTTCATCAGGTGGATGCTCTGGGGCCATGTTCCTTGTCCTAAAAATCCAGCCCGCAAAATTATCCGGTGGGCTACAGGTGCACAAAAGAATGAGAAATGGCGGTGGGGAAAGGATGGCATGTGATCAGCAGTTGTGTGGCCCACCTAATTTTGAATATAGGGTCCGTCCACGGGGCCCATCTGATGAATGACTATGATCTTACACGCGTGTGGCAAGTCGGCTGGCTCTACCCATTTCTTGCCGTGTTTTGATTATATATCTTAAAAAAGAGTCCATTGACAGAAGCCTTCAAATATAATAATAGCCCTAGCATGTTTGGCTATATAATTTTATATTAAGATGTATATACATATCATGAGATGGTCACATGCTTTTATTATGATGCTCTGCTACTCATGATTGGATGTCAAACATGAAGTGGGCCCTACAGGTTACGGTTGTTGCTCTAAACAATTAGCGGCCTTTGTCGATTAGCACGGTACAGACTCGACCATTGGACCTTGAAATCATGAGACTGACGGTTGGATCTTGGGTCGCTGTCGCCATCTTACAGGTATCATGACCGTAGGCTCTCCCATTTTTCATCTTAACTGTCAATTTGATGGCCACCGTCTAGATCGTTCTATGCCTTTCATTAATTGTCATTTTTCTGTCACAACCAATTTACGATGCGGCCCACTTTTTGGACGGCTTGGATTGAGGTGTGGACCTTCATTCGCCGCGCGCGTATCCGATGAACCTGCGATTGCTTATGTACTGTGGTCAAGGAATTGGAGCCGTTGGATCTACTTCCAGAAATCCACACTAAAATAATCAAAAGCCTGTGATTTTATATTCTTATATCACACATGGGTTTGTTCCATCCTTAGAAAAAGGGCAGGTTGGTTGTGTTTGGCGTGACTTTCTTCAGTAATTTTTGCCCGCCCAACGTCCATCCATGTGTTAGGATTGAGGACTAGGGCTGTCAGTGGGCCCGGCCTGGTTGTTTTGAATTCTATATCGATCTGGTTAGGATGGGCCCACAAGGGCAGGCTAATTCAAAATTTTAAATTTGCTCGCCCTTGCCTGACTCGTGGAAATATACAATACTCGGTGAATGACACTTGATACTCGGGCACTCAGATAATCGAATAAGCCTTTTTTTTTGTTTTTTTGGTGCGAGATGCATATAAACTGAGAACAGTAATATGGCTTGTATTGCCATATATGCAGTTTATAATTATTTCTTAATGCCTGCGTATCATCCATGGCTCTCTGCAGGAGTGTCAGAGTTCTCATTTTATTCAGGAATAATCAGGATTGAGGCTGGAAAGGGTAATTTTGACAAGTACAAGGTTTGAAGTGGAATTTTCAAAATTTGAAGATGGCTGGTTAGGATTAATTTATTAGTGGGATCTTTTGGCCATGACTTATCCTTCATGTGGTCTATTATTTTGACCGTCGGATTGATGTACACGTGCCTCATGTGTGGTGGATGCATGCATGAGTATCCAGCCCAGCTAACGCAAGCCCAGGCCAAACCATTCATCGGAATTTTAAAATAAACGGACACACTTGATCATCTAACTCAATTAGTGTGGTCCCAGATTGAAAGTTTCTATATCTTTAATTCTTCTTGTGGTTGAATGTGGTCGGTTGTTGTATTTTGATGGCTAGGATCTTTGAATCTAAGACATTGGCTGGTCCCTTATTGTCAACGGTTTAAACCATGAAACCATGGCCCATTTAAGAATCCTAGCCCTACATTTTTATGTTAATTAATGATCCACCCTTTTACATTTTCACCATCCATTTAAAGGCCAAAACTCCAACAACTGGGATTGCAGGTCCTCTACAAATCACACTTCTTTCACTGGATTTTTCCAAATCATACACTATGGAGTAGACAGGGCCAGCCCAGGCCCCTGGCTCTCTTTCAGTTGTATTTGGGCTGAACCTATGTCCATTAATAGCCCAAACCTGAATTTTCTTTCATCTACGGTTCTCAATGGAATGGGCCACGGTGGGGCCAATACATGCATACGACTGTGGGGCCCACTGTGCCACGTGACAGTGGCCCACCATAGATTTTATTTGCCATCCAACCTGTTGATTTGATCACATAGACCTGGAGTAAGGGAGAACACTAAGATCAGCTTAATCAAAAATTTTGGGTGGGCCCCACATAAAAAATGGTGAGCAATTCATCACTGGGACTGCGGACTCGACTCTGATGTATATGTTCTATTTATGCTGTCCACCGCTGAGATCCATCCAGTGGGTGGGACCCGCTTTGGAGAATGAGCCTAAAAATGCTGTAGATCAAAATCTTAGGTGGGCCTCAGCGTTGGAAGTTGGGTTCACACCCACCGTGGAAACCTAAAAACAAAAAATTGTAGAGGGGGATTCACCAGTACTTGAAATGTACTGTGGACCCCACCATGATATATGTATTATATTCAAACCATTCCTTGCTGGCCGGCCACCAGCGTGGGACCTGCTGTGGACCCCACAGTTGGAACGTAGTGGGGTTAGGGAGCGGATTAGGTGAGACCCCGGATCCCGACTGTGGGGCTCACTTTGATGTATGTCACTACATCTATACCGTCCATCCGTATTGAAAAGCTCATTTTAAGGTATGATCCAAAAAATGAAGCAGTTCCAAATCCAAGATGGACCATAGTACAGGAAAGAGTGGTCATTGACCATTGAAAACTTCTCGTGGGTCATAAAAGAATAGGTTTTTGTGACCTTATCAACAGGTTGAATGGAAAATAAACATTCCAGTGGAATCCATGAAATTTTAAAGGCTGGTGATTCAATCACGACTGTTTCCTGTGGTGTGGTCCATCTAAGATTTTTCTCAGCTTCATTTTTGGGGTAATAACCTAAAATGAGCTTTCAAAATGGTTGGACGGTGTGGATTGAAGGCACATACATCACCGTGAGCCCCACAGTCAAGGGTCTCACTCACCTCGGTGGATCTGGGGTCCTACCTAATCCGCTCCCGTGGGTTGCACCTGTTGCAACCCACCTTGACCTGCGACACCGTCTATATGTTTTTCAGCTCACTTGGGGATGGGCCCCACCACGCCAGTGGGACCCACCCACTCCAAAATGAAATAGGTATTGGATTCAATGAGAATTATTAAGTCATCAGAACAGCATCATTATATATATATTATATATATATATATATATATAGGGAAACGGCCGAGTCGTGTATTAGTGTGATCCATTGGATGATAAATGTTATGGGAAGATCCGAGCTTCTGAAGATTCAAGGGCCGACATCGTACTAACCTGATCAGATGCGAACTTCCAACGTGATACACAAATTTACTCGAGTGATAGTAGCGCTCCTACCCCGAAGTGCAAGAAAAGCCTAGTCCCTCATCAATCCAGGCCAGTGCTCAACTCAGACTAGAGATGAGAATGAAAGAGAACATCAAGTAGGGTGTGAGCGGATCTCTAGACTATAATCCTAAATTGGCCAAACCGAGCTATCGCCCTCGTCCTCATTCTCATCGTCATCCGAATAAGATTGTCTGAGCCGAGGTCTTGTCCTCGTCCTCGTCCTCATCTTCGTCAGAAGGTCATCCGATCCTAGGGCTCATCCTCGTCCTCATCTTCCTTTGAAGAAAGATGTCCCGAGCCAAGGCCGGGGCAGAACGTGAGTGCATCATGCGTCAAACTAAACTGGGAAACTGCCTCAAGAGGACATAACCGACTGTCTCGCCCGCGGATATGCGCGATATGTTACACGATCTCTAGATTACAAGTCATATCTCCACTATCTTAGTACCCCGCTGATTGAGTAAATCATGCTGAGAATAACAGACCTAGACCGTCCGATGTTCAGGTATAAATATAATGAGACCACATTGCTACAGGTATGCAACATCTTGCACTCTCCCTCTGTCTTTCAACTTAGACCTAGACTCCTTTGACCTAACTTGGGCATCGGAGGGTCCCTCAGCTTAGCCAGGGTCTCCTTTGCTAATCCCTTGTGCAAGATGAAGGTCCCCCAGAGGCACGTTGCACGGAGTGGAGTGTGATCCAAAATTTGTCATCAACAATAAACATTCAAAATGCGCTGGAAGATGCGACAACCTTTCCAAGAAGCTTAATGTGATAGGAAGTTAGTTAGGGCCCACCATCATGTTGTAAGAAATCCACACCATCCATTTGTTTTTTTTATTTCACGTTAGGGCATGAGACAAAAAGTGGGGCAAATCCGAAAATCACGTCAGTTTCATGACAGGAAATAGTAAGGAATGGATGTCTGCTGGTGAACATTGGTGGGTTACAAAAGTTTTGGATTGAGTCAATATTTTTGTATTTTCAATTCATCCTGGTAAGAATGACCCTGTGAGCAGTATAGATGGCATATAAGAATAATGGTAGACCTTAGGAAGGTTTCAACAGTAGGCATTTAACTACTCACATTTTCTTGTTGTGTGGCCCGGTTGAATTATAGATACACCTCATTATTTTTCCCACGTCCTAACATGACCAGAAAAAATGAATGAACGTGGTGGATTTCTCATAAACATTATAATGGGCCCCCCTATCTATGCATATAAAAATTCCTTCCTACACAATTCAAAGGACAAGCTGTCTGCAGGGTGCTTATTCAATCACCACTGTTTCCAATAGTAGGTTCACCTTAGAATTGGATCTTCTTTATTTTATGAATCAGAACTTAAAATTGTCTTCCATAACAGATGGCCATGTGGGCACATGATATGTAGATCAAGTTGGGCCCCACGATGAGGGACGCACTGTCCTAGGTTAGGCGGAGGCCGTACCTAATCTGCTCCCTTCCGTGGGGCACAGATTAGCTACTGATAGTTTGAGTAGCGAGACTAGCTACGAAGTGACGTCACCAAGCTCCATGGCCCCCACCATGATGTATGTTTTGTATCCACATCTTCCATCTATATGGAGAGATCATTTTGGGACAATACCCAAAGAATGAGTTAAATCCAAAGCTCTAGTGGATCCCAGCACAAAAAACAGTGGGACAGTGACGCCCACCATTAAAAACTTCTAATGGCCACAAAAGTTTTAGATCAAGCTGATATTTGTGTTTTCTCTTATTTCATGTCTTTTTTAAACTTTTGAACAGGTTGGATTTCAAATAAACATTATGGTGGGCCTTAGGATAGCTTCAACGGTGGGAATCACTCTCCCCACCATTTTCTGTGGTGGGGTCCACAACAACTTTTTAATTGCCTCATTCTTTGGCCTGTGCCGTGAAATGATATCTAAAAATGGATGGACGGTAAGGATATAACACATACATCATAGTGGAACCCATGTAACTTGGTGATGTAGTCACTTCTGTAGCCTACTCGCTACTCAACCTGTTAGTATCTACTTTGCGTCCCCTTCCGCATGGGAAGCGGAAAGGCTGGTGTGCCATACGCCACCAACCGTGTTGCCGTGGCTAAGTTCCATGTCCCTACCATGATATAAGTATTATATCTACACCGTCTATCCATTTGAAAAAATCATTTTAGGACATTAGGACAAAAATTAAACCGAACCAAAGTTCAAGTGGACCATAACATAAAAAGTAGTAGGGATTGAACGCTTACCATTGAAAACTTCTTGGGGCCACAAAAGTTTTGGATCAAGATGATATTTGTTTGGTCCCTTCATCCAGTTCTGTGTCATGTTATGGACAGGTTGGATGTAAAATAAACATTATGATGGGCCGTAGAAAGGTTTTACGGGTGGGCATCATTGTCTCCACTTTATGTGTCATGGTCCACTTGAGGTTTGGATTTGCCTGAGTATTACAGTAAAGCCTTAAAATGATATCTCAAGATGGATAGATGATATAGATATAACACATATCATGGAAGACCCCACACAATTGGTGATGGCAGCGCACCCCAAGACTGTTTAACTCAGGTTTATGCAGTTTTACCCTCTTTTTTTTTTTTTTTTTTTTTTTTTTTTTTTGTGAGATGGCATCTCCACTGTATCTTTTGAATATCCTATGGCATCTCCAAGACTGTTTAACTCAGGTTTATCCTATGGCTCACACTAAGACACGACTTGACTGCATGTTATGGTTCTATGTGCTTGACTTTACGTTACCATTTCCTATATATATATATATGTATATATATATATATATATATATATATATATATATATGTATATATATATATGTATATATATGTATCTATGTATATATATGTATATATATATATAAGGTACTATGCGCTCGAGCTGATGGGAACATCCCATGAGGTTGAGCTGTGTGGGCACTACTATGATGCGCTTCGAACATCTACCCCATCAGTTAGATGTACCATTCCATCGTGGGCCTAAGTCTCAAAAATCAAGTCAATTTGTGACTTGTGTGGGCCACACCACATACAGAAGTTGAGAGGGGCATGCACCATTAAAACATCAATAATCATTTTTTTGGGCCCACCGAGATGTGGTTTGTAAATCCAGCCCATCCATTATGTGTGTCCCGCTTGGATGAGGGTTCAGACCAAGTTTCATCAACATTCAAAACTTAGGTGGGCCCCACCAAGTCATTTTATATGTTTTTGGCATGTCTTCACATGATTTTAGATGGTATGGCCCACCTGAGTTCTGTATACGGCTGATTTTTTGGGATATCCCATAATTTAAAGGGAACCCATCAAATGCATGGTGTTGATGCTCGACACACATCACGGTGGGGCCCACACAGCTCGACCTCATGGGAGCTTACAGTGAGGTCGAGCGCATAGTACCTTTTCCCATATATATATAGTTAAACTGCCAATAACTCGTGTTATTGGATTGATTGGACGTCCTAATTTCTAGGTTGGTTTATCATCAAAGAGAGCCCCACTTATTGTTCAATTTTCATATCTTACACACATGTATGTTTGAACTTGTGGTCATACATTATCTTTCTAAGTGGCAACAAACGCCTCAAGGTTGGAAAAAAACAGTTACTCCAAGTGAATGTCCTCTACCTGGCATGTGGATCCTCAGGACACGTGGCAATTATCAAGTGGGCCATTCTTCAAAATCTAATAGGACCAAAGGGAATACTGCCACCCCACCAAACTCTAAGCCAAATATAGCTAACACACCAGTTAAGTCAGAGATTGCCCACCAACGTTACTCTACCAATTAAGTCATCTATCTCTGATGCTGCGCATATCATGTTAAATTTAAATTCCGATGACATTGATATTAATCTTGATGGCATTGAGACTAATCTTGATGGTATCGAACATGTTTCCAAATAATCCAGCAATCATCCGGAGATATCCAACGACATACCAAACATATAAGAAAAACGGTCTCTCTCTCTCTCTCTCTCTCTCCAAGAAAGGCAAATAAAAGGCAATTCCATGCTATTCCACTGATAAGAAAGTGTGGGCTTAGCAGCCATGGCATTGGCTCAAATCTGTTTGAACCCCTGGCCCTTATGGTCCTATATTGCAACTACACGGCTTGCAGTGGAGTCAACTGATTGGCAATCTAAGGTCCGACATATGTGCATGGTTGTCACATGCGGTCGTGTTTTGAAGTGTAGGTTAGGCTCTAAAGCTTGGAAAGGAAAAATGTATAAAGCCCAGTGTACCTCACCATTAAGAACATCATGCACAAATAGCATGTTGATCAACACACCCCTTGGGCTGAAACTTTGTACAAAGCTAGACGGTTGCTGGTCCATCAATGAGTGAACATGCAGGCCCAGCTTCCTCCTCAAGAGAACCACCACCACCACCACCACTACTGAGAGATATCTATCTATCAACCGATCAATGTGTTGATTAGAATTCATTGACCATTCGGCACAACGGAAACATTCGACCAGCTGAAATATAGTAACGATCGAGATTCATTGCCCGATTGGCAATGCGATCATTTTTTGTCGATCGATCTGCGAAACGAACGATATTTGTTGGCCAATTGATACAGTAGTCAGAATCTACTAATCATTCAGTGAAATAGCCATTATTTGTAGACCGATTAGCATAACAGTAAAATCTGCCAGCCAATATCCACAGCAGTTGTTCTCTTCTAATCGATCTTGTGATGGACACACTCGCTCTACCCGTTTATGCAATAGCTTAGCCTAGGTTGCATCGGATCACCTCTTGTGACATGATGCACACATGCGAGGGCAAAGTATGCCATTGGCACCTTTACATCCACACTGCATTACATCCCATTGCTCGTGCCTCGAGTGTGTATGAGCCAATCTTCTTCCCTTCCTATTCTCCAAGTAAGGATATTAGAAAACTCAAAGCTTATAAATATATCTATTTCTTTTTCTCGAAACAATGTGGGACTGAAGATTTTTTAAGAATTTTCACTTTCCAATTAATTTTTCGAAGGAATATGAGATTCAAATTTACTTTGAATTTTAACAAAAGGTGCAAGTGCAATATCATAATATTTCTATTATTCTATTTCACCAACCCAATTGAAATAAAATCTCAACGATTCCACATGGAATACAAGTAATTCATATTAGGTTATCCAAACTATACATACTAATTTAGATGTATCATACATTAAAACCTTTTATTATTTAATAATTTGACTATCAAGATAATTTTTATTTAGGATTTGGGGACAGTCTAATGAGTACTTAAAAAAAAAACATTTGACTTCTCTCTCCATGTGATGAATGATCTATTTTAAAGGAGGCTCCACATGATGGGTGGTTCACATCAAAGAAAGGTACTTTCCCTACTTCTTTTCTCATCTCTTTATTCTCCAACGTCCGTTCGATTAGCATACCCCACTCTACCACTGGCCCGGTGGCTATGACCCAATTGGATGGTCAAGCCCCACCCGATAACTCGAACTCGAACTTAGCTCAAACTTGGCTCGAGCTGGACCGAGTTACTGAACAAGCTGAGCCGAGCTGCCAATCCAAGCTCAATCATGACCGAGCTGAGTCGAGTTTGAGCTGAGGTATCTTGCTGGCTGAGTCGAGCTGAGCTGGGCAAAGCCCGACTCGGATAAACTTGTTTACACCTCTACACACTTGATAAGTTTGCAACTTGGGTTCGGTTGATCCGAGCCCAATTGACCCAACCTGAGTCAAGGTCAGGTCGGGTCCAGGTCCTTCAGTTGGGTTCGGTTTGGAAAACATCATCCTGGTTTGAAATCAGATGGGTTCAGGTTAAGCAAATTATGGAAATCATGGCTTGTTTTTGGATAGCGTTGGGTCCAGTGGTGAGGAATTCAGGTTGGATTCGGGTCAGTGACCTAGTGCCGGTATTCAGGTCGGGTCAAGTTGGGTTGGAGGTTGGCCAGTTGGGTCCTGTTGAGGCCGGGTCGGGCACAGGTTGACCCCAACCAAACTCGTCCAGGTCAAAGGAGACTCAGGTCTGCGTTCGTCTTATCCATGAAATCAAATTCGTCTATTCAAGTGGGCCACAGAAGCATTGACCAACAAGGAATGCTACCTGCAACTCCCAGTCAGATAAAGCAAAACCCAAACGATCTACAACTGCCAGCTTATGCTTGCTAGATCCAAGACGTCCGTTGGGTGGGCCCGTTGATTAAAGTGTCCTAGATCTCTTTTAAAAAAAAGGCCGGTCAGCTTACTATGTAGGCATCTCTGTGTATTCCTTTTGCACCGTTCATTTTTCTTGTACAGGTGTGTCGCACTTTATTAAAACTCTCCCTCTCTGTCTCTCTCAAATTCCATAGATTTCTAGGTTTTGATTTTGGGTCGGAAGAGAAACCTTAGAAACCCTAATTTCAAGAGATTTAGGGCTTCGAAATCCATGGCGTCTCGAAGGCGGATGCTTCTCAAGGTCATAATCCTCGGGGACTCTGGGTATGTTGATTCGATCCCTCTTATCTCTCTCGATTTTTTGTTTCCATAAATTTGTCGATTTTTGAGGATCTGGAAATCCACGGATCTAGGTTTTGTTTGTCGCACCGTTTCCGATGCGTGAACGCCTTTTCTGGGGATTTTTTTTCTGTGATTTAGGGTTTTTATTGAATTTATTTTGCGATTTCACCGTTTGGATTTCTAATTATATTGTCTGCGATTGCTCGTGTTTGATGTTTTTGATAGGGTCGGGAAGACATCTCTGATGAATCAGTATCCTCTATTGCTAGAATTATATATCTTTTGGGAAAAAGATTGCGTGCGCACAGTGCGCACTGAGAGTTGGTTTGCACTTATCTCCGACCACCTCCCAATGATGGCTGGAAAGAATCATAACAAACACTTCAAAAATGGGCATTTGGAAATTCGCATTTTGAAATGCTTGCCAGATCCGGCCGTCCTTTTTTTATCTGGACAACAGGTGGTAAATTGGTAATCCATGCACTGATTCTTGAAGTTGCGGTCTTTTTATTTCGTGGGTGTTATTTCATTTCCTTTAACCACTGCGCTTAGATATGTGAATCGGAAGTTCAGTAATCAGTACAAGGCAACGATTGGAGCGGATTTCTTGACAAAAGAAGTCCAGTTTGAAGATAGGCTGTTTACAATGCAGGTGAATTATTGTTATTTTCTTATATGGGATCATCGAACTGTGACTTTGTGGTTTGGACATCTGATCTTTTTGGCAGCTGATTTTTCTTTGTTTGTTAATGTTAGGATGAACCCTTGACTGCTTTACAGTGCATTTGGAAGTGGTATCAAATTGAATTGTAATTATTAATAATGAAGTTGTAAATGACCAATTTGTTTTTTTCCTTCATGTGCAATCATATTGAGGGTGTTCAGCATCGTCATCTAACCCTTACTCCAACTACTTGGCATCAGCTACATGAATCCTGTTTTGCCATTCTGCTGGTGTATGGGCACATTGTTTTCACATTGGACTTGAAAGGGATTAGTCTCACTTCAAAAAAGAGGTGGGGACACCCTGTGTCTTAAAAAAAAAAAAAACTTTTATTCATTGTGAATACTAGGAAACATCATTTCATTGTCATTCCTCTCTCTCTCTCTCTCTCTCTCTCTCTCTATATATATATATATATATATATATATATATATATATATATATTGGGAATTGCATTAGGTGGGGTGCTATTTTTCTGCCTTTTATTTGAATGGCAATGCAATTTTATAATAAACAGAGTCACACAGAACTACAAGATGGAAGAAAAGAAGACTAGAAAAACTCCAAAGGGCAGCATGTGAATGCCAAAGTGACTACTTCCAGCTTGGCCTTCCTAAACACCTCATCTAGGCTACAAAGCCCATTATTACCATCTTTCCAAATCGATCATGAACCTGACAAAAAACAACCGCCAAAGAGCCTTCGCGTTTTTTTCTTTTTCCCAACACCGATCCCACTCCAAGCCATGAAAAACAGACCAATCAACGAAGGCATTACCCCAGAATAGGTGGTCAACCAGTTCGGCATCACGGAGGCACATGATGCACGCGTTTGTGGGATGTTTGGCAGCATGGATTCCATGTGAATTGGAATCCAAATCACACTACTATGGAATCCATATGAATCGGTTGTGTTTAGCACTGCATATGGATTCCATGTGAATCCAAAATTTGTGTTTGGCACATTTATGCATGCATGACATGCATTTTACCAATCTCACTATTGGCTCATTGTAAGGTTTATGTGAAATCCACCCTGATTACCAGGTGTGTTACTCCATTTTAGCTGCAGCGCCCAAAAGTCAGCTCGATCTGTGATTTAAATGGACCATACAATTGGAAACAATATATGGGGCATCCCTCTCCCAACCTTTTCCCTTCGCATGGCCCACCTAAATTACATACCGGGCTGATTTTTAGGCTCTACTCAAAATTAATGATTGGTGATCGAGGTGGATTACATGTAAACATTAAGGTGAGGCACACCAATTCTTGAAGTCAATTGCATCCATTTTCATGTAGAAGTCTGATGTGAATCTATTTGGACCTTAAAAATGTTGTGGGACGTGACCACTATGATGTTTATGTAAAATTCACTTCAATCACTAGGTGTGTCACTTAATTTTAGCTGTAGAGCGCAAATTTCAGCCCGGTTTGTGATTTAGGTGGGCCATATGAAGGGAAACTACAACCTTGCCCTCCAAACTCACCCGCCTCACATAGGCCCCAAATCCATGGGTACTGTGGGCTGCCCATCCCGAGTGTGGCCCTGCATCCCACAGGCCACTCCACTCGAGCCAGGTGTGAAGATGCCCTCGCATTAATCATCTCTGGTGAAGAGTCTCGAACACGTGACCTCCCGCTCTGATACCAATTCGATGCAGGACAATTGACCACTTGCTCTAAAAGCTCGAATTGATTAAGCATGGCGAATTAATCTCTTTATCTCATAGTCCAGGCCCCAAATCCATGGGTTAGGCCATTGGCCAACCCTCCTCGTGGCCATGGGCCCCAAATCCATAGGTTCCACCCCCTCGTTGGCCCCAAATCCATGAGTCCCGCCTCACACGAGCCATCCGCCTCACACGTGGGTTTTGCGGGCCACCCACCTTGAGTGTGCCCCTGCATCCCACAGGCTATCCCACTCGAGCCCGGTGTGAAAATGCCCCTGCATTACCCACCCCCAGCTTTTCCCTTCGTATGGCCCACTTGAATCACAGACCGGACTGATTTTTGGGCTCTATGGCTAAATTGAGGTGAAACATTTAGTGATGGGGGTGGATTTCATGTAAACATTAGTGGGGCCCACCAATTCTTGAAGCAAGGCCATAGTTGATTTTGGTGCTTACGCCATGCCATCCATAGTAATAGATGGTAATGCAGCTTGAAAACACCCCTCTAGTTGAGGAATTCAAAAGGGCTGAAAGGTTGGTAAATGAAATCCATTCACCACCACTGTATGACTTCTCAAACACACTTACTTGTTGCCTTTCCCACTTATTACCACCTTTACCACCATTTCCATGGTGCCATGAATAGGCCAATCCCATCACCAAACAACTACCCATAAGTAGATTCATGAAACCATCCCAAATTGAACCTGATCATCATCGTCGTCGTCGTTGTCTAAGCCTTATCCCAACAACTCGGTGTTAGCCCCGAATTATCCTAATCCCCATCATGAAGGGTTAGTCCTTAATGAATCTCCTTATAGACATATGGGGCTCTATATAATGTTGAAGACTTGGTGCATCACTTATCAGATTGATAATGGCTACTGTAGTTGGGAATGATGAAAGGAGAGAAAAGCTTGTATGTTGCAGCCAACTAGGGCATTTATAAGGAGAAGACAAATAATAGCTTGCCTAAATTAACGGATCATATAGTCTCTAATTGATTCCTGATTGATTTGCACAATATTGTATAAATATTCTACCCTTAATGTTTGTTTATTGATGCAAGCTCATGGTCCACCTAGGTCCATGACCATTTTAGGGCCCAATATATGCTGATTTTGGGCTATTTATTTATTGATTTGGGGCCTAAATATCAAGATTTACAGTTTACTGTTTGTAGAAAATTTGGGGGTTGATTTAAAGATGTGATTGAAAATATGAAGGGGATGATCTAGAGATGTAATTAGGATTTTCAATGTTTGCTTTTACTATTGTTAGGCTTTTACCATCTTAGATGGATTAGATTGTTTTGAGGTCAACTATGATTAACTTTAAATCAATCTATTATACCTAAGATGGTAAAAGCCTAACAATAGCAATAACAAACATAGAAAATCCTAATTACATCTCTGGATCAGCTTCTTATCTTCAATCACATCCCCCTCATATTTTCAATCAAATCTTTAATTCAGCCCCCATATTTTTCACAAATAGTATATTGCAAATCTTGATATTTTAGGCCCAAACTTATAAATAAATAAGTTCGGAATCAGCACGTGTTAGGCTCTAAGGTGGGCCTAAGTGGGTCGTGGGCCTGCATAAGTCAGCTACATGGATCCTGTTCCAACATTCCACTCTATTAAGGGCCATAACTTAAATTAGACGATAGGTCATCATGTCTTTTGTTACTACCTCCCCCCATGTCATTTTGGGCCTTTCCCCTTACCCTTTTTGAGCCTTCAACTTGTACCAACTCACTCCTGACTAGCGGAGTTTTTGGTCTTCATTGCATATGACCAAACCATCCAAGTCTACTTTCTCCAATCTTATTACCCATTAGTGCTACTTAGATTCCTCGAATACATTCATTTCTAATTCTTGCCATTCATCCATCTCAACATCCTCATTTCAACTACATTCATCTTATGGACATGTTTTTCCTAAACTGTCTAGCGTTTTGTACAATAAAGCATGATTGGTCTTGTATACTGCCAACATTCTGTCCCACCCAAAGAGCTTCCTTTCTATTTTTATGCCTTTTCCACCCCAAATAAATATCCACTAAAACAAAGTGGATTTAGATGGTGGAAAAGCATCCCGTTTGCCTTGATTACAAGGTACATATGAACATAAGAGCTTGGTTAACGCTTTGCATTACAAGCTACAAAATCATGTTAAAATGTGATGCATCTGGACCGCACAAGCTTAGCCGATTGAAGGGTCATGATGTAGACCATCCAACCATCTATAATGAAGATTTGAACCACTGGGAGGGTCTAAATTGATCTAATGGAAGATCATAAAGAGTATTTTGGACTGAATTAGTAGTCATTTACTAAGTCGTTTAATGCAGGGGCATTTTCACATCGGGCTCAAGTGGGGTGGCCTGTGTGAAGCGGGGGCACTCTCGGGGTGGGCGGCCCGTGTGAGGGGAGACCCATGTGAAGTGGGGCCCGCGAGGGGGGTTTAGCTGAGGGCCCGACCTGGGCTATGAGATAAAGGCATTGATTCACCACTCCCTATCAATTTGAGCTTTTAGAGCAAGTGGTTAGTTGTCCTACATCATCGTTATAGTTGAATAATTTTTAATTTCATATTTTTGTAACAACACATAATTAATCCCGTTTGAAAGCCTATTGAGTTAACTTTTAAACAAGACTAAGATCATGCAATTCCAATGTCGTTTGATTGAGTTATGGCTAATTTACAGAAAACCTATATGGCTGTAATCAGATTCAAGGGTATTTTGACCATTTTTATGTTTTATTGAAATAAATGATTAGGATTAGGGACAATGGCTAGTTGGGATTGTATTAGGGTTTCCTTTTCTTTGATGATATTTATATGTAAACCCTTTTATGAAATAACTATGATGGCCATTGAAAAAGTTATTTTCTTGGGTTGTAGCCTGTATTGCTTCCCTTTTGGCATGCATGGCCTATGATAGGAGAAGAACAGGGAAGTATTTTGATTCAAGTTAGGAGGTTGCGTTGTTGGGAAATATTTAGATTCTGTGCTAATGTTTCACTATTTCTTCCCTTTCTGGGATTTCTCTGGCTTCATTTGAATCCAGATGGGAGGCAATGTTATCAGTAATTGGAAGAGGGTGAAGCTCACTGCTGAGTGGAAACCACCCCACCCCATTGGGATGAATTCATCGACTGCCTTTTTAATACATTAACATTGGCTACATCATTTGCTTCTTCAATACATTGAGTTATAAGCCATTTGAATTATGAGCTCAAGACATGATTTCTTTGTCGGTATCATTTTGTTGAATCTCATGATGAATTCCTAAATTGTTTTCGTGACACGTTGAATAACATTATGCCACATTGGCATGGAACATGCATTTGTGCTTTGGGTGTTGTTGTCTTTTTCTTCTTTTGACGAATTTCTTGATCCTTTTTATTTGTTATATTTGCTATTAGTTGTTGCATTCAGAATAGTTTCTTTCTTGGATCCTGCAGACCTTTTCTGCTTTTTATTCTTTTGTGAAAGCTGTAAAGGATTGTGTGAAACAGAGTAAGAGAGACAAGATTAGATAACGGCCATATTCTGCACTGCCTTCACAATATCGAGCATGCTACTCTTTACACATCCCTGTTGCACATGGAAAGCCCTAAAATGAAGCATGCTACTCGTTATCCCTGTATCACATGGAAGGCCTGAAATTGAATATCATAGCCGGGACATGCATTGGATTTCACAGGAAGTGGAAGAGAGTCTCTAAGGAAGGCAGAAGCATGCTCAGTTAGTCCCACGAACAACATTTAACGTTGTTTTCCATCTGCAATTGAGATTATGAGTGCAGCTGCTTTACCTTTTGCAGTCCACATACAATTTCTGCCCAGCAAGAAAAACAACCTGATGTTGTTGTCACTAATCACAGCCTCAAGACCTGCAAGGCCTGGATTCCCTTTACTAGCTATCGAAGTTGATAGCATTTAATTCTCCTTGAATTATTGTATAGAAAATATTGGTGATTCCTGAGTCTGTTTAAAGTGCCATGGGTTATACTGGAACAATTGGTGATCTCCTTTTGGCATTGCACGGTGTAGGGTTTGGGAAAGTCGGAATGGTTATTTGGAGATTGGCTTTGATGGCAGCCCTTTGGGCTCTTTGGGGGAAAAGGAATGGTCAATGCTTTTGGAATATGAGTAGCACAGCATTGGAGGTCTTCAGTAGGGCAAAGCTTCATGTATTGGAATGAGCCTCTTGTATAAAGGCTCTTAAGGATTGTAATTTTTCTCTTTTGTTCGGGTTTTAGTTTTTGCACTTTTTTCGGCGCTTTCCTCTAATAAAATATCATTGTCTTTCAAAAGGAAAAAAAAAGAGAGAGAGAAAAAAAGAGAAAAAAGAAAAGAAAACTTTAGCGATTCAAGTAGTAAAATAGACTTGTATTTAAACTAGCACTTAGGAAGTTGAACAAATGATACATCTACATCAAAACTTGGAAATTGAATATTGTAGTTGGGCAAATAGTGAAATGAAAGATATATGCATGAAACCTTTACTGATCATATTTTTATGAGGAAAAACGATGAGCTGGAGATCTAGCACTGGAGTCTAACAAAGGAAAGAGGCATTTTGGGGGTTGATGCAATGAGATGATTATTCCAATATGGAAGGACTAGTTTGTAGATAGATGGTAGGTGCTATTTGTCTGAGATGAATCAAGTAAATACACGACAAGGATGGTGTTTTCCTGAATGCTGACTTTGATTTGATGGTAAATAATGGACAAGGAAAGGACAATAATGCAATGTTTGAAATGTTAAATGCATCTTTGGTGAAATGTTATGTTTGTCAGGTGGAAAACCTAGCTTATTTTATACATTTTGTTGCCACTGCTGCCTCTGCCTCTTGCCATTTCTGGTAAGACCCATGATCCTGTTTAACATGACAAGCACACATTTCACGGCTTTTTAGGAAAATCTATAGAAGATATAATGGCGGTTACCCTTTTATGACCTCTTATGCTTCTAAACTGACTCTACTTGTGCCTGTTATTCACATGTTCAGATATGGGATACAGCTGGTCAGGAGAGGTTTCAAAGTCTCGGTGTGGCTTTCTATCGTGGTGCGGACTGCTGTGTTCTTGTTTATGATGTCAACGTCATGAAGTCATTTGATAACCTCAACAATTGGCGGGAAGAGTTTTTAATTCAGGTACTTCTTTCCCATTCTAAGCCCCAGAAACTTGTGTTTACCATGACAGACAGTTGACATTTCTGTGGTGGTTTTAATGTATAGGCAAGCCCATCTGACCCTGAAAATTTCCCGTTTGTTGTGCTGGGAAACAAGATAGATGTGGATGGTGGCAACAGCCGAGTGGTAAGATACCTAAGCTCCCATTTCTGTCATAGTTACTGGACCTTCTAATACTTAGCCTACTGATCCTGCATTGGGTCCTATGCTGGTTAGGCTATATATTTTTGGTTTTTGTTACTTCCGGTGATAGATTTCCACTTTCCTGTGCACTCTCCTTGAATGTTGGAATTAATGTTACCCTTAGGCTATGTTTGGAAACCATGGATACCGTATGAAACAATGGAAACGGAAAAATGGTTTTCCTTTGATGTGATGATTTATGTTGTTTGGATAGCAAAGAAATGGGTGGATTCCACCCAACAGGGAATCCCTGCACTTTTCCCTAATTTAGATTCTTGGCACAAGAAACTAGGAGCGTATTGTGAGAGGAAATGGGATCTTTGCTAGCTATCCAAACAAGAAGTCAACACTGGAATCCATCTTTTAATAGTTCTCATGGAAACCATCACTTGATACTTTTTTGTTTTCTCCTCTCTTTTCCTTTGGATTCCATATATCCAAACATGCCTTATGGCTGTTCTGAAAAGGAGCTGTAGGAAATGCCTTATTGCTTTATTGTTTTTCCCTTGTCTGTTCTCGCTGCCTGTTCTCCTCATAATATTGGGTGGTTTTGCCCTTGCTGTTTTTCAGGTGTCTGAGAAGAAGGCGAAGGCATGGTGTGCCTCCAAGGGGAACATTCCCTACTTTGAGACTTCTGCAAAAGAAGGTTTCAATGTTGAAGCTGCTTTCGAATGTATAGCTAAGAATGCTCTCAAGAACGAACCTGAAGAAGAAATGTGAGTGGTTCTAGAAGACGGTTCTAAGTTTTGCATGCCATCTTACTTTCAAATCTCCGATGTTATAGTAATAATCAGTACTATTGTTTTGATTTGGTGGCCAAATACATGCAAAACACATGAAGTCCTAAAGCTAATAATAGCAAAAATTCTTAGAAAGAATGTGTTTGACAGATTTAGGGTGTGTTTGGACTTATCACTCCCTTCAGTTGCAGGATCCTCCCAACTGGGTGCTGCTTCTTTGAATTCGGTTTACATTTTTTAAAGAGACGCTTCCTGATCCTGCACCTGAACTTGTTGCCGCTTCCCGTCTTGTGCAATTATCCCCACCAAAAAAAAAAAAAAAAAATCTCTTTTGTCAAAAATTCCAAAAAGAATGATTATTTGGTCAGTTTTATCAGCAGGTTTTGCTGGTATTTCCTTATTTTGGTTGATAACTCCTCCCCTTGTAGTTGGTCTATGTAGTTGGTTTTAAGGAAGTAGATTTGCTTTTTCTTGGGGTTTAATGGTTTGTTTGCCTGCTCGGCAATCTCCATTTGCTCCCAGTATTGTTTCCCTATCTTCCTCTTCTCTCCTTTCTTTTATATATATATTCAGTGAATTTTCCAAAAAAAAAAAAAATCCTCCCCTTAGTTCAAGGATTGACAGTCTACCATTTTAACTACCCTATCCAATTGCTGGCTTCTCTAATTTTAAAAAATATTGTATCTTTTTGCTTATAGGAAGCAGCTTTGTTGCCGTAAACTATCTATTTAAAACCTGATGAGTCTGCTTGACTTGATCAAGCCCCAAATCAAGTTCCCCTTTGATCTTGTAAAAAGAAGAAGAACCAGCTGCAAGCTTCATCACAAACTTGATCAAGTCACTGTGATACTTGAAAGAGTAATGGAAGACATAGGAAGTCAATGGTTTGAGCCTTTGGCTGTAGATGAGGTGTGTTTCAACATTGAGGTCTGCCACGGTTCGCCCCCCCCCCCCCCCAAGAAAAAAATAAAAAATAAAAAATTCTTAGATGCTTTCTTGAAACAAACAGAACACTGTCTGAATCTGACTTGAGCCTCAAATGTTAAAAACATAAAGCCATGCACATGTTATTTCTCTGTGTTACCTGGTTAGATGACATTCTCATTTTTTCTGAACATGAAGATACCTCCCGGATACTATTGATGTGGCGGGCGGAGGACGACAACAGAGATCGTCAGGCTGCGAATGTTAGGTTGGTGTTTTGATTGGGACAGAAAATGGCGACTGCAGTTCCCTCCATTTGTTACGCTTACGCGGTAATAATTCATTGAAGGCTTTTATAGATCTATGTATAATATGCACCCAAAAAAAAAAAACTGATGATTGTGATATGTGATAGTTTGCATCTCTTGGATCCTCTCGTCTTTGCCTTCTCTCCTTTGGAAATTCATTTGTTGCACTAAGACCCGAAATTTGTGTTCTCATGAACAAGATATCTTGGTGTATTTTACCTTTCTGCATTCTGGTTTTCTAATGGGAAATGGCTTGATGTATTTTGCTCAAAGTTTGCCATCAGTTAATGATCAGTGTCTACCTGAAAAGATTCAATGGTTAGAAGATTAGCATGGGAGCGTATCATTCCATGTGGATTGGAAGAAAAATGGAAGTCCCTAATGGACACCTGCAAATCATCTATTCAGACTGAGAAATGGAAGCACATCAGGGTTTTCACCCATCTTGCAAAGAATTACTTGGGACTGCAATGAGCGGTTAAAAAAAACGTAATTTGATGGGGGTGATGATGATGATGCAGCTACACGGATGATCATCTGCAGCGTCCATCATTGGCACTGGCAAGCCATTTGGCAAAAAGAAATTGCAGCAATTGGGCAAGTCATCTCTCTGAATCGTGGCAAACAGATGGAGAGTTAGAAGCTGTGCAGCCAACAGTCCAAATTCATTGGGTCGGTCTGTTTTGATCATGTATTTTTTGTGGTCTTTGCTATTTGACCCATGAGTGATGGGGCCGATCATGGTCCCGTTGCATGGATGGTCTGGACAGTATCCATGGTATGTAGGCGGTGAAGATTGTGTAGCCGTGGAACATCAGGATAATGCTTGGTGCAACAATCAGGTGTGAGAACATCTTTTAGTACGACATTCCATTCAGTTTGAGGTTTCGTAATCTCAATCATCAAATCTTGCTGAACGCTTCAAGTGGCATGGAAGAAAATTTCATCCATCCAACGATCTCAGCCATCAATGCATTCAGGGTATGCAGGCCAATGTTCAGACAGCTAGAATTCTGTCGGGTGAATTTTGAGTCGTCTCATATTTATGGTGGGTCCACTTTAAAGATGGTCCGAATCACCTACGAACAGATCCCATTGGAATCTAAACTAGATTACAATCAGGTTGAAATGAAATGCTTTGGAATCTAAAACTTTTGTTGAGGGGCTTGTGTTTAGAATGCATTGGAATTCTTCCATATATTCACCGGATCTAGATTTGATAACTAAATCAGCTTTCACATCCTGTATATGTTTGTGATATTTGATATAATAATTGTAACAAGTCCACTGAGATATTGACTTTGTTAAAAAATTAGGAAATTCTGAATCCATTTTACTGTTGCAGCGAATAATGAGATTATTAGAATTCATTTACCTCCAAACCCTGAGCTCCCAAACGCAAAAAGAGGCTACTTGGATTTGAAATCCACCGTTTACCTCGTACCAAACGGGCCATCGGCAGTTGTCAGTGATAGTTCTAAGCTCACGTGCACATCGAGCTTTTCCATCAAGTTGGCCACGCTGTACAAACGTGTGAGAGATCCAAGCTTTCTATCAAGTGGGCCAATTCTCCCCAATCAATCAGCCCATTACAACACTCCTGGAATAAGAGGCCGTTTGGATCCCACAAAACTGATGTTGTGGAGCATCCTGGTCCATTAATCAGGCATGCAATTTGTGCAACAGACCGACCGAGGATGGCAGATCTGTTTAGTGTCTTGTTCGTATTTTGCATTGTTTGGCAAGTGGCCCACCCTGTAAGGGAATATATGAACTGACGACTGTCCACATGGCTACGTAGCCATGTGAGGGGGGATATGAATCTATCTCCGCGCTAGACTACAAAACACTCAGAGGCCATGAGCTGGGCTGGCTTGTCGGGTTTCTTTTCCGGACACGATACGTTTCGGGTCTCGGATGTGGCCCTGATTCGGATCCGGAATAATAACGGGTCGTGATGGGGCCTAGCTTTTGCCGTTGTTGTTTATTCCTTTTCCAGCCGTCCATTTTCTTGGACAGGTGTGCAGCACTTGATGAACGAATTGGCGGAATTTCCAGGTTTGTTCATGTCAACCCGTCTGATGAATGGCCTAGATCTTCCGTACTTGCTCCACTCTGCCACGTGCGGTGAATGCATTCGGGCCACACATAAGCAGCTGCGGACGGCAAGCTTGCTTACGCCACGCATTCAACGTGCGCCTGACGCCAACCTGCTGAATGAGTTAACAGGACTAGAATCGTATGGTCAAGAGCGAACGAGCGGGTAACGTACAGTGCACTTGGTAAGTATACATGGGAACGGATTGGCTACTCCCCCTGCCACTAGCCCCGTGGCTGATGGTCGGTGCCCTGTGGCCCCCACCATGATGTATTTGATTCATCCATTCCGTTCATCCATTTTTTCATATCATTTTAGGGCTTTTTATAGGAACCACAGGAAAACAATAGTGATTCGATATCCACATTAAAATCCTCCTAAGGACCACTGTACTATTTATTTGACATCCAATCTGTTGATTAGGTCATACAGACCCAGATGAAGGGAAAAAACAAAGATCAGCTTGATTCAAAAGTTTTATGCCCCCAAAAAGTTTTTAATGGTCAATGTTCATTCAACACTGTTTCCTATAATGTGATCCACTTGAGATTTGAATACACCTCAGTTTTGCTCTCATAACATAAAATGATCTATAAAAATATATGAACGGAATGGATGAAATACATATATCATAGTGGGGCCCACAGAGCACCGACCATCAGCCATTGGCTGGTGGCAGGGGGAGTAGCCAATCCGTTTCCGGCATACATACTACTCCGGTTCCAGGACGTGGAACGTGCAACCCCGGTTACAGGTAGCCCTTGTAACCCAAAAGCCTGTGGAGCCCAACGAGATGTATGTGTGGCATCCTATCCGCCCATCAGATTCGCCCGCTCATATAGGGCATAAACCCCAAAATGAGGCACATCCAAAGTTCAAGTGAGCCACACCACAGGAAACAGAGAAATGGATACGCCTACCACTAAAGTCTTCATGTGGCCCCCACTGATGTGTAACACGTTCATGAGGTGATTCCCACGAGCATGAATGGAAAACACAAATATCAGCCCTATCCAGAACTTCTGTGGGCTCAAAGAAAGTTTTAGTGATGGGCGTTCAATCCCTACCTTTTTCAAGTGTTGTTGCCTAATTGAGTTTTTGATGTGCCCGAATTTTTCCTTGTGAATGTCTAAAATGATCTGTCTCAACGGATGGACGTAGTGGATATAGAATAATACATCAATATGGCCCCACATAGCTTTAGGAGTAATTGACCACAGTAGACGCAACATTTTACCCTGTTTCTTTTTCTGTAGAATCCAAAATTTACTTTCCCACCTTAGACGTTGGACGTACCGACGTGCATTTGAGGACCAAAATACACTGCCTTCCTTTCGCAAGCGGATTGGCCGGTGTGCTAAGACGAGCGCTGACGGTCATGGCCCACCATGATGTATGTTTTGTATCAACACCTTTCATCCTTTTGAAGATGTCATTTTAGGGTAATATCCAGAGAATGAGTTAAATCTAAATCTCCAATGGACCCAGCACAGAAAACAGTGGGACACTGACGCCCACCATTAAAAACTTCTAAAGGGCACAAAGTTTTAGATCAAGCTGGTTTTTGTGTTTTCCTCATTTCATGTCTTTTTTAACTTTTGAACAGGTTAGATTTCAAATAAACATTATGATGGTCTTTAGGATAGTTTCAACGGTGGGAATCACTCTCTCCACTGTTTTCTTCGGTGGTCCACTGCAGATTTTTATTTACTTCATACTTTGTTCATGCCCTAAGGTGATATCCATGGACGGTGTGAATATAACACATACTATGGAGCTTGGTGCCGTCACTTGAGTGGCCGACTCGCTGCTCAACCCGTCACTGTCATCATCGAAACGGATTGGCTACTCCCCCTGCCACCATCTCCGGGGCTAGTGGTCGGTGCTCTATGGGCCCCACCATGATGTATGTGTTTCATCTATTCCGTTCATCTATTTTTACAGATCATGTTATGGCTTATTTACAAAAATGAGTGGGATATAAATCTCTGTGGGCCACACCACATGAAAACAGTAGTGATTGGATATCCACCATTAAAATCCTCCTAAGGCCCATTATACTGTTTATTTGACATCCAATCTGTTGATTAGGTCATACAGGCCCAGATGAAGAGAAAAAACAAAGATCAGCTTGATCCAAAGCTGTAGCCCCCAAAATGTTTTTAACGGTCAACCCCATTCAACACTGTTTCCTGTAATGTGGTCCACTTGAAATTTAGATATACCTCATTTTAAAACTCAAGTGGTAAAATGATTTCTAAAACTAGATGACCAACATGGATGAAACACATATATCATAATGGGGCCAAACGTAGCACCGACCACCAGCATTTGGTTGGCGTTCGAGAGTAGCCAATCCTTTTCTTCCGCGTCCGAGCGTAAGCGCTCGTCTTGGAAACGGATGGGCTAGTTCTTGCCACCGGCTCCTGATGGTCGGTGTTATGTGGGCCCGACCACGATGTATGTTTTTCATTCAATCTGTTCATCTTTTTTGCACATATTATTTTAAGACTTTACCCCAAAAATGAGAGGGATATAAATCTCAGATGGACCACACCACAGGAAAACAATAATAATTGGATATCTACCATTAAAATCCTCCTAAGCCTACTGTATTATTTATTTGACATTCAATCTGTTGATCAGGCCATACAGGCCCAATGAAGGAAAAAAACAAATACAAGCTTGATCCAAACTTTTATGACCCTAAAAGGTTTTCAATGGTCGACACCCATTCAATGCTGTTTCCTATAATGTGGTCCACTTGAGATTGGAACGTACCTCAGCATGAACAAAACACATACATCATGGTGGGCCCACAGAACACCGACCTCGCTGGTAGCATGGGAGTAGCCAATTCGTTTCGGTCGTCTTCGCACATCCGCTTCTGAAAGGAAGCCAGGGGTATTTTAGTACCCAAATGCTCGTCCGTACGTCAAACGCCTAAGTTGGGAAGGTAAATTTTGTACAACTCAGAAAAGAAACTGGGTAAAAAGTTGCATCTACAGTGGTCGGTTGTAGGATATTTTCGCATCCGGTGGAAACTGTTCACTCAAATCGGAGTCAACGGTGACATATTCGTCATTGTAACAGAACACCAGTCCGTCTGTCGTCTCTCTCCCTCTCTCTCTCTCTCGAATTCGAGAGATTTCCAGGTTTTGATTTTTACTCGGAAGAGAAACCTTAAAAACCCTAATTTCAGGAGATTTAGGGCTTCGAAATCCATGACGTCTCGAAGGCGCATGCTTCTTAAGGTCATAATCCTCGGAGACTCCGGGTATGTTGACTCTCTCTATCTCTTTCTTTCTCTCATTTTTTGGCGATCTCGAAACCCCATAAATCTATATTTTCTTTGTTGCACACTTTCCGATGCATGGATGCTAATTCCTGGGGATTTTTTCAGCGATTTTAGGGTTTTCTTGAATTCATGTTGCAATTTCTCTTTTTAAATTTCTAATTATATTTTCTTCGATTGCTTGTCTTTGATGTTTTGATAGGGTTGGGAAGACATCTCTAATGAATCAGTATCCTCTATTATTAGTCTATATCTTTTGGGAAAAGATGGTGTGCGCAGAGGGTGCACCCAGAGTTGGTTCACACTCATCTCCCACCACCCAATTATGGCTGGCGGGAATTTTAACAAAACTTTCAAAATGGGCATTTTGAAATGCTTGCCAAATCCCGCCATCCATTTTTTCGACGACAGGTGGTAAATTAGTAATGCAAGCACCGAGTCTCTGTGTTCACTGCGCGCACAGGGAAGTTGTACTCATTCTTTTTCCGTTTTCTTTCTTTTTTCTTGAATGTTTATGATTTAGTTTGTGTATTTTTTGGATTGGTTGTTTTGGATGTGATTTTATTTTGCTTAACCATTGCGCTTTAGATATGTGAATCGGAAGTTTAGCAATCAGTATAAAGCAACAATTGGAGCGGATTTCTTGACGAAAGAAGTCCAGTTTGAAGATAGGCTGTTCACATTGCAGGTGAATTATTGTTATTTTCTTAATATCGCAGGTGAATTATAGAAGTCATCACCATGATTTTGTGATCTGGACATCGATCTTTTTGACAGCTGGTTTTTTCGTTGTTCTTAAATGTTAGGATGAATTCCTTGACTACTTTAATGTGTATTTGGAAGCATTATCGAATTGAATTCCAATTATTAATCTAATGAAGTGGTAATGACCAAAAATTTGTGCGCCCCCCCCCTTGAGCAATCATGTTGAAGGTGATCATCATTGTCATCATCTAAGCCTTTACCCCAGCCAATTAGCGCTGGCTACATGAATCTTGTTCTGCTATTCTGCTGGGGGAATTTGGGCACATTGGTTTCATGTTGGAATTGAAATGAATGTATATTTTCTTTGTTGTGAATACTAGGAAACATCATTACTTTTTGTCATTTCCTCAATAGTAAACTCAATGTTCACCAATTCAATTCATATTTGCATCTAAATACAGCCGTAGGGTGCATTTAGATCATAGTTTCCAAACCATCTTAGTCTACCTTCCCTCATCTTATTAGTTGTTGGTGCTGCTCCTAAGTTTCCTTGAGTGTATTCATTTCTAAATCTATCCTTCCTCATCTTGTCACTCATTCATCTCAACATCCTCATTTCAGCTACACTTAGTCACTCATCCTTCGAACATGTTCCTTAACCACCCAACATTATGTCTGATAAAGCATGGCTAGTCGTATAGCAATCCTATTTGAATCCCTTTCAGCTTGAGTAATATGTGACGATCACATAAAACTCTAGAGGCACATCTCCATTTCTTCCACATATTTTGGATTCTATGGGCAACATCCTTCTCGATTTCAACAATCTCATGAAGAAGAGAACTAACAATTATTCATGTTACTTATTTTTATTTTTATTTCCAATTTAGCTCCATTTGAAAGAGAAAGAAATCTAAAAACCAAAGTAGAAATATCTCTTCCTCTCCCACTTCCCAATTTCCTTTTATTTTCATCTTCTGGAAGCATGGTGTTTTCATGCCTCCAGATTGTGTACCAAACACTTATCACATGTATATGTTAATTCAAACTAAACATGTTGTGGGCTTGGCTGGTGATCTGCTCATAAGTTTTGTTTGTTTTTGTTTTTTGTGATTGGACTATCTTAACCATCTAAGAAATCGTCTTTTCTTCACTAAATGGGAGCCCTTGTTGATTTTTGTCTTTTAGTGTTTATTTCTAAGCCACCAATTGAAGGGCTGGAATTGTCTGATAGTTGTAGTTTTGGGAGCATAGCCCATTTACTACTGAAAATGCTAAATTGACGGTTTCAATCTCATCCATTTTTGCCACATGTTCTCATTAAATTTTTACTCTCCCACATGCATGGAATAAGCAACCTTATGCTTTTCTTAGGAAGCAGGATCCTCTTCAATGTTTCTAGAATAAACTTATTTAACAACTATTGTGGATGGAGCACATCATGATGTTTTCATGGTTATCCAACCCATCCAGAATGGTCGCCCCACTATGAAGTTGGAACGCCTTAAAAAATCAAGCCGATCCAACCATCTTGTGGGCCAACACATTTTCATGGAGGTTTTTGGGTGGTCTTCCATGATTTTCTCTGGTGTGGCCCATCTTGTTGTTTCTTTGTGATCCAAATTGATCATCAAGTGAGCACCATAAGGATGATGACTGATGAGAGCTCCAAGATATCAGGCTTGTACATTGATCAAGGGGGACACACCATAGAAAACAATGAAAAACCACTTAAATATCTCCAAATTCACATGTTGGCCCAAATGATGATTGGATTAGTTTGATTTTGTGGGCGTCCCAATTTCATTGTTGATTGACCCTTATGGACAGTTTTGATGCACACCTACAACTCGATGGGCCCCACCTAGAACATTTGCAAGATTACATTTATTCGAGATATGTGTTAGAGGATGTTCTAGAGTACCCCGCCTCTTTGTTTGGAAGGTAAAGTTATGGAGTTTGTTTTGTCTCTATGGCAACTCAAGATACAACATGTGTTGCCGGCTTGCCGCCCATTGGAGACCACATGTCTAGTGGTTGTAATATTTTTCGTTTCTTTTTCTTTTTTTGAGAATTAAGAATTTATTGAAGAAGCCAAAGGGCACAAAACAACAAAAGAAAAAAGAAAAAGAAATGAAAAATACAATGAACCAAACCCCAAGGTTTAGGAACCCCAATCCCTAATAAACAGAAAAATCTTTCTAACAATGAAGCCTAAGCGCTCACTGATATTTCTAAAACATTTACCATTCTTTTCCAACCAAATACACCACAAGACCACAAGCAAGGCAAGCCACCACTTCTGCCTTTCTTTGGAGCTGGTATCCTCGTCGTGCCATGATAGAAAGAGCTCCTCCATGGACCTTGGCATAGCACAGGCACGTTGAAGCCTAAAAGAATACTATCCGACCCTCCCTTCACAAATGGGCAATGGATGAATATATGCTCAGCCGGTTTCTCATTCTTCATACATAGAAGGCAAATGATTGGAAGCACTAACACCCATTTACGAAGGTTATCAATGGTCAAGATCCTTTTTCTACAAGCAAGCCAAGCAAAGGCCGTAACCTTTAGAGAGGCTTCATATTGCTAAATGAAATCCATATGATTGCACCTGTCTTGAGAACTGGGCCCATAGAGAAATTCAAGAAAGGAACGAACTGAAAATCTACCGTACTAAGCTCTCAGCCAAATCAATTCATCTGAAACCCCAGGATAGGGGCGAATGCCTTGCAGAAGAGAAGTTATGGACCCTATGATATAGGGGCTGCCATAAGAAACTAATGGATCGTTTAACACCCCTGAAAATCCAAGATTTTGGGACACTTAGGGCCCGTTTGGACGGGAGGATTCGAACGGTAACGGACGGCTTAGGATGGATTGCGGAGTCAAATACCACCTGTACGACAGGCGATGCGTTTGGAATACGCTAGAGGATAAGATCGCGGTTTGTTGCGTAATCCCTTCTGATTGGCGAGTCTGGAGGTGGATTGCGTCTTGAGCTGGTACGCTAGACACGGATTTTTTGCGAAAGCCTTTGGCAGGAAGTTCCTGCGCAAAGATGATGGGTGGGGCCCACTACTATGTTTGTAGGAAATATACTCCGTTCATCCATTTGGAGAGCTCATTTTACGACAATCCACCAAAAATGAGGTGGATCCAAAACTCAATTGGGCCACACCAAAGGGAAATTTGGGAAAAGAAATACCTACCGTTGAAGCTTTCCTGAGATCCACCTTGATGTTTATATATCATCCAAACCGTTTATAAGGTCATTACCACATAGATGAAATGAAAATACAAAAAATTAACCTGAAAAAAAAAAAGCTTTTATGGTCATAAAAATATTTCAATGGTTCTCAATGAATCTTCACTGTTTCCTCTGATGTGGCCCACTTGAGTTTTGGATCTATCTCATTTTTGGTGGATTGTCCTAAAATGAGCTCTCCAAACTGATGAACGGAGTATATTTCCTACAAACATGGTGGTAGGCCCCACCCATCATCTTTGTTAGGAACTTCCTGTGAAAAGGCTTTCGCAGGATATCCGCGTCCAGTACGCTACCCAGTACGGGAAACGGATTGGCTACTCCCCCTGCGCAACCAGTGAATGGCTGATGTTCGGTGCTCTTTAGGCCTCACCATGATGTTTGTGTTTCATCCATGCCGTCCATCTAGTTTTCTATATCATTTTATGATATTAGACCAAAAATGAGTTATATCCCAATATCAAGTGGACCACATTACAAGAAACAGTGTTGAATGAATTTCAATCATTAAAAGTTTTTTGGGAGCCATAAAAGTTTTGGATCAAGCTGATATTTGTTTTTACCCTTCATCTAGGTATGTATGACCTAATCAATGGATTGGATGTCAAATAAACAGTACAGTGGGCCTTAGGAGGATTTTAATGGTGGATATCCAATCAATATTGTTTTCCTGTGGTGTGGTCCACCTGAGATATATATTCCTTTAATTTTTCTGATCAAGCCCTAAAATGATCTTTAAAAATGGATGAACGAAATGGAGAAAACACTTTCATCATGGTGGGGCCAATTCGTATCTCAGCCATTGCCACTTCCCAAACACGGGATTGGTTGGAATGCATGGGATTGTATGCCCGGCCAAACAGGAGACGTACACGCTATCCTGCGTTACCCTGACTGTCCAAACAGACACCTCTATTGAATGCTGGATTATGAAAAACAGTGGGATTGGAGACAATCCCCTGACCAGCCATTAATACCGTTGGTATCTGTGCAATCCACCCGGTTATTTTCGAATCCCTTTCAATCCCACCGTCCAAACGGGCCCTTAGGAATTGAAATCCAAGATTATAAAATAGGGTCATCTTTCACACCCCTGAAAATCCTGAATTTCAATTCCAACCAAATTTCAAATCTAGGAATTTTGCTCTGTTTTTAAACCTAGAAAATAGCTAAGTTAACAAAATCTAGGATTTTTAATCGTTTCCAATTGTCGTAATTACCCTCTTTGCCTCTCTTTAAGGTATTCACACTTATCCACACTATTGGATATTTTCACTTGCATTCGCACAGTGATGATGGGATGTTATAAAAATTAAGCTTATGCAATTATTATGTTGGCCATACTATAAAAAAAATTAACAACCACTTAAAAGGAAATATGAGATTTCTTTCACTTATGAAATTAGTGGTCACTTTTGCGGGCCACCTAAAGCTTGAAATTATGTTATTTTCGGCCAATGCTTCCATACAATAGGCTTGGTACGAAGATTCTCTTCTATGTTGGACACGTATATCATGTTAAAATATTTGAGACCATTTAACTCATCACATTTTTTTCTTATCAATGGATGATTTTATTATTTAAAGAAATCAACCATTCCAAAAGTACACAGCTGAGATGAGATGCGAAATTGAGATCCTAGTGACAACAGTATACAAAAATTCTTGTTGTCTCGGCCATCACAATCAATTCCCTCCTCACATTACTAGCCTTCACTTTCCCTAGAATTGCTTCCCATGTGTAAGCCATAGGCTTAGGGGTATGAATTTGGCATTATTAGGAAATGGGTTTGGAGATTTGGGGTAGAAGGGGAGTTTTATTGGAGAGGAGTTATAGGTAGGAAATATGGGGTGGTGGACTAAGGCGTCTTCTCTGTACAAAGCTTCATTTATTTAGAAGTTTGTTGCGGTCGTTAAACAAAAAGTCTGGGAAGGGGTTGGTTTTTCATTAGGGGATGGGAAAAACATTAGATTTTATGTGGATAAGTGGGTAGACGGACTGAGTCTGAAAGTTCTTTTTCCAAGGCTTGCATGAGTTTCCACTGAGGCGGATTTGAGGGTGTCTAGTTGTTTTTCTATTGTGGGAGGGGTGGTAGTTTGGGCCCCATCGTGTAGAAGAAATCTGGTGGATGAAGAAATTGCAGATTTGGTTAAGTTGCTCGGAATACTTTCAAAGGAGGCTTCCGAATTTTCAGAGCTGGATTTGATGGTGTGATTAAAAGACAAATCTGGAAAGTTCTCGGTAAAGTCTCTATATATGTTATTTATTGGGGATGATGTCTTGACCTGGGTCTGTCTGACGTCGTTTGTTTGGAGTTATGGTGCTCCCTCAAAGGTGTCGGTGTTCGCATGGTTGGTGGGGAATAACAAAGTTCTAACGGTGGACAATCTCCGTAGAAGAGGCTTCATTCTTCCGAATGTCTGTTTGTTGTGTCTTCGGGCTGAGGAATCAGTGGATCATTTGTTCATCCGATGCATGTTCTCAAAAGAAATGTGGATCAACTTCTTTAACTTATTCGGAGTGTAATGGGTAATGCCGCGTTCTTTTTTATGTGGCATGGTGGGGTTATAGGGAAAATCGGAAAGAAAATCTAGCACATAAGTTTGTTAGTAGGTATATGGGCCATTTGGTTTGAGAGAAATAATCGTTGTTTTAAGAACCGCAAGAGGCGGGTTTTCCAAAGGGCTAAAGCTCATGTGCTAGAATGGGTGCATGCTATTAAGATTGTCTCCCATTTGCTGGAATTTTGGAGGGATACGTAAATCTTTTTGGCTTTTCTCTTTCTTGTTTTTTTGTTGCTTTAGCTTTTTTGTATAAAATTTGTCAATGTTCCAAATAAAAATAAAAATGCAAATATTTGATCACGCTGAAGTCCCCTTGCCCGACAATTTTTAATCAAGTCGAATCCACAACCAACCTGAAAATTTCATTCACTATTTTCTCAGAAGAACACTCCTTCCTTTTGAAAAGACATTCATTCCTCTCTTTTCATAGCGACCACATTGTCGCTTTTAGAGCATGTATTTAGGTCTTATTAATCATCATCATCTACTCCTCATCTCAAGTTCCCAACTAATTGGGCTCGGCTACATGAAGTTTTTTTTCTGCCATTCCACTCTATCATGGGCCATAACTTCAGTTAGACCATAGGTCATTAAGTCTTTTCTTACTACCTCCACCTGGGACCTTTTGGGCCTTCCCTTTGCCCTTTTAGAGCCTTCAACTTGTACGAACTCACTCCGCTCTAACCGGTGCAATTCTGGATCTCCATTGCACATAAGCAAACCATCTATGCATAGTTTCCCTCATCTTGTTTCCTATTGGTGCCAGTGTTGTCATGTGCGACCGCATATGCGCATATCTATATGCAAATCACATATGCGATCATGGCACATATGCGATCACGTATGTGGCATATGCGAAAATATGCGATCACATATGCGATGTATGCGATCGCATACAACATATGCGATCACATATTGGCCATAGCACATTGAATTTTTTTTATTTTTTATTTATAAAAAATAACATTTTGCCTATAAAAAGGCTTCCAAATCTCCTCCATTTGCAATATTGTCACTCCAAAATTCTCCTACTCTATTTTTCTCTTACATTTCTTAATTACAAGTGATCTTAATCGCTCTCTCTCTCTCTCTCTTGTATTTCCTACTTCTTCTAAGTGATCTTAATCTCTCTCTCCTGCATTCCCTCTCTTGGAAGTTGGAAGACCAAGATTCAAGCACTTTCAAGTTTCAAGGAAGATGACTTGTTGATTTTCTAGAATAATAAATAAATAGCTCGTTGATTTTGTTGTTACTTCTAGAGTTGGGCATCGGTCCTGTTCGGATCGGATCCGGGCCAAACCGATCCGATTCGAAAGCACATTGGTTTGACCCGAATCCGAACCGATCCGTTACCGAGTCTGGACCACCTGAGTCGGACCGATCCGAAAGGTGGATTGTCTGATCCGATCCGTGCCCGACTCGGTTTTCTGATTGGGCTAGGTTCAGATCGGTCTAGATGTGAGTTATTACATATCACGTGTGCACTATTGGAGTGGCTGTGTATCAAGTGTCATACGGAGCAGGAGTACCATACAAAAAAAGCTATAAAGGCAAGAAAAGCAAGTTCTGTTTTCAATCTCTCTCTCTCCCCTCCTTTCCAGGGTCTTTTTCTCTTCTGCTTTCCGCCCAAAATGGAGAAAGGAAACCCTAGCTCAGGAATCGTCAGTCGAGCTGTCGATGCTCCATCGGTATGACTCTCTCTCTCTCTCTCTCTCTCTCTCTCTCTCTCTCCCTCAGCTATTGCTGTAGATGGATGAGAGTATCGTTTCATTGCAGTTGCTATTTGGGTTCTTTTGATATTTGATTTGGATTATAAAAAAAAAAAAAAAAAAAAATTTCTGCTTTGAATTAACGTGATTTGGGTGCGAGAGATTGATTGCTGAGATGATTTTTTTTTTTAAAGATATTTTTTTGGAATTTGATTGTTGGAAGGTGGCAGACATAGAGATTAATTGTTGGAAGGTTCGGATCGGATCCCGAATCGGATCGGATACTGGACCAGATCTGGTCGGATTACGCCTAATCCGAATCTGAGCCGAAAAGAATTCAGATCTGGATGGAGCTATCCGATCTGCACCGATCCAGCCCGTCGGTTCGGTTCAAATCGGGTTGGAACGGGTCGGATCCACCGGATCGGATCTGAAATGCCCAGCTCTAGTTACTTCTTGTTAACTATATTGTTAAATGTGGATGACTTGATGTTTAATTCATTGTTTAATTGATTTTATCTCTCTCAAATTTATTTTAAATATGTAAAATTAGTTATCTATTAACTTAGAAAAGTTCTCCTTAGTTTCTTATATTTTTTAACATTTTTTAAAAAATATTTTGTGTATATATATGTGTGTGCGCGCGTGTGTGTGCGTGTGTGTGTATTTTTTAATTTTTAAAATAAAATAAAATAAAATAAAATAAAATAAAATGCGGTCCCATATGCGATTGTGCGATAGCGCATATGCGATCGCACATGATCGCATATGTGATTCGACAACATTGATTGGTGCTACTCCTAAATCCCCTCGAATGCATTCGTTTCTAATTTTATCCTTGTCTTGCCACTCATCCATCTCAAAATCCTCATTTCAGCTACTCTTATCCTATGGACACATTGTTCCTTTACTGCTCAACACTCATCCTAGCTCATATCCATCTTGCACAAAATTCCCCCACTATTGCCAGAGTGAGTCGGGTGACCCAATTCATCCCAAACTTTCTAAACATTGTTGTCCACACTTGCTATGCAAATTTACAATGGATTAGTAAATGCGAGCAATTCTTCTCTACTTCTATGCACATTGGGCGTCTATTAGACATTTGAATCCCTCTTCTCATCATGTTATCTATGGCTAACATGCTATTTCTGTATACTTCCAAATACAAAATATTTACTTCTAATGGAGCTCCTCCTGCCCATACCATTGAAGCCTATTCCACTCTAGATGAGCTACTATTCTTGTATGCCTTTTGCCAGGATCTCACCGTGGATCTGTTAGGATCCCAAGGGTTAAATAGCTTAACTTGACGCGTTCCATTAGTCCTGGGGCTTTTGGCGTATTTGTTAAATTCTTAACAATTGGTATCAAAGCCAACACCGCATACTATGTTCAAGTCACAGAAGGAACAACCTGTGAAAAGGGCAACCCAAACCAGAGTGAAAGATACCATGACATGGAGAGGGCTACTTGCACAACCAGAGTGTAGCTGCTATGAGTGGAGAGGCCTACTTGGACGAGCAGAGTGCAACTACCATGAGTGGAAAGGGCTACTTGGAAAAGAGGCTAGAATGAGTGCTGCCATAGAGTGGACTGCCGTAGATATCGGCTGTAGAGCATGGTGGAATGTTACGATCCCAAGAGTTTGATAGCCTAACTTGACGCGTTCCATCAGTCCTAGGGCTTTTGGCATATTGGTTAGGTTCTTAATAGAATCTCCCTCGACAGTCTAACATCCCAATCCAGTTGTCATTCTCCTCTGGAACAATTCTGATCTCCTCTAGCCTTGCAAGCATACAAGTAATAAGAGGAATCTCACCGTCATTCAGATTTCTCTTAAAATACGAAGACCACACTATCCCTTCACTCTTTGTTCCTTTTTCTGCGGTGATTCTAGCTTAGCCACAACCTCCGATGGATATCTGAATAATGCTAACAGATGAATTAGCGAACTTGTTAATATTGCCTTTATTAACGTTGGCTTACCACCTATCAATAGAACTCTTCCTTTCCGTGCTGTGAGCTTGTTTCTGCATCTTTCCAATATCTGATCCCATGCTGCAGTTAAGGGCTTTCCTGGACCCATTGGCATACCCTATAGATTGATGGGCATTTCTACTGCTTTGTATCCCACAATGCCTTTCCTTTATAGCTTTTCATTCAAATTTATCCCTGATGTTCTACTTTTCGAGAGATTGATTCCAAGTCTGGACACTACAAAATTCCTCAAGACATCTTTGAAGCCTTCAGTTTTTTATTCCTTCATGCTTCAATCAACAATGTATCATTCACTTTCTGCACATGAGTGACTTTAATCTCTTTTATAGACATTCCTTCAACTATTCCTTTTTTGACAGCCCATGTCTTTAGTCTACTTGGCACTACTGCGACTATTGTGAATATCAGCAGCGTTATTTGTTCTTGGCGAATACCCCTAGCACTCCTCGAGAGTCCGAATGGTATCCTGTTGATGATGATTGAGAACCAAGCTGAGAATATACTGGTGTGGCCAGTGGCGATAACTTGCGCAAGAGGAAGATGATATTATAAGGGGAGTCAGTCGACCGTATTTTCATTCATTGCTCATTTGCATATGAGTTTTGGGAAAACATCTTGCTTGCCTTGGTGTATCGTGGATGATGCTGGAGTGTCTCTTGCTAGGTTGGCATGGAGGTGGGTAGGGAAGATATTATGGAGATGGGCATTATTGGCCGTTGTTTGGGCATTATGGGGGAAAAGGAACAACTGATGCTTTTGCAACCGAAGCTGGGAAGTGGCAGATGTTTTTAGGGTGGCTAAGCTGGATATCCTAGATTGGGCCTCGCTTGTAATCTGGTTTTGGGCTGTTTGTAATTCTTTGGGCCAATTTGGCCCCTTATCAATAAAATTGTAACCTTTCAAATAAATAAGTAAATAATTAAAAAGCCATCTAAAAGAAGTTTGGGTTGTGGGATGGTAGGAAAAGTTTGGAATTGCATTAGGTGGAATACTGCTTTTTTACCTTTTCAGGCCTAAATTAACAACTACTGAAGGACAATGGATATAAGATGGTGGACAAGCATACTGTCCTCCTTGTTTACGAGGTACATCTAAACTTGCTCTGGGCTAACGCTGTATTGTGATCCACATAAATCATGTTAAGATGTTATGTATCTGGGCCACAAGCTGGCGTACTGAAGGGTCATGATCTGCGATTTGGATAATCCAACCATCTACAATTAAGATTTGAACCAAACAATCATAATGAGCATTCTGGACCAAACTATCAGTCATTTACTTAGTTGTTAGAGTGAGTTGAATCATTTTTCATTTAGGCCCTGTTTGGATAGAGTTCAAATTAAGGGAAAGTAAAGCAAAGGAAAACAAACATGTGACATAAGTAGGAGGTAAACTAGGGGAAGCAACCCTTTGCATAGTTTGTATTGCAAAAGAAAAGTCTCAGAACATGCTTTTCCTCTGCATTTGAGACTCTTTGGATTGCTATACTACTAGGGGAAACCTTTTTCCCTTTTCCCTCCAAAATTTCCATTTAAAAAGTCACATCAGAGGCAATTCTTTTACCTCCATTTGACTTTTTGAAAAGAAAAAAAGAAGAAGAAGTTTGTACTCCCTTGTTTAGGAGGAAAAGGCAATGGCAAACCCTTTGCTGCACCATCCTCTGCTTCCCAAGCAGGCGCAAATACTTTTTTGATGTATATTGCATACTTTCCCTAGTTTGCACTCTATCCAAACACGGCCTTATTGTTTTCTTATCAGCATGATTGGTCCTGTTTGAAAGCCTATTGAGTTAGCTTTAAAACAAGCCGAAGGTCATGCAATTTCGATTTTGTTTGCTGGAGTTATGACCGATTTACCAAAAACCTATATGGCTGTGACGGGATTCAAGGGTATTTTTATTTTTATGTTTTTATTCAAATAGATGGTCAGGATTAGAATAATGGCTAGTTGGGATTGTATTAGGGTTTTCTTTGCTTTGAGAATAAGTATTTAAGTATGTAAGCTTGTTTATGAATACTTATGACATTCATTAAGAAAAGTTATTTTCTTGGGTTACATGTATTGCTTGCTTCCCTTTTGGCATGTGTTGCCTACACCAGGAGAAGGATGGGTAAATATTTCAACTCCAGTTGGGAGTCTGTGTTGTTGGGAAAAATTCTGGTTCAGTCATCAGTGTTATTGTTTACCTATTGCTTCTCTTTTCTGGTATTTCTCTAGCTTCGTTCGACTCAAGCTGGGGGGCAGTGTTGTTGATAGTTGGAAGAGGGGGAAGCCCACAGCTGAGTGGAAAGCCCTCCCTTCGGGTTCCATCAAATTGAGTTTCAATGGCTGTCAAATTGAGTTTCAATGGCTGCTCGTTTGGGAATCCAGGGCCTGCAGGTATCGGAGGAGTGTGTCGCAGCAGTGGTGATTGAGTTTTTGTGGCCTATTGGTTTCCAGGATTTTGGCTACACTGAGATAACAGCATTGGTTAAGGCTGTCAAGATCATTATCTCCTCCAACCTTCACCAAGCTATCATAGAATGAGATTCGACCAATGCAATTGCGTGGGCCAGATCCAGGCCATTCCCTTGGATTGCCGATGTGTTAGAGGAAATTAGGGAAATTTGTGCAGATATCCCATTCTCTCTCTCAAGTGCCTCAGGAAGCTAATGAGATAGCTGAAGGTCAGGCCAAAGGTGGTGCAGCAAGATCCATCCTTTATGACAGGAGGAACGGGTCTAATGCTTAGTGTGATTTATGACAGCAAGATCCAACTGTGGATTTAACAGGATGTGGAGTCGTCTCTAAGGAAGAAAAGAGCATGATTAGTTAGTCCTGTGAACAACATTTAACCAGTAGCTTTTGGTCCACAATTGAGATTATGAGTATTGTTGCTTCACCTTTTGTAGTCCATGCGCTCAATTTCTGCATAGCCAGAAATACAACATGATGTTGTCACCATTCAAAATAAAATAAAATAAAATAAAATAAACATGATGTTGTTGCCACTCCTTGAGACCTGCAGGGCTTGGATTCCCTTTACTAGGTATCGAAGCTGATAGCATCGAATTCTCCTAGAATTGCATAGAAAACTTCAGTGATTCGACACTGAAGTTTAACAAGACATTTGATTTGCAACTAGGTTGAATAAAGTTGTACAAATGGAGTGAAAGGCATTTGTGTTGAAACTGATACTTGGTAGGTGAATCCGCCATTTCAGCTACCACAATAATGTGTTCCATCACCCCTTGTGCTTGGAAAGTAGTCACTACCTCGGCCACAGAAGATGCTTGCTGAATCGAAGACCTATATATTAAAATAAGAAAAAAATGGATTTGAGGAAAGAAAAAAGCATCAGCCAAATACATGGTCTTACGACTTTTTGGAGATGTGTGATTTGGTCAACAGTTGCCCAGGCCTGGTCAGTGGTCACTGCGACCATTTGATGTCCAACTTGGGCCTTTAACCATCTGATTTGATTCATTCTCAGTAGCCATGGGATGGTCATCTTGAAACTAAGTTGAATAAAGTTGTATAATTGGAGTGAAAGGCACTTGTAATGAAACTGAAACTTAGGTTGAACAAATGATGGGTGCATCTGCTTCGGTACTTAGAATTTGAATATCGAAGTAGAGAGAATGGTGAAATGAAAGATATATGCATGAAAACTTTACTGATCATATTTTTACAAAAGGAAAAACAATATGATAAACCATTCCAGACTCAGAGCCAGAAATTTAGCAATGTGAGTCTAACGAAGGAGCTGGTATGGCAGATCTGGGGTTGATGCGAGGAGATGATTGTTCAAACATGGAGGGTATAGTTTGTGGATGGATGGGGGGAGCTCTTTGTTGCTTGGGATGGATTGTCAGAAGTAAATACATGACAGGGATAGGGACTTCTTCCTAGATGGTGAACTCAGTGACAAATGGTGGGAAAGGAAAGGTGAACTAATGCAATGTTTGAACTGTGTCCCCATATTAAATGCATCTTTGTTGGTGATAGGTAAGTTTGGTCAGGTGGAAAAGAGACGGGCAAAACTTTGGATCCCAAAATTAAGGCCTAGGAAGCATCGCTGTGGATTATTAACTTGATCTTGTTTGCAAGGTTCACACAGGCATTGGCATGAAGGACTATTGGGGCTGCAAGTGCTGTCACCTTGGAGAAAATTCGTAGTGACTATTTTCGTCTGGCATTATCACTCAATGTTAAAGCAAGAAAAGGTGTTAATCGCTCAAATGGGTTGAGTTTATAAAGAACATCGGAAGTAGATGTGATCAATGTGTCAGGAGACTTGGGTAGACTGGCCATCAGATGATGCTCCCTGGCTAAACAATCATGATGATGCAATTGTGAGGAGATTTTGTTAGTTACTTGACATCTGGCATGGTATCTATTGGTTTTAGCACCATTCGAAACTGGCTTTGGATCATTCTCCTATTTATTAGATTCTGCAAAGGTAGTGTGTGTCATTACTTACTCCTGTCACATTGAGAATGTGGTTAGAGTTGCCCAGGAAGTTGTTGGGGGATTGTGAAGATCGGATAGTGCAGAGGCTTGGAAGGACTTCAATTTCATGAAGTTAGTGGAAGTTAAGAATTTAGTTGGAGAGCTTGAATTCATAAACTTAGCTTCATAAATTTGTTGCCACTGCTGCCTTGTGCCATTTCTGGTAACTAAGACTCATTATCCCATCACCTTTCACAAAAAAAAGAAAAAAAAGGAAAAAAGAAAAAAAAAGGACTCGTGATCCCATTTCACATGCCAGGCACACATGAATTTCTTATTGTGATATTTTCTCTAGTCCTCGGAATGGTTTATTTTCAATTTTCTGTTCTAGACTTTGGAGCTTCCAAGGCCTTCTTGGTGAGATTGATTTTATTTTATTTCTCAAGAAAACCTATAGAATATATAATAGTGATTGCCCTTTTATAACATCTTTTGCTGCTAGGCTGACTCTATTTGTGCCCGTAATTCACATCTTCAGATATGGGACACAGCTGGTCAGGAAAGGTTTCAAAGTCTTGGTGTGGCTTTCTATCGTGGTGCAGACTGCTGTGTTCTTGTTTACGATGTCAATGTCATGAAGTCATTCGATGACCTCAACAATTGGCGTGAAGAGTTTCTAATTCAGGTACTTGTTTCTCATCCTGAGCCCGGAAACCTAAGTTTCCCATAACAGATGGCTGATATTTCTGTGGTGGTTTTAATGTATAGGCGAGCCCATCCGACCCTGAAAACTTCCCATTTGTCGTGCTGGGAAACAAAATAGACGTGGATGGTGGCAACAGCCGGGTGGTAAGATATTTAAGCTGCCATTTCCATTGTTGTTGCAGGACCTTGTACTTAGCTTGCTGCTGCTGCCTTGGGACCTAGGTTGCTTAGGTTGTATTTTTTGTTGGCACTCCTGGGACTAGATTTCCCATGCACCTTGCGTGTTGGAATTAATGCTGCCCATATGGCTGTTCTGAAAAGGATCTGTGGCAAATAACTCCATTGCTTTATTGTTTTTCCTCAGTCTGTTCTTGCTGCCGGTTCTCTTTATAATCTTGTGTGGGTGCTGTTTCACCCATATGGGTTTTCAGGTGTCAGAGAAGAAGGCAAAGGCATGGTGTGCCTCGAAGGGGAACATTCCCTACTTTGAGACTTCTGCAAAAGAGGGTTTCAATGTTGAAGCTGCATTCGAATGTATAGCTAAGAACGCTCTCAAGAATGAACCTGAAGAAGAAGTGTGAGTAGTCCTAAAAGACGCTTCTAAGTTCTGCATGTCATTGCCATCTTTCTTTAAATCTCCTATGTTATAGTAATAATCAGTACTATCCTTTGGATTTATCTGCCAAACACTTTCAAGCATATGACCTCCTGATGCTAATAATGGCTAAAATTCTAAAAAGATTATCGTTTGACAAAAACCAATTCTAAAAAGATTATCGTTTGACAAAAACCCAGTTACAGTTTTAGGGTGTCTTCGGATACATCACTAACTCCTGCCAAGAAAAAAAAAGAAGAAAAACAAGTTTCTATTAAAAACTGCCAAACCCAATTGTGTTTTATTGGTCAGTCATATCAGCAGGTTTCATTAGCAGTTTCTTGTGTGTTGCCTTAGTTCATGTGTTGGCCCCCGTTTGCCATTTTAACCAAGGTTTAAAAGCATTGTCCAAAACCTGTACATATCGGCTGATGCATACCGTTATTGCCCATGAATGATATGGCTGCATGGGCTGTATCGGTGGTGAACACTATGATGCCTGGTGCACTGATTTAAAAACTTATTTTTTCTTGTTCAATTGCTGGCTTATCTTTTCAAAGATTTCATATCTGTTTGCTTATATGAAGCAGCTTTAATGCTTTGCCACAAACCATATATTTAAAAACTGATGAGTCTGCTCGATTTGATCAAGACCAAAATCAAGTTGTCCTTTGACCTTTAAAAAAAATTAAAAAACCAGCCTCAAGATTCATCACAAACTTGACGAAGTCAGTGTGATACTCAAAAGAATTATGGACGACAATTGTAAGTAATTGGGTTCGAACCTGTAGCTCAATGTAGGTAGGGTGTGTTTCAACATTGAGGTGTAGGGTTTGAGCCCAACTCACCTATTAAAATAAACGCTTATAGGACACTTCCTCGAAACAAACAGAAAGCCATGTCCAAATCGGACTTGAGCCTCAAAATTTAAGAAACATATAAAACCATGGACACAAGGTTTTAAGTATCATCCGAAACTTGTATGTATCACTTGGTATGTATAGGTTTCATCCATGAATGATTCGGCTGTATCAGCTCGAAACATCCCGATGCAGAGACAATCTGGGGCGATACAAGGTTGTGTTTCTGGTGAACGATATGAAACCCAATACACCGATTTCAATCCTTGCATGGACAAGTTATTTTTCTCTGTTGCCAAGTTACATGACATTCTCTTTTCTAACCATGAAGATACCTACCGGATACCATTGATGTGGCGGGCGGAGGACGGCAACCGAGATCATCAGGCTGCGAATGTTAGGTGGGTGTTTTGCTTGTCATGGAAAATGACTACTGCACTTCTCTCCACTTGATTCACAGTGATTATTCAGTGAAGGCTTTTATAATTCTATGTAAACTATTGAGTTGGGAAAAAAAAAGGAAGAAGAAGAAGACAGGATTGATGATTGTGATATGTGATACTCCGTCTCTTGGATCCTCTCATCTTTCCCTTCTCGCTTTGCTGGAAATTCGGTTGGATTAATACTAGAAATTTGTGTTATCAATGGCAAGCTATCTTTTAGTGTATTCTGCCTTATACATTCTGTTTTCTGACGGGAAATGGCTTGATGTGAAACGTCTAAAGTCTGCCATGGGTTAGTGATCATGGTGCCTAAAGCATGCATGTAAAAGTGGGACCCACTTTTCCTAGAAAGATTGGATGGTCAGGAGATTTGCCTGGGAATGGACTTCCACTGGTTTCATGTTTGGATCATTCCACGTGGATTGGAAGAATGAAATCTCCTTGCAAGCCAAATGACCACAATCCCTCATCGGCACATGGGAATCCTCTGTTTGCAGGCCCAGAGAAATCCAAGCACACGCCAGGGTTTGCAACCATGTTAGTAATTACTTGGTCTGCACCGAGGGAGGGGTTAGAAAAATTTTCTTATATGATGTGGTCTTGCAGCCACACGGATGATCATCTGCAGCGTCCATCATCCAGCAGTGTTGAAGTGCCATTTGGCCGAAGAAAATTGCACAGGTGTGCAAATCATCTCTGATCCATGGCAAACCGGACACCAATTGCCGGCAAAAGCCATTCACAGGAACTTCCTGTGATGGTAAGCTAGGTGGGGTATCTGTGTTTGCAGATCATGATAGGGCATGGCCCAAAAATGAGGCAGATCCAAAACTCAAGTGAGAGCCCCGTGATAGGAAAAGTGGGTTGGGAAATGCCTACTGTTGAAACTTCCCTGGGTTCCACCGTGATGTTTATATCCATCCATACCATTTATAAGGTCATTCCTACATGGATGAACTGAAAACACAAAAATATTTGCCCGATCCAAAATGCCCATGTCCTCAAAACGGATGGATGTGGTGGATTTCTCACAAGCATCACTGTGGGCCCGACCTAGCCTTGCAGAAAGGTCCGTTCCAAAACGGTGCAGGAAAAGGGTACAAATTCATTGGGGAAAGGTCTTTTTTGGCTATTTATAGTTTTTGAGTGTGGCCTTTGCTATTTGACCAGTGAGTGATCAGTCTCGATCATGGTCCTGTTGCATGGATGGTGTGGATCACCATCCCCTGGGACACCATGTTATGTGCACGGTGAATACCTTGCAGAAGGGTTGTTCTGTGGCACTTTTCAATTGTTGGCCCTGAATGGATCGGAAGGGGATTGCGTATTGAGTAAGCTCTGTGGGGGCACACCAGTATTTTATCCTTCCATTTTATAATTTTACTGGCTTAGTCTAAAAATAAAGCATATCCAAAGCTCAAGTAGATCACACCAAAGGAAACAATGTGAATTGAACTTGTATTGTTTGAAAATTTCTTGGGAGCCATGGAAGTTTTGGATCAAGCTGATATTTGTGTTTTACCTTCATCTGTGTCTGTGTTATCTTGTGAACAGGTTGGATAACAAATAAACATCACTGTGGGCCCTAGGAAGGCTTCAACGGTGGAAATCATTATTCCCTCTGTTTCCTGTGGCGTAGTCTACTTGAGCTTTGAATATATTCCCTCTGTTTCCTGCGGTGTAGTCTACTTGAACTTTGGATATGATTCAATTTTGGGCTTAACACCTAAAATGATCTGGAAAAACGGATGGACGGCATGGATAAATTACATACATTCACTATAGGCCCAACAGAGTTTACTCGGTAAGGTGAAAGACTACCGAGTTACTCGGTCGGCAATTCGATTTGGAATGGATTAACGGACTTGTCTTTCTCATGACAGCATTCCATGCCGGTCGAGACTCGAGATCCTCATTTCGGTGTTACAGGGTCTGAGATCACTTATCCAGGAAACGAATTTCAACCATCAATATCAGCCATCAATGCACCTAGGGCCGCTTTTTTTTTTTCTTAAGTTTTTAAACATTCTCATGTGGGCCAACATTCAGACGGCTAGAATTGTCCGGCCAGTGAATTTTGGGTCCTCGCGCATGTGTGGGCCCACTTGAAGACGGTCTGAATCACCTAAAAACATGTTGCTGGCTTCAATGCTAGTTGGAGGTTTGCTAAGCCCACAGCCTACTGGTCTACATGGAAAGTACACATGTCAATGATGTAAACGTGCGAGAGATTCCAGCTTTCGATCAGATGGGCTACACTTTCCATCTGGAACTGAGAGATCAGCCCGATGCGCGCGTTTTTGAGCCAGAAGATAATTAGTGTATGTACAAACGGTTGAAAAGGCCATTAATACTCCGGCAGGGTGTGATAGATGATACGCAGGTACTTGGTAATAAGAAACCTCGTGTGCAAGAAACTCAAATTAAACCGTCCAAATTACGGGACCCGGTTTAGATGTATAATGAATCAGAAATTTTAAGCTTATTAGATCATAGGTCCAGTAGTAAACATTTATTGGACGGTTGATAATGAACAATATCAATGGTCCCACATCAACAAACAAGCGCCTATGAGGTTGGGATCAATGCCACTTAGCCATAGCTAGTTTCACAATTTAGTCGGTGTATTTTGATGAGCTAATGTATGCCACGTGCACGACGTTTTGGTGCCTGCGTATCAAGTGTCATACGCTGCCTAAGTATCATATAACCCCCATAAACAGGATTCTGCCGCTTCCCGCACAGAGAGAGAGAGAGAGAGAGAGAGAGAGATTAGGGTTTGGGTTTCGTATCAGCCATGAAGGCAACAGAGGAAGAAGGGCTGCTGAACATGATCAGGCCGCCCCGGCTCGAAGACGCCGGGCTCGAAGACTGTGCTCTGGCACCGGAAGCAATTAAAGAGGCGTTTCTCAAAGCGGCGAGTTCGGTCCGAACACGGGCGAAATCCATCTTCCCCGCCGATGACAACGAAATCGATGGTGGGGGTTGCGTCAATGATCCCGGCCCCAGCAACGGAGAACTGCGGGATGTGCTGACTGGGGTTCCTCCCGAGGATCCGAAACCCTGCGGCGAGGCTGAGAAAGGCGGGCTGCCCGAAGTAAGTGGGGATAAGGTGATCGTTGCGGGAGTTGGAGGGGGGGCTTCTGATAGGGTATTGGGGGCGGAAGTGCCGGAATGGGAGGGACGGAAAGGAGGGTGTGTGGAGGGGTTGTTAGAAGGGTTGGAGATTGGGGAAAATGAGGATTTTGGTGATGAAGTGTCTGAGGATGAAAAGGAAGATAAACCCATATTAGCTGAAGCTTACATTTGATTTTTGTTGTTGTTGTTGTTGTTTTGGATGTACAAATATATTTTCATCTGTGATAGAAGTTATCCAATGGTTTTTTTTTTCTTTTTTAAATGAAGTGAATGAAACGACTGGACAAGCTTGTATGGCATTTTAACATCACGGTGGGCCAGGAAAGTTAATGGTGGGCATTTCCATCACTACTGTTTCCGGTGGTGCGGCCCACTCGAATTTTTAATGGGTTTTTTAAAAGAAATTCACTCGTAAAATGATGGAAGGAAGAAAATTGATACTCTGGCAAAGTGTCATGGATGATACACATGCAACTAATGGATAGGATATCTACAGGCATCAGGGTAGGCCCACAAATTTTGTAGGAAATTCACATTGAATGGGTTTTTTAAGAAATTCACTCTTAAACTGTCAGTACATGGGATCAACATATGGAAGGAAGAAAATTGATACTCTGGCAAAATGTCATGGACTATGTACTTGGATTGTAAAAGAAATTCAAATTGAACCATACAAATTATGGGTCCACGGTTCGGATGTAGAATAAAAAGACACTTATATCATGGTCTTAACTATCGTTTGGTCAAAATATCCAACGATCCTATTTTCTTAAACGAGTATCATTTTATTGGACGGTTGGATGAAAAATATCCACCTATCCTAATTTAGTTAACTAAGTACCCACGGATCAGAGGATAGGATCATTCAATCAACTTGATTATGGGATTTTAACTTTGCTTCAGTGATTCCACAATCTATACGGTTTAATTGAAATTAGTTTGCCCGATATGCCCCGTATTTGAGTGCTTGCCTATCAATCATCTGCAGCCAGAGTATCAAATGAACCGTGAGAAAATCAATCTCCTTTGTGAAATTTTACAAATTTTTTGCTTTTAATTGTTTCTATTTTTACAAGGTTTGAGCTGATAACTACAACTTATCTAGGCTTAAACTTTTGATGCTGCACCCGAATCAAATGGAGTAGGATATAATTGGTTCATGAATCTACCACATGTTATGTTACCCTCGGAGTTGCAGCCTGATTATAGGACAGATAGAGCTGATATAGATTGAACATGGGCTATTTGGATTGGCGAAACCTAAATTTAAGGTGAGAAAAAAATATATGAAAAGAATCCATGTTAATCTTTTTTTCTTTTATTTAATATACTCAATTTTCATATAAATGTTGAAAGGTCAACAATAAGAAAGCTCTCATAACTGCGAAAACATACATTTAATGTTTTTTTTTTAGCAAATGAAAAATCCTTACTTTTCATGAAAAACCATGGAAATGGAAATCGATTTCCACAGATAAATTTATTTCGGCAAACAAGGAAAAATGTTACATTTGTGAAAATTAATTCATTTCCACCAATTCAAACGTCTCAAGCCCAATGTAGGGTTTTAGTGTGAGAGAATTGTCATGTATGTTTGAATTATGGACAAGGGCCTCATTTACGGGGAAGAAGCTTGCCCAGACTTTGTGGATTTAATGGAGCAATCCACGCCAAATGGACTTCTTACTCAACTATACAAAAGGTGGAAGATCTTGAAAAATGAGCATAGGAATTTCTGAGAACCTCATCGTCACATCAGCTTAAGTAGTAGCTGACCACAAACCGAACCTCTCATTTGCCTTTGAAAGCCCCCTTCATCTGTTGGTAGACCTTCAGAAACTAGTCAGTATGCCTCTCATGGCAACAATGCTGGCCTCCTTCGAAAATGCCTATAAAGTCGAGGCTCCAACACTAGCATAACCGTGTGTATTTTTGGAAGATAAGCAGGATTTTATTACTTTCAAAAGACTAATAGCTCAAGAATTCAAAGAGAATAGAGAGTGGAGAAAAGTTTACACCCCAGGCCAAGGAAGCAAAAAAAGAGAAAAGATCTGCTACCTAAGCTAAAGAAGTAGGAAAAAAAAAACCTCCATCTTGAGCCAGGAAACAAAAAGAAAAACCCACACCTCAAGTTATGAAAAAAAAGAAGAAGAAAGAAGCCAAACAAAGCTATCTAGGCAAGAGTAGAAAAAAAGCCTAAAAGAGAAGCAATAGCTACAGGATGGTGGGCTCCAAAGGGCAAAGCCTAGCACACAACCAGTCAGGAAAGATGGAAGCAATATCTATAACCGGAATGAGGTGGGCATCAGAGGAGCTGATCTGAATAGCACTAAGTCGAGCAATACTCCAACGGTGCCTACAGGATGCGAGGGAAAAATAAATGTCCATGTTAGAGGTGGCCATGAAGATAGATCTTGCAAACATACGCGTTCTCTAAAAAGAGGAAGGCGGATCCTTCAAAGCAATAAGCGTTTGGCTGTTACACACCTCAACAACAATTCATGCCATGATGTTTCTATTGAACCTGAAAAGTTCAAGAGAGGGAAAGCTTAAAACATCTATGAGGATGATCACGATCATAAGCAAGACAAAACTCCAACAAACTGCTTGAAAATTTGGGGAGACCAAAGAAGCCCCAATGAAGAACCATTAATGTCGGCACATACAATGCACCGCTGCCCAACAAGGGGAGGAGCATTGAAGGAGGCTAATAAAACATGGTTAGAAACTTTCCAACGATAACCGTATGAAGGTCTCGAGGAATCGAGAGAGAGAGCTTGGAGAATCCATTGCAATGGAAGGACCCAATATAAATATGAGCATAGCTCAAATGTTCTCAAGAAAATATTTAAAGAGAGTCTTCTTTATGGACACTTCTAAAAGTAAAAATCTTCAAATTTCTTTCCCTCTAAATGTGCCAAACCAAAGCAGGAAAAGAAAATTTATCAAAAAAGCCTACAGGTTGGATGGATTAGCAGGTAAGCATCCAAATAAGATACTTGACCAACTCCTAAATCAAAGATACAAATCAGAGGACCTGCCTCAAAATTTACATAAGCTTGATCTTAAATTCAATACACAAATTACAATTAAAAAAAAAAAAAGAAGAAGAAGAAGAAGATGATTCAAAGATTTCATATCATATCAAGAAGTACAAAGCACACGAGTAATATTAGAAACAGCGGCACATCTTAAATCTCAATCCTTAGTCTTGAGCCTACCAAGCAAGGCTATCCATGCTGCCATGAAGTGCTTAGGAACACTCCCTTTAAACTAAATCTAATTGCTTTACACGGGTTGTCAATCACCATTTGAGATATGTACTATGCGATAAACGGCTTAGATCTCACATATTAGCGTGTGGATTGAGGTCGTGGTTTCAAGACTCAGACGAGTCGCACATTACTCGTTTGAGTCAAGTTCGATACCTGGCGTCACCCCAACTCGGGTGAGTCAGGCCAATTAACCCTGACTCAGGTGAGTCGCGACTTGACTTGAGACCGAGTTCAGTTGGCATTTACCAGACTTATCCACAAGTACGTACTGCGCATAAATCGTCCTAAAGTAACTAGTTCAAATAAATGGCGCGAGCTGTCTTGGTTTGCTCGGTTGAGATGGGATTGCCAACTGAAGAGAGAAAAACAACCCTGGCAGTGGAACAAGCATTTCTAGGGTTCTTCTACTGATTTCCTCATCAAACCCCGGCTCTCTCTCTCTCTCTCTCTCTCTCTCTCTCTCTCTCTCTCTCACACACACACACACACACAGCTATAACTATGCTGTTGAAATCTCTCCGTCTTTTCTGTCCTCTCCCTTCAAACCGTCATCGCTTACGCAATATCTCCGCCTCCAGCAGCAGTAGCAGCATCGGAAATGCAAATACGGCAGATATTGCCAAATACAGAGAAGCTTTCGCCAGGAGAATGGTCATGGCTGGAATCAAACCCCATCACAGAATCGGTCAGCCTCTCTCTCTCTCTCTCTCTCTCTCTCTCTCGTGGAATTATAGGATCCTTAACAGCGGATTTGCACAGTATACGGCAGATATTGATAGCAGATCATATTCATGTCTTTCGTTGAGATTGTGGATGCCATTTTGTATTTTTTTTTTGTATTCGGAGTATTTTTGGTTGAATTTATAAAAATTGGAAAAACCAATGTTTTTTCTTTGTTTTTCAGGTTTGTTGCTTGAATTTGATGTCGTATTGATAGTAAATCATAGTCATGTGCTTCGTTGAGATTATGGATGCCATTTTTTCTTTTTCTTTTTGTATTTTTATTTTCGGATAAATATTGTCATTTTCTGAATATATATATATATATATATATATATATATATATATATATATATATATATATATATATATATATATATCCTGGTTTAATGCTTAAATCCGATGTGGTATTGTTGTGCTTGAATGTAATTATTGACGCAATTTTCTTTCCTTTTTTTATTATTTTAGGTAGGTTTTAGCGCTTAATGGGGTTTAAATACTTAATTCCCTCTTTATTGATTAGAACTTTATTTCATTAATTTATTTGGATCTGATTATAAGTTTAGAGATTTGCTTAATTAATTCGTTCTCCCATAAATACTCTATTTAAACTTAGACACTAAAGTAGACTCTCATAGGCCATAACTAGTTAAGAAAATGGTTGACCAACAAGGAAGTAAGGATATTGGATGACAATATTGTCAGAGGGTAGGTGGTAGTGGGCACCAAATGAAGTGCAACTATTGTGGAATATTATAACTGGTGCAATCATGTAACTTAAACAACATTTGGCACACTGAAAGGGCTAATAATGCAGGGGCATTTTCACACCGGGCTCGAGCGGGGTCGCTTGTGGGGTGCAAGGGCATACTTGGGGTGGGTGACCCATGCGATTTGGGGCCCACGGGGGAGGTCTCGTGTTCGAGACTCCTTACCAGGGGTGAGTAATGCGCATTTCACACTGGGCTCGAGTGGGGTAGCCCGTGGGATGTGGGGACACACTCGGGGTGGGCAACCCATGTGATTTGGGGCCCACGAAGGGGGCTCGGCCGGGGTCTTAACCCATGAGATGTGGGGCCTGGGCTATGAGATAAATGGATTAATTCGCCCTACTCTAACAGTTCGAGCTTTTAGAGCAAGTGGTTAATTGTCCTGCATTAGCTAAGTGTGGGATGTACGAGAGTGCATAAAGAGATAATGATCTTGATGCAAGTCAGTTTGAATGGGTCAAAGGAGAAACGAGCTGTCGTGCAGAAGAAGAGAAGTGAGGTTCTGGAAACAGCCCGACAGGAGATGTTTGGTCTTGATTATATGGGCGTTCGTCATGAGGAGCATGCTAAATCTGAGAAATTTATATCGAAAGGTGACTATGGCTAGGAGAGAGAGCATGCACACTACTTGTGAAGATGAAGAACGTTGGCGCATTTTTATTTTTTTGGAGGGGGTCGTACGTATACAAGAAGGGCAGTGGGAGTGGGAGTTAGAGTGCAAATGAAGGTGGAGGTAGGTTTAGTGGATTACGGCGTATATTTGGCAATCGTAATTATCAAAGTGTATTGTCTAGATGAAGTGAACGATACACCTCTAATGATCAGGCTCCATAGATCCTAACACATATGGCATTTTTTTCAATACTTTCAGGACATGCTTTAAGTAAGAGGTTTTCGACTTTGTTTTGGACTTCTTTCTCACAAGTCGTATCCTGTTGTAAATGGGATCTTCGTTTATAGCCATTCTCCCAAAGCTACAAGGTGTTGAGAGCTTGAAAGGCTTCCATCCCATTAGTAACATTGGTAGCCCTTGTAAAATCATTGCTAAATTGCTTAGTTCAAGAATTTAGCTTGTTCTTCCGAAATAAATTTCTACTTTCCAAAGTGCCTCTGTGTTTAGTAGACAATTTCTAAATAGTGCTTTACTTGCTCATGAATGTCTTCATTCCTATCACCAGGCTAATAAATAGGGAATCCTATGTAAGCTCGACTTAGAGAAAGCTTATGATCATGTAAATTGGAAATTCTTGAATACTGGGTTTTGGGAGTAAATGGAGAATCTGGATTCGTAACTGTATATCTTTGTCTAGATTCTCTGTAATTTTAGATGGTTCACCATTTGTTTTTTTTAAGGCTTCTAGGGGCCTAAGACAGGGAGACCCTTTGTCCCCTTTGTCTCCCTTTTTGTTCATCATAGTATCTGAAGCCTTAAGCAGGATGTTGCTTAGAGTCCAGGAAGTGGGCCTCTACCTGGGATTCTCTGTTGAAAACTTCCCCCCGAGAATAAACCCCATCTTCAATTTGCCTCTACCAATGAAAACGCAAGGATTACATTGTAAAATTCTTGTTTTCTATTCCGTTCTCAACCAAAATATATACAACTTAAACACAAGATTTCAAAATTAATCAAGATGCAACATACCCTTTTTTTTTTTTTGAAAGATCGCAACATACCAATGTAAAGATCTACTTTCCAATATAAGTATATACCACTGTGTACAAATGTACTTTACTAATACAATATCCTATCTACTAACAAGGTTCATCTACTTTAACAGTCTATTTGAGGAATGCCCATTTACACTGAGTCCCAACACACCGATGTTATCTGTTACTGAACCATGGACCTCACTTGTAAAAAAATGGCAATAGGAGTATACTGTGCATATCCGCTGTTAAGGATCCTATAATTCCACGAGAGAGAGAGAGAGAGAGAGAGAGAGAGATGAAACATTTGAGTCATCTCTGTATCTTACCGGTAAGATCTCGCAATGGATTTTTCTTGATCGGTGGCGGCTCCACTTGCTCCTGTACCTCTTCTTGCGGCTCGGCTTCTTTAAGTGTCTTACCCTTGTCGTTTCGACATCAACTGATTTCTTCATTTCCTTGTGTTAATCCTTACGGAACAATGAATTCTCAACTGATAACTTGACGTCCCGGCTCATTGTGATTTTCCGTGTGACCTGGTCATACAATTTGTATCCCTTCACACCATCACCATAGCCACACGAAGGTACATTTTTCGCCTTTGGTCTTGCTTATCTCTCTCAACAGACGATACATTAGAGTAAGCATCACAACGAAATATACGCAGTCCTGAGTAGTCTACCTCATGACCACTCCATACTTCTTCAGGAATCTTACAATCAATAGCCGTAGATGAGGACCAATTCATCAATTAGCAAGTTGTGTTAACGGCTTCAGCCCATAGGTCATTGCCCAACGCAGCGTTACTTATCATACTTCGAACCCTCTCTAAAAGAGTCAGATTCATACATTCCACCACACCATTCTACTCTGGTGTGTGCCTATATCATGCCTCATAATCCCCAAAATTGATTAAATTCATTCGAAGTAAATTGTCTACCGTTATTCATCGTCAACACTTTTAACAGCCCTCTTGACTGTTTTTCAACCATGACCTTCCAAGACTTGAAAGTGACAAATACTTCGGATTTATTTTTCATGAAATAAACTCACACCTTTCTAAAGAAGTCGTCAATGAATGTTACAAAGAATGACCCTCCTCTAGAAACTACGGGCAACGACCCCCACATGTTAGAGTGCACATAATCCAATGGTCCTTTACTACTGTGTTTCCTGGTTTTAAATGACAACTTTGGTTGTTTACCATATATGTAATGCTCAAATATATCCAAATAAAAAATTTTTAAAGCAGGAATTAAAGAACAATCTAGGAGTACCTTCACACCGCGCTCGCTCACGTGGCCTAGGCGTGCATGCCACATATGTGTTGACATGGATTCCGCCACAAATGTTGTAGCTCCACTAAATACGGTATTCCTGATCAACCTATAGAAATTTTCGCTCATTTGTGTGTTCATAACGGTGAGTGACCCGTTCGAAACTTTTAAGACACCATCATGGTCGATAAATTTGCATCCTAGTGCATCGAGAGCACTCAGAGAAATCAGATTTTTCTTCAAATCTAGAACGTGTAATGCAGGGGCATTTTCACGCTGGGCTCGAGTAGGGTCGCTTGTGGGATGCAGGGGCACACTCGGGGTGGGTGCGGCCCACGGAGGAGGTCTCGTGTTCGAGACTCCTCACTAGAGGTGATTAATGCGCATTTCACACCGGGCTCGAGTGGGGTAGCCTGTGGGATGCGGGGACACACTCGGGGTGGGCGGCCCATGTGATTTGGGGCCCACGAAGGGGGTTCGGCCAAGGTCTTAAAACCCATGAGATGTGGGGCCTGGGCTATGAGATAAAGGGATTAATTCGTCATACTCTAACAATTCGAGCTTTTAGAGCAAGTGGTTAATTGTCCTGCATCAACGTGCCTCACATCGGTCAGAGTATGCTCCACCCATCAAACATTTGGATGCGCACGGATCTAATTCCAATAATCTTACAGGCATGATCATTGCCAATAAGGACCAGACCACCATCATACTCGTTGTATGTGGTGAACCAACTCCGGTGAGGGGTCATGTGGTACGAAGCCTCTGTATCCAAAATTCACTCCTAATAGAAGTGACCCATTTTGGACACCAACAATACATTGCTACCATCCGAACCTTCACGGGATTCCGCTAAATTGGCCTTTCTAATGGTTGGTTTCTTCTTCAAAACTCTCAAGTTTGATTTTATTCTTCATGTGATGTGAAGATGGTATCCATGTGATTTGGATATTGGATTTGTGCGAAGCCTTTCCTCATAATCGGAGGTGCGAAGCTTCCACGTATCTACCATATTCTCATCTCTTCTTCATCACAACAAGGTATTTCTCCAAGTCTTTATCTTCCTTCTTCCCAAATCTCCCAAAACCCTACAACATCCTTCTCATTTCTATACTTCGACATTCTCCTCTAAAATCCAACACTTGAGACCCAAAAACCTAGCCAATCGAGCCCACACGTGTGACCTTACGGCCACACTTGTGAAGCCCATGTGACCTCTCTAATTGTTGGTTTCTTCTTCGAAACTCTCAAGTTTGCTTTTATTCTTCATTTGATGTGAAGATGGTATCCATGTGATTTGGATATTGGATTCATGCGAAGCCTTTCCTCATAATCAGAGGTGCGAAGCTTCCACGTATCTACCATATTCTCATCTCTTCTTCATCACAACAAGGTATTTCTCCGAGTCTTCATCTTCCTTCTTCCCAAATCTCCCAAAACCCTACAATATCCTTCTCCTTTCTATACTTCTACATTCCCCTCTAAAATCCAACACTTGAGACCCAAAACCCTGGCCAACCGAGCCCACACGTGTGACCGTACGGCCACACGTGTGAAGTAGTTGGCCGTATGGTCCAGCTTCTTTCCCCCTTTGATTCCTTCTTCCCCTACATGAAAAACCCCCTTATTCTCTTGCCTTAACCTAAACCCTAACCCTAGATTCCCAACTGTTCGATTTTCCCCAGATTACCTAAACCCTAAAACCCCAATTACCTAATTAGTCCTAAATTCCTAAACCCTAACCCCTCAAATCCCTAATTCCCTTCATCAAAATCCAAAGCCCCAAAATCCCTTTGCCAATTAAGCCATCTAAACCCTAATTTCACTTTTTCCCCAAATTCTTTGAATTTAGGTTAGCCTACACCCTCATTGAGCAAACCCTAGATAGTAATAGTTCTTCCCTTTGAAGTGGAATCATTCTTATGCTATTTGGGTGTTCTTACATCCATTAGATCTTCTTTTTTTTTGGTATTTGATGATCATGCATTGCATAGCTTGTTAAATGGGCCTAAACTCTTTATTGTTTCATGCTAGTTTCTTGAGATGCTTAATGATTCAGCATGATTTGTTATTTTTTATTATTTAATTTAATTTGCTGATTGATCTTGCGCAACCATTTAACCACATGCATGCATCCTGCATCAACTATGGTCCACATTCAAAGGAAGAAAGGCCCAAGATTGATCTTGGAGATTTTCAGGGAGTGGTCCATCCATGATCCACGAAGGTCTGTGACTGAGATCCCACCTTCACTGCCAGTAAGGCTCGATTCCCACTTCCCGCAGAAGGAATCTCACCTGCCTAATGATCTGGATCTCCTGAACCGTGCACCCTCATCATTCTCAGTTTTCCGGTTTGTCTAAGTTGGTTGACTCATGGTTCAGCAATTGAGATCATTGGTTTGTTAGGTCCCAATATGGACCATTCCCTGAAAATCTCCAAGATTGGAAGATACTAACCACTAATCATACGCCTATCTTTTTCAGTTGAAGGTGGACCGTTGCTGCATTTCTTTTCTTAACTTCCTATTTTGTTGCTATCTGCTCCGAGAACAAATCATCGGTTCAAAATAAAATGGATAGACCTTTATCTACTTCTCAGGTCAATGGATCTTCTCAACTGGAAGTCTCCTATATATTCACAGGGCTTGTGCTGGTTGTTCTATCAGACAGTGAATGATATTTTGGCAGGCCCTGTAAGGAGATGGCTGGAATGAGAATATAGTTAGTGTTGTTTTGTCGAGGAGTCATCTGAGGCATGGTCTACAAACAGTGGGGCCTAGCAGACAAGTGGTCCGGATCACTCAACCATGGTCTAATTGTGCAAACTGAAAGCCTGAGATCTCTTGCATATCCTTGAGCCAAGGATCACATAATTCCTCTTTTCCTTAGTGCCCAACAACAATCACAACATAGAAAGTTGAATGTTGATTCTGTTTGCAGCTTTAGGCGTTTCGGGTGGACCAGACAGCATAGCACTCTGCATTCTAGCATTGGGTTGGAAAAAAGATGCCATGATTGGGATGAATCAGACTTCAGATTACATTGATGGGCTTTTTGGCATTGTTGTTGATCATAGATTGCGATCCGAGAGCACGGAAGAGGCGAACCATGTCCGCAACATGGTCCATAAAATGGGTAGGTAGATTATTTTATATATTTTTAGTAGCAGTCTGGTTGATTGTTTTCAGCTTCTGATTATTACAGAGTTTGTATAGGAATCAGGTGCGAGATCGCTTACTGTGATTGGTTGGAGGGTAGGCCGAAGACCGGGCATTTGCAAGAAGCTGCTCGGGAGATGAGGTGGGTTTTTCTTTGTTTGTAAATGGGCTGTTCTTGCATTGCTAAATCTTTATACACTGCAGGCAGGTTGCTCGTGCATCTTTTTAAGAGTTTTTTTTTTTTTTTTTTTTTGGATTTTTTCTGTAAGTGTTTGATGCATCTGACTCTTTGCTTCATTTAGAAACAAGAATTGTTTCTTTTCAATCAGAGTGGCTAGCATGTATTCCTGTCATAAAGCTAATACTGGATGAGGGAAACAGCCTGATATTAGGAATGCAATTGTGTATTAGTTAGATCATTTCTTTAGTTCATGCCGTTTTGCTTCTTAAACTACTGTTTCAAATTCACAACTTGACTCAATGTGAATAAATGGTTTCTTTTGGAATTATCCAAGAAAAAATTATTTGTTTTGGAACTTATCTACATCCACTTCTGATTTCAGGTATCAACTTTTTCAGGAAGTTTGCATCCGGCACCAGATAGGTGTCTTGCTTATTGCTCACCATGCAGATGACCAGGTTTTTATTGTATTTTTTAATTGAAGCCTTTCTATAGTTTTTCATGTTGTCTCTTTTGTGGCCTTCACCTGTATTGGCTCTTTCAAATTTCTCAGTATCTGCTGTGTTTGTCTTACACATGCTTGTAAACTTGTTGTGGAATCTTTGGGTCATGTTGATTTTTTTACCTCTTTTTTTACATTTCATTTTCCTAAAGTGCAAGTGTTTTTCTTAGAAATTAGCATGCAGACCAGGTCTCAAAGTCAAATGGCTTTTAAAACCTACGCTATCTATATTTTATATCTACATACCTTTAGATAACTATAAACAACTGGTATTCTTAATGTGGGCGACTTCTCATGTCCATGTTGACATACTGGCACTTTTGTGGAAGTCTCTCTGACAGTAATGTAGATATACATGGAGAATGTATCATGTATCTCTACAAAGACCAATGCTGAATCACTGCAAGACATATTTCTGTCCATAGTTACAACTTACAAGTCTCACTGGTCCAATTTTATGTGTGATGATCCCAAACTATACATTTATTTTTCTTTCAAAATTTAAGCCCCATAAAAACTCAAATTTCTTGTCATGGACTTTGAATTTTGACGTATATGGTGCTCTTCTTATATGAAACCTTTGTGCTGTACTGAACTTGGTCATTGAGTCTCTATTGTTGGTTTCGGTTTAATATTGGCAGATTTTTTACCGTCATTCTCTGCTGCTTCAAGTGAAGGGAATTGTGCTTCATTATTTTGACTTTTAAGTTCCTAAGAGATGTGTCATAATGCAGGCTGAATTGTTCATTCTGAGACTATCTCGCAATAGTGGTATCCTTGGACTTGCTGGCATGGCATTCACTTCTCAATTGTTTCCCCCATATTTACATTGTTATGGAAAAGATTCTGCCAATCATGGAATTCTACTAGTGCGCCCGCTTCTAGATTTTTCAAAAGAAGACATGTATAAAGTCAGTTCTTCCTCTCATTCCACGCTCATCTTTTAGCACTATTTTCTCCATATTATCTTTTTGTGTTTTGAGTACTTTCTTGTGTCTTAACTTCCATTCCTTGCAATGAAGCTAACCTGTACTATTTCACATGATCCACATTCTATGTTAGTTCAAGTTGGCATGACTTATGCTTATCATTTTGTATCGTGAGTAATATATATTAACACAGGCACGCATCTGTGTTATGCCATGAGAAAATGTGGGGTCTGTATCCTTCTTGTATGCAATGTGCTAGTTTTTGTAAACTTGATAACTAAGACTCATTGTATTATACTAACTGTATAAGATGCTTGTTCGGTAAGAACCATATAGTTTGTGCATCATGTGCCAGATGCATTTTATTCTGCCGTCTCAAATATGCAGGCTTTGTTGTGAGGCTTCGGTAGAATTTGTTGCTCATTGTATTATACTAACTGTATAAGACAGACTCTGCAACATCTTGCCAAGGGATGTTGGTGGGAGCTATATGGGAGTCCTCAATGACTTGGACTGAGGGCTTGAGACATAGCACACCGCAAGAGCAACTCTCTTAGACCCATTTTAACGTGATGTATAAAAATTAAAAATTAAAAATTAAAAAGAACACCAGAGCTTCTTATTACGCTTCAAATATGATGCAGAGATTTATCCTCCTGATACAGGAGATTTAAAGGGCACTCATGTGAGAATGCCAATAATTGTGTCATGGTTCTCATTTATTTTGTGTTCTAACAGTGAACATTTTTAGTAGCTGTTTAGCCCTGTGGCGTGCAAGATAATCGTTAAATCTTGTTACATACTTATATGCAGAAACTAATATTTTGCATTCATTTATTGATATGCCAGGGTACTTGTACTGCGCAGTCTTCTTGCAGTTATTTCATTTCTACTTTTCAGTATGGCATTAAATACGGTGATAAGAAATTGATTTACTTTTTTTATATAGATATGTGAACAGGGTGGTCAAGAGTGGGTGGAGGATCCAACCAATCAAAATCCTTTGTTTGCTCGTAACAGGATTCGTATGTCATTAAGAAATCTATCAACAAGTGAGTTGTGATAGATATGACAATTTGGATTTAATTCGTGTGCATGTAACTGATGTTGCAGAGAATGTAATGCAAGTGGTTGTATCTTTCTTTTTCTTTTTTTCTTTTTTTCTTTTCTTTTTTTTTTAAAAAATGAGAACTGGTTGATTTTCTTTGGCCTATGCAATTTTTATTTTACTATTGCATAGTTATGTTTATTGGTATCTTTGTTGGTATCCGTGGGACATCCCTTTCAAGGGGTGTCTACTGTTCACTAGTCTCTTTTTCTGGTCCAGATTTAGTACCTTCATGAAGTTTACCTTGGTTTCAATTTTTCAGGTATCTTCAGATCAGAATTGCAAGCTGTTATCTCAGCCTGTAGGAAAGCACGATCATATATTGATCAGATATGCTGCAATTTAATAGATCAGGCTGTTACAATCATGGTTGTAAGTATACTTTCTGATGGTGAAACATTTTTTTAATTATATTTCCCTGTTTCTACTTTCACATCTTGATTATTGGTTGATCGTAAGTATAACTCGAAGGCCCATTATATTTTAATTATGGATATGTTGTTGATTGCGATGATTACATGGTAATGTGATCCAGGACAATGATTGGATAAAACGTGGATCCCAATGATCCTATCAGTCCCACATGTATTACTCACGTGTCTATGGTTTAAAGGAGTGATTTTCAATTTAATAGTACTTTAGAACTGTTGTAGGGGTTACAAATTACAATAGGCTTTTTAGGGCTACTTTTATACATAAAGGAGGTGAACGGTTTGATTTTAGGTGTGATTGGGATTTTTCTTTATTGAAAGGAGTTATAAATGCGTTGTTTTGGGGTTCTAGAGTGCTGTCAATCTGGAACGTCCACATGGGAGCTACAGTTAGATCCAGGGTGCCTTTACTTTTGACTTGGGCTTATGAGGCTTACCAACTTGCATTGAAAGCCAAAGAGCACATCAGAAAGAAGGATGTGGACAGCTCAAAATCTTCTCATGGGTTTGTGAAAGGAAATTGAGATGATCTCTTTCAGATCTGGACCTAACAAACCGTAAACAAGGGGGAGAAAGAATAGACGAGGAAGTAGATTAATGGAGGTGCTACAAATGCTTCAATTTTGGGCATCAATATCTTTGATTTTCTGGAAAGGAAATTCTAAGATGAAGTTTATTTGGGGAAATTTCGAGTATGGTGAATGTGATGAAGCAAAACCAGATGGATGTGGCGATGGAGAGAATTATGGAGGAGTCCATACATGGAGATGGATTATCAAATCTCTTCATATGATAAGTGTAACGCCCTGAAAATCGGGGGTCGAGTGTAACTCAACTCCCGAGTTCCAACGCATCACTTATGCAACATAAATAATGCTGATTAAATGTTGTCTGTGTTAGAGCAATAAACATGAGTGAGATTATACCAAAACAGTAATTCATACTCCAGATCATTAGTATAAAGGCAAGCGGAAGACTGAACTGTATATATCTGTATGTAAAGAAATAAAATCATTTCATTCTCCAGAGTATGAACCCATCTGAGTCACCATATACATATGTCTGTTTTACGAACACAACGTCAAAAATTAAACTAAGTAACAATCCATGCAAAACCCGTCGATCCTGGCAGCCTAGTCGAAGCCGCCAGAGTACTGCATATAGGAGAACTCCTCCTGGTCCTCATCATAATCAGGCTCCGCCTCCTGAGTCATCGGCTCACCTAAATCTGAGACAGAGTCTGGTTGGTGTGCGCAACACCGTCCCGTAACGTGGGAGTGAGTAGCTAACTCGGTGGAACAATAAAGCATAGGTTAACATGTTATCAATACAGTCAAGCAGTAATGATAAAGCAGTAAAATCAAATACTCCTAACTACTCTTATTAATGCAAGTATGGATGCAGGTATGATGGATGCCCTCACCACACCCTCCCTCGTGCGACACCATCTTAGGATCGCGGCATGCTTTCATCCCTCAGTGCTCCACATCTTCCAGGCACATGCAATGCATGATGAGCATGATTACCGAGTTTTTATTAGTCCATTTCAAAACAGCAGGATTGGGAAACTAAGGTACCTCCCTTGTATCATTCCCAAACATGATCCATTCTAGGTCGGTCCCTAGTTAATATCGACGATGGTGTGTTTTCTAGGTCACTTTAGTTACGCGCCGTGGTCAGCATGCGCACAAAGGTTACACCACTCCCTCATCACCTCTTAAACGATTCATCACTATACAGAAACAGGCCTAGTTCATACTCTATATACCGTGGCATAACTCTAAGGTTCACCGCGATTTCAGAGTATGCTCGCGGTCGCTACAAAGGGCTGCCAGGGTTGTTGCTCGCATTCGTTGCACCACTCCGCCATCACCTTATCAATGTAGGCTGACAGCACGAATATAGTGTCCCATACCACCATAATCGGCTCACGAGTCTGGTTGCTCACTGGTCACTACGGGGAGGCACGTGGCCCAGCGTGGCCGGCCGACTGACCGACCACGGTGTCCTATACCACCATGCCCGGCTCATGAGTCTTAGCGGATCGAGGTACCATAGTTAAAAGGGATTCCACTAGTAAGTTTGATACCCTAGGTTCAAGCAGTAGCGACCAAACATGGTGAACATACATTAGACATATCGGGTTTCTTGACGAGCCTGACTAGCTCGAGCGCACAATCAATTAGACGACATGAAGTGCATACGCACTTCGCGTGGCCTAACCACTGTCGCCAACTGACGTACGACTCGGGTTCGTCAAACACATCTTACGTGGCGACATGATACTCAACCACGATCTCAAATCTGGTACCGATTGTCTGGACTATAGACATAGTCCCAAACTCAATTAATTCTCATCCATAACATGTGGAGTAAAACATGATAAACAAAGTAATTCAAGCATGCTAGTAGGCATGTTATAAGGCATGTTATAAAGCATGATATAAAGCATGTTGTAAAACACTACATAAGTAGGAATACAAACACATATACTGCACAAGTAAGCAGTTTAAGTAAACAACCTCATGGAGGTAATCATACATGTCTCTAAGGTAGTTGAGAATCCCATCTCAACATCCTCCTAAAGCATCAACATCCCAACACTTATTCACTCAAGCATTTCCACAAACACTTAACATGCACTATTTCAACATACATAGTGTATGTTAACAAACATGTATTAGGGCGAATCCTTTCGCCAAGCAAGTATTTTATGTACACATAATATATTTATACAACAATTAATCATGGCAAACACATCTCTAAAATATACATGTATACGGTACTTTTACAATACAGTATTTCTACATACATAGTGTATATTAGTAAAACATATATTTAGGCGAATCCTTTCGCCAAATAAGTATTTTATCCATATATCGTATATCCATACAACAAATAATCATGTCAAACACATTTCCAAAAAATATACGTATACGGTATTTTCTACGAATACCTAGAATATGTAAAATTCCATATTCTACAACTTTAATCGAAACAGAAAACGGAAAGCACTTTGTACATGTGCAATTGCATGCAGATCATGAATCTATCATTATCTGACATTGAAAGCGTTGAAAACCATAACCTATACACCTAAAGTCCTCACCTTACGCCGATAAACGCGTAACGGAGTCAGTTCGTTCACCCTCGCTTTGTCTAAGGCACAACGACAACCTAAGACATGAAATAGGTTAGCTATTTCATAACCTACAACCTTCACACCCCAAAACAGATCTAGGGTTAGGGTTTCTTACCTTAAAACGGACTCGGTATCACCGGGAAAGCGACAAGAAAGGGGTGGTGCAGCCCGTGTGGTGATTGGAAACAGTAGGAGGGAGATTCTCCCACAACTCTCTAGCTTTCTATCTCTTTTTCTCTCTTCTTACTTAGGATTTTTTCCAAATTCGTATGGCTGTGAGAGGGGGTGCTCTAAGGTCCTTATATAGCCTAAAAAGTCTCTCTAAGTTCAAGGTATGCTTGGGTTATATCCAAATCGGCTTTAATTCAGCTCAAAAGAGGGTTTCTGGCGGCCCTCCTTGAGCCAAAAGTCGGACTTAAGCTCACTAACCTTGGATCTACGTGGAGTTATGTTTTCGTCTCAGTCGGGTTCCCAGATCACGCGTGGCGAGCCAGTTTTAGTTCAGCGGTCAGTGGGCCTTGATCCGAAATTCCAAGTACATGTAAATGTTCCTGAAATTTTTCCTGATCCGAGGGTGTATTTGGGTCAGATTCTGACGGTCTGATTTCTTGTAAATTAACCGCAAGTTTCAAGTCTCAGATCACTATTCCAGATATTTATTTTGTAAAGGGATTTTGTGTTTTCACCCTCCTTCGCTCCGGACTCAAGCGAACAGCCGTGGGACACTGTCTGGGAGATTTCCGAGATGGTTGTCAAGCCCAGCGAAGCGGTCCTAAGTCCTTAACCTCGTGTTATTCGGAGTCCCGATGTGCGGTCCAGACCTGATACGGAGTTTTAAGGTGTTCCCGAGAGCAGTCGGGTAATGAGTTTGATCCTAAATTTTAGGGTAACCTAGCATCAAGGATTCTACAAGTTTTGGGTCTTGTGGATCGTATTTAAAGCGATCCAAATGGATTTCATGGCTAATCTAGTTTAGTACTTAGTTAACTTTGTCAAATTTCTAAAGGATTTAATCCTAAATATTTTCTAGTCGAATTGGTACTCGAGCCATTGTACGGAAATTTACGAGTCGTTACAATAAGTTTTGTTGTCTCCAGAACCACAAGATGGAGAAGATTGGAGTTCCAAAACCAAGGGTTGCATGTTAAGGAGGGTGCATGAAAATTGGTGACCAATTATGGTAGTTGTAAAAGCTACATCTCGAAGGTGACAATGGAGATTGAGAGACAAAAACTCTAAGAAATGAGATTACACTCAAGAAAAATAGTGTCCTAAGGTGGAACTACCACTATTAGGACAACCATCCCAATCGGCATAAAAGAATGCACAAAGATGGGATGAAGAATCTAGGAGATTGGTAAAGGGTTCCCTTAATATTCTGGAGAATGTGCCTTGCAACGACCATGTATGTAGTGGTTGGAGCATACACAAACTAATGGAGCTAATTCAGCACATGGGATATATTAGGTCTAGTCAGTGTGGTACTGCAATTCCCCAAATATGCTTTGATACTCCGAGGCATCTAGAAGCAGGTGAGCACCACAAAGAGAAAGTCCCCACCAGGACAGACCATCAGAAGTCTGAATTGCTTCAATCCCAAGAAAATAATGATGTGTGAAAAAAGTCCTTCATATCAGTGAAGCCATTGAGAAATAAATATCATGAGAAGAGATTGCAAGGAAAGATGAAGGTGATGCAAGGAATGAGATAAAGAAAGAAAAGAAGAATCAAAATTCATTGTAGGTGGGTTTTAAGGGTGGCACATGGGGTTGATGAGGCTTTGATAACATATAACAGCTTGTATTGAACCTTGAAGAGCTTGTATTGAATCTTGAAGAGCTTGTGTTGAATCTTTCTTTTCATTGTATATGTACACGTATTGTTTATACATTTTTATAGGAGAGGTAAAGCAGATAACGGAGATAAATCTCAATATCCCAATATAAGAAAGATATGAGGAGTGATAAGTCTTGATCCACTTTGTTTTGCAAGTTACAACAATACAATGCCATCTTTCCATCTTTAAACATATCATGGTTGTCATCTCTCATGGGTAATATAATTATCTGCTCAATAATTACCCGGAGGAATTCCGAGTGCAATAATGTATATTTTAGTTACCAATCAAAAAGACCTCTACTCTTTAGTGGTAGAGTATGCACAAGTATATGCGTGTAGTGCCAAAGATAAAAGAGAAGAACAGGTTGGTTTTCATAAATTCCTTGGGAACTTTCATATACTGAATGCTGAGCTATGCTTTTATTCACTTGAGTTTGTTATGAATCCATTAAGCATCCCCTTCTAGATAAAACTTTCGTTTTTCCTATACTCTTGAGAAATACCAACAAATTTCAGATGTCATGGTCAATTAAGTAACCATTTACTATTTGTTATCATTGGTCACAGCATGGATATGTTATTATTGATTTAGAGAAGGTGGACCCATCAAATGTTGAAGACCTATGCCTCTCGAAGTTTGTGGCGTTGGTCTTGCAGGTATCATTAATTTTAAATCCCCTTGAGATATTTCCTGCTTGCTGTATTTTAAATTGGGCATTGTTGTAAAAAAGATTAGTTTTCTTATATTGATTCAGACATGAAATCTCAATGCTTCAACACTTTACTAATTACAACTACTATTGTTTTCATTATGTGCAACAGTTTGTCTCACAAAGGCAAAGACCAGTCCGGGGTAGTACTTTGCAGTCACTGTTGAACTACATCCGTAACTTCCCATGCAAGGTCCATTCAGCTTCCTGATATTGGTATTTCATTTCCATTTTTAATGTCACTGTCAAACTTGTCAGATTAGTTATTTCATCTATAGCAAGAAAGAAACGCATTGTTGACATTCTCTGTGTAGGGTGTGATCCTGGAATATAAACCTTTTCTTGACATGGTTATTTGGACAGTAAAAGAAAATTTATTAAGAAGCATAGCAAACAAAGAGTTGCATAATCAGTTTTAAAAAGGAAAAAAATGGTTGCATAATCAGGAAGAAATTCCCAAAGCACAGCCCAATCTTACAACACCATCTTGAGTGAGAGAATCAGAATTGGAATTCCCCTGTGTCAATGTGAGAGAACCCCATATTCCTGTTATTGCTTGTCTCCCTCATCTCCTCCACACAATTATCTAGCCTTCACAGGGGAAACATTGAGTACTAACTGATCAAATTGCATTGGAAGAGTTTCCCTTGATTATGTCCGCATCGAAACATGGATCACACATCTTGAAACCCATCCACGATGCCCCAATCTCTGCCTTACTAGAGACAAGAACTAATACGGCTTGAGGAAACTCAAACTACCCTTGTGCATCATCATGAATGATACCTCCCATGCCAGCTGGACCTAGATTCCCCACTAGAACTGCTGTCAAGACTCAGCTCTAGCATCCCTCTTGGAGGGGATCTTCAATGAGCTGATTTGTCACTGTAGTTCACATATCATCAACTACTCCAGTCAACTTTTCCATTGGTCATCCATCCACACATGCATTTTGACAAGAAATGGCCGATAAAGAAATTGCCCAAGAAATGACATGACTTCTAATTATTCCGATCACCTTCCCAAGTCCCCCTCTATTTCAAAATTCCAAGTTATTTTGTTCTTTCCATATGGGCCACAGTTTAGCTTGATGTCTTTGCAGTTAGAGAACATTGAAGGGACGGATTGTTGTCCCTGGTAACATTGCAATTGCTTCCATTGGAGGGAAGCTAAACTTGCCCACATCTATGGCGAGTTAAAGTTACTCTTATGGCTAATGTTGGGGTACCACAAACTACTGTTAGGATGATTCTTCTTAGTCAAGATAAGAGTCCAAATGGGATGGTCATTCTTATACATTTGTGTTGGAGTTTTTTCTTCTTGGTATTTGGTATTCCAGTAGTTCGTTGCGGAGGATGAGAGTTACATTCATGCTCATTTTATCGATTGAAGTGCGAACTCCAATAATTGTTCGTTCAATGATCAATGTATATTAGCTTGCCTCATTCCAGTTGGACCATGGAGAAAAAACCTGGCATTGGGTTTTACACCTAAGCTGCCTAGCCTGTCTTTCCTATGCCTTTTCTGCTATGTGGCAAAGTAGCTGCATGGTTGGATCACCTAACGATGCTGGACAATTGAGCAATTCACGAGCATGAGACATTGTCAAAATCTGTATGGCAGGGCAACAAGCAATTTGACTGAACCTGCTTTGTAGTCCGTCAGAGTCAAGCTAGCATCCTACACACACCAATCACAACTCATAAGGTCATCGTTGACAGTATTGAGGAAATATATGCATTTAGTTCATCCTTGTTCATTTTCTTCTAGATAGCAACTGTGTAATACAGTCTGCTATCTTATTGTGGTCTGTTGCACGCTACTGTTTAATTAGAATCAATGATTACATGTGGTATCGCTAGTTTTATATGATTTTGAGTTTTCCAACCTTATTTTTGTGTTTGAACTAGATATGGGATTTTATTTATTTTCCTTCTGTGGTTTTCTAAAGACTATTAGCCATCAATGGTTTTTGTTAAAATTTTGGGTATTGGGTGATATTGCTATTGTTTGGTGAAGAGGTCTTTGGCATTTCTGTTCCCATGTAAACAATGAAAACCTATTCTTATACTTCAAATTTATGCGAGTTCCATAGACGATGGCTAAACAATTTGTATGCTGGATTGTTCATGAGTTTTTTTAACAAGTGCAATTTTCATCAACCCTGCAGACTGCCCTCACTGCAGCGGGTTGTTACCTCTGTGCAGCTCCAGGGTCTAAAGGCACTAAAATCCTGGTATGCTGGTCCCCTGATTCTCCTCTGCCATCGAAGATGAGAATGGAATTATCTCACAAATATTCCTTTGAAGGACAGCAGCGTTGCTTACCGAGTGAGATTGAGCAGATTATTGTGGAAGCAAAATCATATTCAGATCGCTTGCTTCCAGATGCTTCAGATGTTCCTTTTTTGCATTTAACATCTTCGGAATCCATTCCAAGTGAAGCAAGGAAACTCAATCTTCTTAGTGAGTCAACCCGTGAAACCATTCTTTCATTGCAAATGGAGGAATCAAAGAATTTCTCTCCCAAAACAGAACTTAAATCCGAGCATGAGTTCAGACATCATGAAATGAGATCTACCGGTATTCTGAGTTTACCACTTCAATCTGGACAGTCATGTCATTTTATGAATAGATTCTTGGTCATGTGGAAAGTGAGTGAGAAGACTATGGAGGATAGACTTCCTGTGGGAGCAACAGATTTTGACTGGGACTTGAAAGAGATGAATCGGGATTATATTTGCAGATCTTGCATAGTTGGTCAGGACAGAACAGCTGTTGTCCGTCACATGGCTGATGCTGATTGGCTGTATCTTTCTAAGCTGTCAAAGGGTCAGATGCCAGAAGAATTTCAAAAGCAAGGAATTTTGCCAATGGGTAAGATCAATCATAAAGCAGCAAGGACAATGCCTTGTTCAGATTATGTACAGTTATCAGCTCAGAGAGCACTTCGAGCCTTGAAGTCTATACCAGTATCTGCAAGAAGAGGCCTACCTGTCCTGGTAGATCCTCAGGGTCTGCTACTGAGCATACCGGTAGGTTGCACTGTATCTTTTTAAGGGGAATATGATGCACAACTTATTGGACACAAGTTCCCATTGGAGCACATGGAAGATCTGTTCAAGGTTCGGACATCTCATTTGTTGGTCCCCATGTATATGAGCCGTGACCTGAAAACATGCCACTTGGACACTTACAAGTCCTAACAACCTTACTGCAATAGTGGGGGGGGGGTATGGTGCTGATCACTTTTTTTTTTTCCTCTAATCAAGTGGATGGGATTGTCCACGAGGTTTGATTTCTGGGTCATGGCTCATCAGTGGTCAAGATCATTTATATGTTTGCATGTGTGCTTTGGGAACTTGTGTGAGATACAGTGTGCAATAAAATGGCTGAAATTAGCATTCATCCTTTCTTAAGTTTTAACTTTGCTATGTGAGAAATAGCTTCAGAGGAACCAAAGTTCCCGAATATTTATAGAACAAAAAAAAAAACATAGTTATTGAACTCCTCCCTAAGAAATGATGCAAAGATAGGGGATGACATATCCATACCCTGATTTTCCATTCATGGTTAAAGGATTATTCCCACAATACATCCATAAAGTTAGATCATGCGTATGACTTGGTTTTACTGGTACCATGGTCCATGTCCAACTGATCATGTGGAGGAGACGGAATTCTCAGTACCCTCACACCCTCTGAGAAACTGCTGAAACCAAAGGGCAGATTGCTTTGGGTATCTCTTCAAACCATCTTTATAATCCACATAATTAAGGCCAAATCTAACGGTGAAGCCAGCTCCCCATTCGAAGTCGTCCAACAGTGACCATGCAAAGAACCCCCTCACATCCACACCATCCCTAACAGCACTTTGAACATATAAAAGATGGCGATGATAGGAGTCGATCCTCATGTTGTCTTGCAGCGCTTCCTCCAGCAACAAGGAATCGTTGTTGAAATCATCTACTCCATTCTCAGTAATGTAAATAACAGGGTTGTTGTATCTTTTCTTTGCGTAGACTAACATATCTCGGATTCCTTGTGGGTACACATACAACCATGATGAAGCAGCCTGGGGGCCAATGGGGATCCCATTTCGCTCCCCTGTCTCATTAATGTGCGAATCGGTTGTGTAGCTCACTTGAATGGTATCAGAACAAGAAACATCAGCCACGTACCTGGCAGTGTAGTAATTTAGGCCTATGAAATCGAACGATCCTCTCAACATATCAGATTGCTCTTTTGTGAAATTGGGTAGCCGATTTTCCACGTAAGACCTCATGATAGGTGGATAGTCACCATTGGTTACAGGGTCCATAAACCATCCAATCGTAAAGTCTAGAGCTCGTTGGGCAGCATCATTGTCGGAATTAGACGAGGACAAGGGCTCATACCAGCGGGCCATATTGATCATTCCTATAACACCCTTTTGAGATTCCTGATACTTGTCCCTGTAGAGTCTTACAGTAGCTGCATGTGAAAGAAGCAGATGGTGTGTGACGATGTACGGTTCCGTCGCAGAATTCCCAACACTGCAAGAAGAGCAGCGCCCTGGAGCCTGGCTACCCCATGCATACCCACCAACGGTGTACGACCACGGATCATTCAAGGGGACCCAGTGCTTCACCCTATCTCCAAATTCTCTAAAACAGATGTCTGCGTAGTCTTGGAAATCATCCACTACTCTGGAACTCAAGAAGCCCCCATACTCGTCATCAAGGGACTGCGGCAAATCCCAGTGAAAGAGTACTACGAAGGGCTGTATACCATTGGATAAGAGCTCGTTGATGAGGTTGTTGTAATGCTTGATGCCTTCCTCATTCACTCCCCCACTCAGTCTTCCATGAGGCAATATTCTGGTCCAAGATATGGAGAATCTGAATGCATCCAACCCCATTTCCTTCATCATCTTCACATCTTCCTTGTAGCGATGATACAAATCCACAGCTATATCTCCATTGCTGCCGTCCTCTATTTTTTCTGGGTATGTGTGAGTGTAGAAATCCCATATGCTGATGCCTTTGCCGTCTTCTTCAGCCGCTCCTTCGTACTGATAAGCAGAAGACGAGGTTCCGAAAATGAAGCCCGGCGGGAAGGAGCTCCGGTTTATCGGACGTTTGTACTCATGTGCTGGGCCACCTCCAGCACGTGACATGGAGCCCTGCAGAACGAGGAGTAGGAGCATGAAAGCCACTCCGCCATGCTTCATTCCCAAAATCTCTCTCTCTCTCTCTCTCTCTCTCTTCAGGAGGGCGTCTGTCAATACCATAGGTTAAGACTCCTAAGTAGTTCAGTACCATTTTGAAAATGGTGGTGACTCATCTTCCTCACATGACACTGACCTACAGCTATCCAAACCATCCAAATTGTGAGTTGAGTCCCATCATGGATGGAGCATATTTCTAAAAGCACACTGTTCAAGCAATCATAACCATCCAATTAATGGTAGTGAATTGGATGGATGAGTGACCACCATTTTTACATGGTACTAAACTAACATGGGAGGCAACTTGAACATGATGTTGAGGTAAGTTGCCAAATTGCAGTATATAATGTAATTGCAACTATGAGGCCTTATTGAAGCTGGTATGCGGGTAACAGTCTAGTGGATGTTATCGTTACCTTGTGGGCCCTTCTTAATGAATGTATTTCATATACACGCTGCCCATCCGTTTATTCAGCTCATGTTTTCCCAAAACTTAAGCATATCCAAATCTCGGGTGGACCATAGCACTGGAAAAAGTAGTGAATGACCATAAAAAGCTTTTTTCTAAGCTACAAAAGTTTCGGATCAAGCTAATATTTGTATTTTCCCTTCATCCAGTTCTAGTTGACCTTATCAACGGGTTGGATGACAAATAAACATTATGGATCTGTTTACAGTGGGCCTTGGGAAGTTTTTAATGGTGAGCGTTCAATCATCACTGTTTCTTGTGGTGTGGGCCACCTGATATTTGGATGTTGTTAATATTTCGGATCCTGTCCTAAAATGGGCTGGAAAAACGAATGGATAGAGTGGATATACAACATATCATCAAGGTGGGCCCCACGGTAAGTGTAACACCCGCTGAGTTGTTACCTGGGTCCCGTATGAGGAATCAGGAGCCGCCATTGGAAAGAGAAAAAGGCGTCCTTCTAGCAATCTTATGGGCGTGTGGGCAGAGATAAATAATCATTGTTTCAAGAATATTAGTGTTTCGAAGGCTGGAAGTTTTTTCAGGGTTTTAGTTTTGTTCAGGGATTGGCCCTTATATTGTTTCTTGGGCTCATCTGCCAAATTGAGCTAGTTTTGTAGTTTCTTCTTCTTCTTTTTGCTTTGTTTTTTGGCATTGTTTTTTTAATAAAATTCTCATCTTATAATTTATAAAAAAAAAAAAAAAAATTTTAAAAAAAACAATGAGTTGAGTCATTTGAAAGATTGCTTAGGTAATTATAATTTAAACATTGCTTCTTCACCTAAAATTTGCAATACAATTCAACGCTACTGATAATCACATGCAACTTAAAGTTCCATTCCAAGGGAATTTACTACTTCCTGTTGGAATCTACATTTGCATGAATGCATTTAGAATCCATGCTTTTGGGGCTTACAGGTTTTGTTTTCTTTCTTTCAGAGCATTTGCTTCAAGCACTGCCCTTATCTATCAGCTCTTGCCATATTCAAGCCAAGAGTGCCACTTGGGGGAGGTTATAGTTCATACATCTGATATCCTATGTGAGGAAATTATCAAGTTCCAGGTCAGTTACTTGTACGTGAAAAGGCTTATGTCATTTTTGTAAATGTTTCTATCTAATGATAGCAGTAGAAAGCTGTTGACTGGCCCACCAGAGCAACATCACAAGTGAATGCTGGAGTTGTAGTTGATGCTGAACTTCAAAACGGGTGTTCGTGCGTTTATCTTAAAATGGTTATGTTGGCATTTCACATACATGAAGTGCACCAGATAATAGAATGTGGATCCATTTTACCAAGCACATTAATTTTAGCAATGTTAGACTGTTCAATTGAAGATTTCTGGAGGATCTGAAGCTTGTTCAATGTGAAGAAAGGGCGCAGGTTCTACAATCCCAATCTTCAGTATCAGTGTTTTAGCATGTTAGATTTGAACCATTGGCCTTGGAGGTTCAAAAAGGTTGTCAACTGCATAGGTGGGGCTCATGATTTGGTGATCCAAAACATCAATATGATCGGGCTCAAGGTAGTCAACTGCATAGGTGGGGCTCATGGTTTGGTGATCCAAAACATTGATATGATCGGTGAGCCGTAAAGTGGATGGATCATGCCCCAAATGTATCCTAGGTAGGACAATCCTAACCCTTAAAACTTGTTTGTTGGTAACTGGAAAAATATGGTTCTGGTGAAGAAATGAATGCATCAGGGGACCACATCCAACTGGAAAAAGGTCAAGGCCAAAGAATGAATGGCTAGGGCCTAGGGTCTTACAATGTGGATGATTTGTTTATTTTTGCACAAGGTACAATAACAGTGGCCCATCAAAAGTCTGCATCAATGAACGACTGGCCCTAAAAACCCAAGGATATTGTGCATTGCATATCCTCTGGTTAAGGATAATGTAATTCCTGAATGAATTTGAATTTCAGTATGTTGAATGTTTTAGTTCATCATTTTCACCCATGTTGACTGTTTTAGCATTGGAGAATGACAATGTCACCCTGAGGTGCACCCTTTGATGTTAGGCCATGGGGCCAAAATCAGTCTGATTGCAAACTCAGGTGGGCCATATGACAGGGATTGGTTGGAAAGAGGACATGCACCATTGATTGTATGTAGGGGCCACCATGGCGTGCATATACAATCCAATACATTCATCAGACGTCCTAACAGGATGAAGGGATAAGATCAGGTCATTCAAGATACCAGTGGACCACACCTAGTGTATTTGGAGGTTTTAGGCATGAGTTTACACTGTTTCCTGTGGTGTGGCCCACCTGAGTTTTGGATCAACCTAATTTTTGGGCCCCAGCATGGTCCACATGATGGATGGACTAGGTGCCTGGCACATTTAATGGTGGGGCCCACAGAGGTCGACACTACCATGAATTATGGTAGTGTCAACACAGCCAAATCATTTATGCTGCCATTTTTGGGTCCGGGGGCTCTCTATAAATCTGTGAAGCATACATGAATCTTTTGTTCACATGGAATTAGCATCTTGTTTGCCTTTAACCATCGTCAAGGAGAAGGAAATTTTAAAAATAAAAATAAAAAACATGAATCTTTCGTGCATCTGCATGCCATAAGCAAACAAGCTCCTGCTGAAAAATGGGACATACATGGCCTCTGAATGGTCCTTGGGTTTCAGAAATAGCTTTCAAATGCATGCTGATCCTGTTCCGACTCTCATCTCACTTTGTGATTTTGAGCGGAAGCGGTCAGTGATGCCAGCCTGCTTAATATGGATTCCATTCTCCGAGTCACCCCAAACATCAAGCATGCTAATTACAGGGGTGAAACAACAATTCTGGAGTGCAACCAAACACTACCTAGAATATAAACTCGAACTCAGTTCAAATCCCTTCAAATCCCATCTTCAAACAAATCCATGCTGGCATTTCACTTGTAGAAATCTTTTACTGTGGGTTACAAAAGTCAGTCTTGGCATCGAGTGGATGGGGCACCGTTCAATGGATAAAAGTTGCACTAGCAAAAATGGGCTGATCTTCCCAAGAGTTTGCTTGCATGGATGAGAAGGTATGGAACTTCAATGTCTCTGTCACTTGGTTAGCGGTATGTTCCAGGGGTTGGGTTGTTGGACCATTAAAGCAGTATGTGAGCTGGGTTCAGAGCATCTGTGGTGTATGAAATACAAGATTACAAAAAAGAAGATGAAAAAGAAAAAAGAACCCATTAAATGCCCGACTATTTGGATTTAAAAAATACACAATTCGAGAATGCAGCACGACCTGGTTCAAATCATTTCCTAAAACCCAACTTCAATATCAGTTCAAATCTCTTCATAAATCCCAACTTAAGTACCAACGTTAGCATTTCAGGTACTCCCAGAAATCTCTCGGCTGTACTGTACATACACTTGAAATGAAGCCAACAAAGAAGGACACTGCCCAAATGTCTAATTTAACCTCTGACCTTTATCTTGAGTTTTCATCATGATGGAGCCTGCTAAAAAAAAAAAAAAAAAAAAAAAAAAAAAAAAAAAAAAAAAAGAGACACAACCAAACAAACAAACTTCAAAACAGTTCAAATCACTTCCCATTGAATCCCAACATAAAAGCCCATGAGGCATTTCGGTGTTCTTCGAGAGAAACCTCACATCTACACTTATCTTGACATGTAATTGCATTGGACCAACAAAGTAAGGAAATAAAGGAGGGCAGTTGCGAAAGATACAAAATAAGGGTGATAAATGGCCATCAACTCTGGCTCTCTTCTTCTTCCAAGGCGAGAAAAGATGTAAACCACTGCTTCCATGGAGCATCCTCCTGTTGTTCAAGCCATGACAAAAAGGCGCTGTCCAACAGGCAAAATGTATTTACATACAGAAGTTGGTATTTCACTGGTATGTACCGGAAGTTTGCAACCTGAACGAGAGGCCATATCCCACCCTCTAAAACCAAGGCTGGGATGAAATCCCTCTTCACGTCTTCCTTCACCTGGGCCACACTCTTCCCAGCAGAGAGCCCCATGTATGAGAAAAATAAGAATAGATCCAAAGGCCCGAAAATAAGCCCGTCCATGGCCACTTTTGCAGTGACAAACCGCATTGATTTGGGTTGCAGATGAAATCGATGTCTTATTAATCGATCCAAGCCCTCATACCTGTGAAACAAGGAAATAATAATTTATCATGCAGAAACCTGGCCTTTTCTTTTTATCCTCAGGCTACGTTTAGACGTATTCCACGGGAAAAGAAAAGATAATGATTAGGCAATGATTGTTTCCATGAGCACTATTGAAACATAGATTCCATCCTTAAGGGACCTTTTTTGGATAATAAGTAAAAATCTTAAATTTGTTAGGCAAAGGTCACCTAGTTTCTTATGCTGGAGAATCCAAACTATAAAAAAGTGCAATGAATGCTTTGTGTTTTCTTTGCTATCCAAACATCACAAATTGTAAAATCAATGGAAAACCTTTTCCATTTCCATGGAACTAGTGATATCCAAACATGCCCTCAGATCATAATGTGAATTAAATTGGTTAAAGCATGTGCCTAACTTGCTTAAATATTTTCTTTCCAGTCACCTAAATTTCTCTAGAGTTTCAACAAAATCCATTGCGCTATAGGCATATGAATTTGGACAATCCATGCTGGAATTAGAAAAAAAAAAAAAGAAAAGAAAAAGGGAACTATCTTTCTATTTTTCCCCCCCTTTTTCCTTTTGGTATCGTCTATGAATATCAGGTTTGGTACTCCATGGAGTACCAGAGTTGGGAACTCCAGTTCAAATACCATGGCATGATGGACATTTTAAACGTGTACTACATTGGTGACATCAATACCCACTCTTTTGGCAATGACATCCCCCGTGCTGTACATGGTTCAGATACCACATAGCATTGGAACATCAACTTTGGGACTCAGCTGGCATTAGTTACACAGTTTTGGCGTACTTTTCGTCTAGTTATATTTTTCTACATATTGTGCTTTTATTAATGAATAAAATGTCTTATAAAACATCATTACTGTGTGGATAAGCTGGCATGTCTGTATAAGGTTGATATACCCAATGTTCGAAGTATCAGTATCGCTACAAGTTTCGCTAGCCAGGGATACAGAAACAATATCGATATCGCCGATCATATCGCTGATAACCGAAAATGCGGGGAAACATGGGGAAAATGGTGGAATTTTCAGCGAAACTTCAAGAGATGTTAAAATGTACATATTTGTACATTTAGAATTTTTATTTTTATTTTTTTAAAATGCAAAAAGAATGCATTCATAACAAGTTTTCATTCAATGGGGCTTTAAAAGCATGTGTTGTTGTAAGAAATCAGTCCAACCATCCCATCTGGCCTATTTAACCATCCAACCTTCTATCCAAATATCCATCGATATTGCAAAATATCAACACTACATGATATTTGACCAAGAAATCATCAACAATTGGAAAGGAAAGGAAAGATTGTGGTCTCATATCGTGCATGTAGCGATATCGATAAGATCGAGAGATTATCAATATTATCAATGACAAATTGAACACTACATATAACCATGTGCCCATGGGAAAAAAAAAATGAAATAAAAATTTTCTAATAAACAAAAAATTGATGATATCAATACGTTGGCGATATTATTGAAATATCGTCGATATACTTATGATACAAGCATTACCTACTATTTACATTGTAAAAAATATTGGTGATACATTGGAGATATTGATGCATTGGCAATACAAGCAAAACCTAGAATTTACATAGTTGAAAATATTGGCAATTATATTAGCGATATTGATACGTTGGCGATACTTAGCGATACATTGCTAATACCTGTAATTTCTGATACTACCGGCATTATCAGTATCGCTACCAGTGTTATCGGTATCACTAAGCTAGAGATAAAGAAAATATCAAAGATATTTCGATAATATCAAAGATAATTCGATCACTGGATATACCATGCAGGTGCCATTTAGATGGTTTTTGGATAAGTTATCTTCAAGATACATTTTACCATATATTGTGCTTTGTTGATGAATAAAAAATGTCTTATGAATAACTTCCTTGACTATCATATAAACTGTATGTACCTACTGTTACCTTCGTTCTATAATTCAAGAGGATGGGAAGAATGATGAGGATGCTTCCAATAGAATTAGTGGTGGGTGGATGAAGTGGAGATGCATCTCTGAAAGTGTCGAGAAGACTTTACAAGAGCTACTCGATGGCCTGCCATGCTATATGGAGGAAGGTGTTAGGCAATTAGAAGGCAGCATGAAGAGGTATTGAATATTGCAAAGATAGGAAATTGAGATGGATATTTCATGCTGATCAATAGCTCTCCTAAAGGGCTCTCCAAGTCTTCTAGAGGGCTTCATCAGGGGGACCTGCTATCATCTTTTCTCTATGTTGTGGTGGAGGTTCTTAGCAGAATGATGGAAAGAGGAGCAGTGATGGGGCTAGTGAATGGAATTCTGGTGGAAAATGCATCTTTTCATGTATCTCATCTTCAGTTCGCAGACAATATGATTCTTTTCTGTGATGCTGAGGAAACCTATTCAGCGTTTTGAGGTGGTGTTGAGCCTCAAGGTAAATATTCACAAAAAGAAAAATATCAGGAATCAGGCTATCCAGAGAGCTGGAGAATAAGGCAGGGGGGTATGGGTGTAAGGCAGGTATTCTCCTATCATCATACTTGGGCCTTCAACTGTGCATAGGAAACAAGGCAAAGCATCTATTGGATAAGTTACTAGAGTGAATTGACAGAAAAGTTTCTAGATGGAAAAGTAGATATCTTTCGCTTGGGGGTCGTGTCACTTTGATAAAAGCAGCTATGTCCGGTTTACTACATTCCTATTTCAGTGTCCTGCTAGGTTACCAGTAGACTGGAAAGAATCAAGCATGATTTCCATTGGCAAGGGGCAGAAAACAAGCACAAATTCCACCTCTTGTCCTGAAGTATGCAAAGCAATGGAGGAACGCAGTGCAGCTATGAGAGATTTAGCATCAATGAATCTTGCTTTGGTTATGGAGATTTGGTTTGGAAGAGGAGATTATGAGACAATTTATTGCCACCAAATATCGAGAAGAAGCAGGTGGTTGGTTCACGAAGGGATCTTCCTTACATAAAGCATCCGAAGCATGGAAGTGCATTTTCAGAGGGGTTGACAATTTCATAAAATGTATTGTTTTCTCAGTGGGTAAAATATCAGGTTTCCGGAGCATGCATGGTTTTCAGAGGCTGCTTAAATTTCAATTTCGCAGGCTTGTGAGAATTGCTGTGGATCCAATGGTGGTGGTTTCAAACTGCTTTTTGCTTGTCAGTGGTAATGCCGTTTGAAATCCCCCATGCTGCAGGAACTTATCAGATGAGAAACGGAGGATATGATTCAGTTGTTGGATTAGCTGCATAATTATGCTTCGCCATCCATGATTAGGGATGTGTGGATGTGGAGGTACGAAAGGTTGGGGAGGTTCTCAGTCTGATCCTTCTATGTGGCAATCCGACCTTCGAGGCCTGATAAGGTTAGGCTCCAATGGTCTATATTTGGTCTTACAAAGGCCTGAAAAGAGTCATCGTCACCTCTGCTTCCTTTCTTGGTAGGGGTAAGGTCCTTACTGTGGACAACTTTCCAAAAAAAGGCATATGATCATCCCCAATGTTTTCATTATGTGCTTCAAGGGGGCAGACTCCATGGATCATCTATTATGCATTGCAGTTTGCCAGAGTGGTTTGGAGTAGCTTCTTGGACCTTTTGAATGTGTGGGTAACACTGGTTTGATTGGATACTTCTTAGCGTGGCACAGGTCGAGCTGAATCAAAATGAGAGGATTCTATGAGGCTGCCACCCCTAGCAACAAATTGGTTGAACGGAATAAGAGATGTTTCCGGAATTGGCTTAGGCTCACGAATGAAGTGTTTAGGACAGTGAGCTTGGTTTCCATTGCTTGGGTCATGACCTAAGCCTGCTGTTTAGCTTATTTTGATACTTTTTGGTTTTCTCTTGTTGTAGTTTGCTGCAAGGATTCACTAGATTCCCCATCCTCCTTTTAAGAAATTGAATGATTTCTCAAAAACAGACATTGAGATGGGTGTGGGAAGGCTAGGCATGATGGACCTAAAAACAAGGTCGTGTGAATAAGCTAGGACTAATTCAAATACAATATAAAATGCTGGAAAGCTGATTGAGATGGTTTATTCATGTGCATCAAAGGCCAGAGATGGCTTCGGTAAGTTAGGAAACATTGAGTTAGGAAACATTGATTAGGGTTAAATTGCCTGACAGAGGATGAAAGTACTTAAAAGGACATGGATCGAGCTGATGTGTGGGGATGAGAAGGCTTGTTCACTTACTGAGGACAGGATCTTAGATAGGGTTGATCGGCAAAATCAGCAAACAGGATTCAAAAGACGATCCTATATAGCTAGGACAGCACTATGATAATGGTGATGATGGCTATGCAAGCTTTCAGTCCACAAATCGACTAAAAAGAATTCACTTTACAAAAAATATGGACAGCCAGAAATACACCAAAACCACAAAAACAGTACATAGTTAATGCTCCGAAAAAGGAAAAAGAAACAATGAATTAGGGTAATTTTCCTTTTTATCTTTCTCAACATACCCACCTACCCGATATACAGATGCAACAGTTTTCTGGAAAATGGAATGTCCTTGTTACACAGAATTCGCAGCTTGTCAGAATTTCCTAGTTACCCGTGATTCATAAGCCTTAACCCATGTCTATGTCCAACATCCCTAGGAGTCTGGTTGTCAAGAAGTTCTAGACCAAATATTCTAGTTTGAAACCAAGGTCATACTGCTGTTTTAAGAGAAGTCTTTTACAAGTCTGGACAATTTCTATAACCATGCCTCTGTTACTATAAGAGGGTGTTTGTTTTTTTCAGTTTACTTTTGTAAATCCCTGTAAATAAGTAATAATTATTTACCTACCTAATCCTAGCAGCATTCTCCATGCCGATATTGCTTTTTAAATGTAGTCAATCTAAACCTGAGGCGTGCAAAAAAAAAAAACGTGGGGCACACCTTGATGTATGTGACTTATCCACACCGTCCATCCGTTCTACCAGTTGAATTGAGGGTATGAGGCCAAAAATGAGGCAGATCCTAAGCTCAAGTGGACCACAGCACAGGAAGAGGTAGGAATTGAATGGCTACTGTTGAAAACTTCTTGGGGGCCCCAAAAGTTTTGGATCAAGCTGATATTTGTGTTTTCCTCTTATCCATGTTTGTGTGACCTTATGAACAGGTTAGATGACAAATAAACATCAATGTCGGCCTTGGGAAGGAAACAGCTTTCAATGGTGGACATTTTAGGACCACTGTTTTCTGTGGTGTGGTCCACTTGAGTGTTGGATCTGCCTCATTTTTGGGCTCATACCCTAAAATGTTCCGGTAAAATGGATGGGTGGCGTAGACAAGTCACATACATCATGGCGGACATATTTAAGTCAACCCTTTCAGGACTGGTTTTCAAGGTGGAAATATGCACCCACTACCCAACGAACCTAAGGAGTCATAATGATGCATTTATGAGTATTTACTGAGAGATTTGAAAATTCCAACACCCCCGAAAGGTTTGATCACAGTTTTTCACTTGAAGATTTTATCCGATAGATTGAGTTCTTTTTGCAAAGGAATGTTACTGCACATTAGAGTTCTGCTGATGAATCATGTAATATTTGCCATTTCTGTGGCCTTGTTTCTCTTGTTTTTCCTAAGAAAAGCATTGTCGACTGAGAAGAGCGATACAAAGTGATTGAGAATTGAAGGTTGTTTTATCACTTTGAAAGAAGAAAGAATATCTTGTATTCAACAAAAAGCACAAACAACAATTATGTAACTTGTATGAATCAGGGAGAACAAGCACATGCGTGCCTGTTGTGTGACATGAAGCTAGGAGAGGGACACAAAGCCACTAACCAGAAATGGCCAATGGGTCCAACGAACGCGAATCCAAACATGCTTGTGGTGGCCACCCTTTTCCAATTGATCTTGAACTCTTCATCTTCCTCCTGTTGAGAAAAATAGATATCACCATTATTTAAGAAAACAGTTTAAACACTCACGCCATACTTATTTAAGAAATGGCCACATATTACAGTCAATTGAAGTAATCAACAGCGCTACCATCCATGAAGAAGCATTCTCTGCTGCCACTTTACCCATGTGGCATTAGGGGAAAAAATGATTGGCCCGTGGTCATCCCATAGGAATCAATTTGTCCTAGAGCCTTCTGAAATGAAATGTTCAACATCTAGACTTCTAAAAAAGGAGGAAGGAAGGAAGAAAAGTAAATCTAAACTGTAGAGACTAGAGAGACCAACAATGCCTACAATTCACTTGAACATTTGGAGCCACAAACCAAACATGAATGGGAATATGAACCAACAAATGGTCAATCAAACATATAACAACAGACCTATTTGTTATCACAACTCAATCCCTATATGGGACCATACAACCAATAAGGTGATAAGGGCTGCATGGCTTATACTGTCAGAGGGAAGAACAGTTACACAATGATGACCAAAACCTTAGACGGGAGAAGAATATGCACCACCCACAAATGACAAACCCTGCCCTCAATCAAAGAACAGCCAAAGTAGCAAAACATATGAGTTGAGAATGTGGCATTGGTAGTAACTTCCAAGAAAATATGCCCAGAGGGCTAATTCTCAAAGAGAGAGAGAGAGGGAGGGAGAGAGAGGAGAAAAGAAAAAGAAAAGTAAAGGTAGAGAGAGAGAGAGAGATAACTAGTTAAAAAATTTATGCAATCACAGATGTGAACCCAACACACAACTGTGAAAGAAAATACTGAGTCAATATTGCTGAGGGGATTTTGCATGCACAAGGACAACAGTCAACCAGACTCCTAGGAAGTGGTTGGCCCTAACAACCAGCTGGAACAAGATTGCTATAGATAACCCATAGAAGCCATCTGGTTACATACAGTCAGCAGGGGTGAGGATTTTCCCTTCACATCCCAAGATAATCTTATCAGTTCAAAAGAACATGATGAATCTCAGCCACACAACCAAAAGCTTAGGTCAGATCATTAAGTGGCAAGGTATTCCACAAAGGTAACGACCACCGCTATTACTATTACGATATAGGCCATAATGGCCTTTACAACCCCCGTAACGGCCATTACAACCAATTAAAAAAAAAAAAAAAAAAAAAACTGTATTGGCCATGTAATGGACTGTTACAGCCCCGTTACAGCCTCATAACGTGTAACGGTCCCCACTGTTACAGTTACATAATGACTGGTACATAACCACTTTTTACTTTCAAGGCACCATAACTCCCTCTTTTTTCATTTGATCACTCTTAACTACCTAAAAAGATTGAACATACAATAGAATCGGTGGTTATCCTAAGAATGAAGTCCCACATACAGATATGAGGCCAGTAGGTTGATCTTATAAACCACATTGTCAGTACAGATCATAGTTAACTCCAGAAGGTAACAATTTCATAAACTGGTTCCCAGCCCAGGTCATGGAGAGTTGGTGTCAGGTGGGTAGCTGGTTGCCAAACTTTAGCCAAGCAATCAATTCATGAGTTGGTGTCAGGTGGGCAGCTGGTTGTCGAACTTTAACCAAGCAATCAATTCATAAGAGTTTTGTTTCCGAACTTGATGGTGAAACAAGATTCATGAAGCCAATTGCCTATCAAGGTACCCCGTATCCATTACGACACGGCTGTAAAGGCCGATACGTATAGGCAACGACTGTGACCGTTACGCGATATGGGGGTGAAACGAGGTAGTTGATTTTTTGGGACCGTATCGGCCGCCACGGGGGCCATAACAGCCGTTACGGGGCATAACGACCGTTACCCCCATGTTGAAAAACAACCAATTCTTTTTCTATGTAAATCCATTTTTTCTCATTTTTCTACTTTTCTCATTCCAAAAACTTACCTACATCATTCTACAATAGATTTCAAACGCTTGTACTAAAGTCTTTAGGACTCAAGGTGTTCAAAAATGGTTACGTTTCGGCCGTAACAACCAATATGTAACGGTAACGGCCATGACCGTTACACGTTACGGCGTTGTAACGGCCACCCCCTCTTTTTTGTCCCCAAAACGGCCGTTACAATCCATAACGGCCGTTACAGTACCGTAACAACTGTTACAGGCCTAAAGAAAATCTTATCTTTTTCTTTCTTTCTTTTCTTCTTGTCCTTCTTCTCCTTCTCCTTCTCATTCTTCTTCTTCTTCTCGGCTTGTTGCGGCTGTGGCCCCTCTTTGCTGGTGTGGTGTGGTGGCCTTCTTTAGCTGGTTGCTGGCAGCAGCGGCGGCAACAATTGCTGCGAGCCTACGGCCCTTCTCTCTCTCTCTCTCTCTCTCTCTCTCTCTCTCTCTCTCTCTCTCTCTCTCTCTCTCTCTCTCTCATTTCCCTCTTATTTTTTCGGTTTCCCTCTCTTTCTTTTCATTTCGTTCTTGAAAAACAAATGGACTATTTTGTTCGGCAGACCCGTAGTGCACGTTGCACAATGCACTTGCACTGTTTTGTTAAGTGGGCCCCACCTTGATTTATGTGTAGTATATCCATGTCATCTACTATAATGTATATTTTCCATCGAACCTGTTCATAAGGTCAAATAGACTTTGACCTTGATGAAGGGAGAACACAAATAATAGCTTGATCCAAAAAAAAAAAAAAATGTCTAAACAAATTTTTAATGGTGGGAATTAAATCCTTATTTTGTGGTTCACCTAAGTTTGGATCGGCCTCATTTTTTTGGACCATGCCCTAAAATAAGTTGGCAAAAAGGATGGACCACATGGAGATACAACAAATGCATTGAGGTGGGCCCCACTTTTAAAGGGATACTTACTAGTGGTCCACCGAAGATTTAGATTTACCTGAATTTTTGGACCATGTCTTGAAATGAGTTGGCAAAACATATTGATGGCATTGATATACAAATACATCGAGGTGACCCGCCTGGCCCACTAGTGGTCCACCTGAGATGTGGATTTACCTTTTTTTTTCCAATGCCCTTAAATGAGTTGCCAAAGCGGATGGATGACATGGATATATAATACATAATTGAGTGGACCCTGGTACATGGCCCTAAAAATTTATACATGACATATATATCAACTCAAAATTAACCAATTAAATTTTGGGACCATTGTTGTTAAGTCACAATCCCAAAATTAAATTACTCCTACAATTTTTACCATTAGTTTGCATACACGTGTTTTTTGAAATAGGACCATTTGATATTTTTCATTTTTCACTGTCCAATAAATGTCCACCAATCCATTAGTGGAATAAGTGCCAATAGATTGCATTAATTTGAGGCTAGTTTGGGGCATCAAATGGTCCCCAAACCAGCCCCGAATCGACAACATAATTTACCTCAATTTAATTTTAATTTTTTAAAAAGATTTATGGGGGAAAATGGTATCAAATTATTAGGTATGTGAATTACATAATAGGATGCAAAAGTCCCTAAACTCCAAGGTGTTCCGTAATGGTAACGGTGGCCTTAACGGCCACCACTGTTACCTTTACGATATGGGGCATAACGGCTGTTACGGCCCCGTAACAGCCGTTACGGTCTCTCTCTCTTTTTTATTTATTTATTTATTGAAAAAACCCCTGAAAAACCTGCATCTTCCCTATAATGTTGATTAAAAAGTATGAAAAACCTGTATATGTCCCGTAATAGACCATTACGAGACTATTATGGCCTTTATAGGGGATGTAACGCGCTATTAACAACAATTACAGGTCAATTTTTTCCATAACGGCTGTTACGGCCGTTACGACCCCATAACGTGTAACGGTTGCCGCTGTTACCTTTACGTAACAGCTTTTACGGCCCTGTAACGGCCTTTACGGCACACCATGTTAAACTCTATATATTGAAATAAAATGCATGTGAGTCACGAAGTATGCAATGCACTAGCACTATAAATAAAAGGAAAACTTGAAAATATAATATGTTTTGGTATTACATTCATTATAGTAAATTTATATAGATATTACATAGTTAGAAAACTAAATATAAAAGGTTTGCAATTAATTCCAGGTTGTCAGGTTCATAAATCCACCAGACAACTCGATTTAGCATTCTCACCAAAGAGTTGACCGTTACACCACCATAAACATGTTCCAAATTATAAATGAATGCATATTTGGAATATTTAGAATATTCCGGATTTAATGGATATTTTTCCATAATTTTTTAACCAAAAAATAAAAAATAAAAAAAATGCACCATTACACACCCCGTATCGGCCGTTACGCCCCTGTATCGGCCGTTACGCTCCTGCATCGGCCGATACGGGGCGCATCCATATCGGTAACGGTGGGCACCGTTACGCCCACCAATACCGATACCGAACACCTTGTTAGGACTAAATAGTAGATTGAAGCGATTTAGGCAAATAGAAGCTCCAAGAGCCATTTTTTCCAAAAAAAAAAAAACCCGAAAAAAGTGGTATATAGGCATTTTTATCTAATTTCTAATTCTAATGCTTGATCGTGATGTGTAAATATTAGAGACACATAACCATGTTCATAAATTCACTAAACAACCCAATACAACACTCACGAAAGGGTGGACTGTTACACTACTATAAACATGTTCAAACATAAAAATGAATACAAATTTGGAATATTTACACTATTCTAGATTTTCTAGATATTATTTCAAAATTTTTCAGGCATTTTTTTAAAAACCGTTATGGGGGACGTAGCGGTCGTTACGCCCCCGTATCAGCCATTATGACCGATACCCATATCGGTAACGGCTGTGACCATTACGGCAACCGTTACCAATACGGAATACCTTGTTGCCTATGGATTGGACAAGCCTCTGCTGCTCTGATGATGACAACAATCCAGATCATGCAAAACATGATACATGGTGCACCATGAACCATGAACAGAAGTGTTTTTTAAAACCAACAAATGATGCAGTAATTAATGCCAATCAAAGCAACCAGCTGGCTAATGTCCAAGCTAGTCTTGGCATGATAATTGCCTATTCATATAGCGCAGCTCTTATTAGAACTCATATCTTTGAGTAGGGTAGCTATCTCATTTATCAAGGGTTGATGCATTCTTATTCATCCAGGGGAGTTCTGGCCTGTTGATTTTATTGTTGCACAAAGCGTGAAGCAAAGAGACAACAAGTTCGGCTGCTGGAGTGTGGAAGCGTCATTTTCAACATTTTAGTAATGCATAAATGACCAGGAAGCAGGAGCAGGAGCGCGAGTCTGTAGCGTGATTCGAAGCAGAGGCAGCACCTAGTTAGAAGGATCCTGCAACTAGTTGATTCACCCTGCACTAGAAATTATTTGCCTTTTCAGTTTTCTTTTGAATAGAAAAAGGGACTGGTTAAGTGACACATTTTCCCTCAACTGAATAAATTGAAAGGTCAAAACCAGATACCGTTTCACCACAAAAGTATGACAGGAGTGCAAGTTGTCTTTCAACATTCGTTTCTGGCAAAATCACAAACCCAATAACAAACAAACAATGATCTTGCAAAATAAAATTACTTCATTGTAAAGATAGAAAGGGAACCTAACAAAAAAATGCTGGCTTCATCAAAGTGACATGAATTAGAATGCCAAAGGTTGGCGGCTATAACAAAAATGAAAAATCTGTTCAATGGCCCATCCTTGGGATGCTACCATGCTAAAGAAACACTTGCTAGGAAATGTTAACCATCAAATCTATGGCTTGTAAACAGATGGCTGTAACAAAAATGGCCAGCATTCCGAGAGTTGGGATCTGCAATAGGTGTGCTATTTCCACCATAGCCTACCAATAGAGGTATGTAGTGAATGGACGGTTCAGATCAATGATTGGACTCTCCCATGTGCACAAATTTTCACTACTATCAGATCCTTTCGAAAAATAAAAAAGATGAAGAGAAATAGGTCCACTTCTCTAAAGAAAGAAACAAAGCAAGATACTTATTAAAATCCCATGATAACACAGATCATAGGAGGGAAGAACATATACCCTTTTCTTTAATGAAAGAATCAAAGCAAGTACAGAAAAGAATTCCTGACAATACTATGAAAAATCCTAAACAAAGTTTACGTGGTTCAGCAAGAAGAAGAAGAAGAAGAAGAAGAAGAAGTCGTCTACTTTTAGGAAACCAGCCAGGAACAAACCACAGCTTTAATATTCTTCCACTTGAAGGCTAGTTTCTTCCATTGAGTGGGGAAAAAAAAAAAAAAAACTCAGGGTACATTGCCCAAACATCACCCATCATTAGGTAACAATAAGCCCAAGAGAAGTCTTGAACCAAACAAATCTCTCTAGTAACATGCTTTGTCAACATATCTACTATGTTGTCATTAGTGTGAACCTTCTAGAATGAGATCTATCTATCTCTCACCACGTCACAAATAAAGGAATATTGTATGTTAGTGTGCTTGGTTAATCTGATGGGTGTCATAATGGATCACCGCCACTTTTTTATCCACTCTCAAGTCTTTGAGTAACCTCTTTAATTACCTTACATTCATGTGTTGCTAACGTGTATCATGCTTCCGTAGTAGATAATGCCACTACATAGTACAACCTCGACATCCAAATAACTACACCACCGGCCAAAGAGAAAAACATAAGTGGTTGATTTTCTTTTATCTCTATCTACTACAAAATTGACATCGACAAACTGAACTAACTCTAAATTTTGCATATTATAACAAATAACAACCCTCAAAAGTACCCTTTAAGTAGCAAAGGATCCGCTTCACCATGATCCAACAATATTTATCAAGGGTTTGTCCATGGCTCACTGGTACACAGGGTGTGTTTCAACATTGAGGTCTCGACTTTGGGCCAGATTACCTAGGATTTGTCGTTGACTGCTCCTATTACTTAGGGAATGTCTGGTCTAGTGCATATCATGGCAAATAAAAGGCTCCCTACTGCCAACAAATATGCTACTTGAGAGTTGAGACATATATCTTCTCCACTTTTGTGCTAGGAGAATAATCTGAAGAAAACTTGCAAAGAAGTTAGAAGTAATAATTGGATTGGTATTACGCATATTAAAGCAGCCCAAACCTCTTTCAACATAACTGTTTTAAGTTATACATTCTAGATTTTCTTGGTCTTCCCATCTCTAAGTACAGTCATCCTAACAATCCAATTAACAATCCTCAAATCCTTGATACCAAATTCCCTAGCCAAATGAGTTTTTAACATTGCAATATCATCTCTACTAATACCTGCAACTAGCATGTCATCCATATACAGTAAAAAGGTATTGAAACCACCAGTACCACAATCACCAAAATAAGCATAATGATCCATTGCACATCTCCAAAATCCAGAGCTCACAATGAAGGAATCAAACCGCTTGTACCATCACTTGGGCGTCTGTTTTAAACAATTAAGTGATTTGTTTAGTCGACTAACTAGGTTCTTATTTTCTTCATCAAAGCCCTTGAGATAAATGGCCACATATATTTCCTCACCAAGATTTTCATGCGAAAAGACATTTTTCATCTAACTACACAATCTCTAAGACAAGTACTACTGTCATCTCAACACAGTACAAATAAGACTTAAATGAGCAACTTGAGAAAATTTCCATTAAAGTCTTACCCGATTTCTAAGCATATCCTTTTACCACCAGTGGGCTTTATCTCTTTGAACATTCCCGTTAGCAAGTTTCTTGACCAAGTGAATTAGGTTTGACTTTCCTGATTTGCCTTTCTAAATATACAATTCTTTTGCAAGCAGTTCATCATTCCTGAATTCCAACACTTTCCCTTTTCTGCCCTTTCAACTTAGATCTCATCTAATCTCTCCCACCAAATCCTTTCTCAGTAGATCTTTCTTTGGCCAATAGATTTTTCTCTAGCCATCATCGAACCATCCTACAAGTCTAGCATCGAACAAAATAGTACATATATTTTTTTTTCCTAATCATCAATTTTATCAATGCCAATCTCCTAAACAAAGTATTGAATAGATACCTTTTTCCTCATCATCAATTTTAATTAATGCCAATCTCGTAAAAAGTACAACATTCTTTGGAGAAAAATCTTATTTGACGCATATTTCCCTTCATATCAATTTCACAACTTATCCCACAAATCCTTGGTAGTGATTTAAGCAGACACGTTGAACAACACCAAATCATCTTAGTAATAAGAAGATAAACCATAACCAATCAGCTCCTCAAAAACTTTCTCTTTCATCACTGCAAGCTTCTTTTTCTTTTCCTTCGATCGGGAGTGCACAATCCTCCACCAAACGGCATTCATCTTCAACTTCCATATTGCATAATTACAAAGAGGATCCCTTCATCTTCAAGTTGTACAACATTCTTTGTAGAAAAATCTTATTTGACGCATACTTCCCTTCGGATCATTTTCACAACTTATCCCACAATCCTTTAGTAGTGATTTGAGAAGACACGTTGAACAACACCGAATTATCTAAATTAATGAGAAGAAGATAAACCATAGCCAACCAGCTCCTCAAAAACCTTCTATTTCATCTCTGCAAGCTTCTTTTTCTTTTCCTTCGATCGGGAGTGTACAACCCTCCACCAAACGGCATTCATCTTCAACTTCTATATTGCATAATTAAATCCCTTGAACTTCAGAACCTCACATTTGGTATAACTCGATCCAGCCATCTTGAACATGTGAAATTGTAACAATAACCCCAATCTTGGGCAAAGATGACTCTCAACCTAGGCTCTAGCACCAACCATTGTGGAAACAAAAAAAAAAAAGCTTCCACAAAATCAGTGTAAATGAAACAAAACATAAATGAAAGCGAAGCACGAGACAAGAGAAGAATTTACGTGGTTTGGCAAGATTGCTTATATCCATGGGGCATCAGAGGGCTTTCTTCTTCACTAATCATGGGAAAAACATATGATAGGGAAAAACACATGATACAGAAGTTGTTTCTCATGCACAATCATGAGCACATGCACGCAACCCTCTCACATAGGGTTTCCTACACATCCTCTCGTCCATAAGTATAACACATGCCACAACGTAGTGTGCACGAAAAATTTTAGGAAAAAATAGTTTCATGGGTATATCTACTAAGGTAACCAAAGGCTACAGTTTCCTTTTAGGAACCACCCAAGAACAGGCAACCGTCTCAACAGATTATGTCCTAAAAAATGAAGAAGAAGAACGGATACCAAAAAGAAAGAATAGAAACAAGATACCGACAGAAATCATTGCATGATGAAATAAAACAGATACCTATTACTTAAAAAGAAATAATAAAACAAGATAATCATAAGAATCAATCACATACGTACATATATACATACATATATCAAAAAAATGAAAGATAACCCATTGCTTAAAATGAAACATTAAAACAAGATAATGTTAAGAATCCATTACATATGGGATTGTACATGACATGCATACATACATATATCAAAAAAAAAAAAATAAAAAAATAAAAATAAAAAACAATGAAAGATACCCATTACTTAAAAAGAAACAATAAACAAGATAATGATAAGAATCAATCACATATGTGATTGTACACGACATATATATATATATATATATATATAATGAAAAATACCCATTACTTGAAAAGAAATATTAAAACAAGATGATCATAAAGAATCAATCAGATATGTGATTGTACGTGATATTCATACATAAATACATAAATCAAAAAATAAAATAAAAAATAAAATAAAATGAAAAACACCCATTACTCAAAAATAAATATTAAAACAAGATAATCACAAGAATCAATCACAGTGTACATACATATATGCATATATCAAAAAAATGAAAGCTTCCTATTACTGGAATGAAAGAATCGAAACAAAAAAAAAAAAAAAAAAAAAAAAAAAACTTGTAAAAATCCCATATTAAATTGAGAGAGAGTAAGAGAAGGGGTTGTTTGGATTGGTTGCTTACAGGGTTTTGGAGGTGTTTCTTGAGAGTGGAATGGGTTATGGACTGAGCTGCAACGTCTCCTAAACCCCATAGGAAGCCTGAACTGATGATCTGGGTCTTCACTGGATGGACGGCCAGGCACTTCTGATACCATTTCCACACATTCAACATCATCTGTATCTGATGAAGGGTTGGATTTTGATCCGTACCTCTCAAAAAGAGACTGGAAAAGTAGGTATTAGAATGTTTGGAGGAGGGAGGGAGAGGGAGAGGGGAGGAGAGGTGGGGGGGAGAGTTTTGTGGTTTTCTGATGAGAAATGATCAAATATAGGTGCACTTTCGCATAGCAATCCTCTGTTTCCCGCCCACGTGTGATTTGTGCAGGATATCAGAGCCGTTCAATAGATGGGCCACATCATGAGGATTGATGGACCGGCCTGATGAGTGGATTAGCCTGATTTTCGCCCAACGTTATCCTCATGGTGTGGCCCACCTCGTGCACGGCTTGGATGCCCTGCATAAATGACACGTGGCAAAGAAAGTTGACGTACTCTTTTTATTTCCCAACATTGACCGTGCTTCCACCCTCGATTACCGTTTTGAGGAACGCAATTTCAAGTGGTCCCTTGAAGCGCCCAATAAAAGATGAGCCACACGTGAGAACATGACACGTGGATTTCATCCGGGACGTCCTTCATATGATAACTTCAGTGCATATATCATATCCCAAAAATCAGTTTGGCCTACTTATCAGGTGAACGACATGCACAATGAGTAAGTTTTAGTGGTCTTTTTCTGAGTCACTGTTTCTTCAGACATATGAGGATACCCTGATGAAATTACTATTTTAATTTTGTATTATTGATATTCATTATGGGTCCCACCATATAGACGGTTCAGATCTTTCACTTTCATGCGATGTATGCAAAGGAAGGAACGTTTTTATCTTGCGCTTGAAAACAGGGCGTCACACACTTAGCTGCTTGGACGTTTTTCATATGCGGCGAGCTATTTGATACTCTGGTAGAGAATGATACTTGATACGCAGGCACTCAGAAATTGTATTCTTCAATAACATTAACTGAATTTAAACCCTACAAATTGTGGAAGTTGATGTATTTAAGTTCTTCTCCAAAAAATAGGATGATTGAATAATCCTAACCTCTGATTGGTGGATACTTTTTTGTTGAAATAGAACCGTTTGATGTTTCTTGCCTTTCCCGTCCCATAAATGTCCACCAATCCAATATCCAGATAATCAAATAACCTAATTTTAGGTTCGTGATTCACCTAAACTGGGACCCATCAGGTGAAAAGTTTAATTTGAATTACTTGAATTCCATGCATGCAACTGCTGAGCAATTTCTAGCCGCCTGCGTATCATCCATCACACCAGAGTATCAATCGGACGAAACGGCGTCTTTTTGTCCTATCTTGAAATGGTACATGCAGGACCATCTTTCAGTAAAGTTAAACCATCAGATAATTGGATCATTATGACATGGGCCATGCTCTAATATCTCCCCTACAGATGATCCCAGCCATCCGATGGCAAAGGACAATTGTGACCAACGGCCCACCTTTAGATTTTGGGACCTGCGTTATTACAATTTGATAAATCGGTGGCAACTCATGGACGGTGCAAGTAGCATGCCTGCATGTCCAAACCGTCCAAACGGTGGGCCACATACGGATGGAGAGTGTCCTAAAAATCTTTCTACCGATCCATGTAGTCTAAATTGCGGGGCCCATTTCTGGGCATGGCATCCGAAACTGTCATTAGATTGCACCCTGAAACTTTCTTTTTAACCATCCATTTCACGGCCACCAAATGGATGGCTATGATTCGTCTGGACACTCTAACTTTTGGGTTATGCTGCATCCACGGTGGGGTCATGATTTGGATGGTTTAGATTAATCACCTAATTTAAGCCACGTCACTTTCTTGCCCATGACACCACATCTCCTCTGTCCTCACTTTAATGCCATTCGTCCAAAGCCCATGCTTGTTTGTCTTTTAGCTGGTGCGTCGCGTTATTGATGTTGTTTAATGCTGAGTGCACTCATGCACTTTGAAAATGCACTTGTCTCACACGTGGGAATGAGCATTACATGTGTAAGAGATTTGAGCCACTCTGTAGTGTGTCCCACCTTGCTTTGAATTTAGGGCATGTTTGGAATGGGATAAAATGGTAATGAATGGCAATAGGTGGCATTAACACTATCATTGCAAGATGATTATGTCTGAAAATAGGGCACTGAATCCCATTTTCAAATCAATTTCTTCTTTTTATTAGAAACACAGTATTAAGTGAAACCTAATCTTGGTGGACCATCCAATTGTAATCAATGGATCATATTATACAAGTGATGTTAGTCATCTGTATCCATGTGAAATTAGACTGTCAGGTGTAAAGGATGTGTATGGATGGACGAGGCTATAAAAATATATAAATGTGGGCTGACTTAACTTCAAAATTCACTAGAAATCCTGTCATATATTTTTTTATGGTTATTATTGAATGATACGATATCTTGATTAATCCAATCTTCTTCTTTTTTTCAAATGGTCACGGAATTTAAATTGGATGAAATGCAATTTCATATCACCTAATCACACATTTCAAACGGGGGAGTTCTCCAAGGATCCATGGGTACCTGTATCCGGAGTGCGTAAGGTGAGGTTTGGGTCCTACTTGTTATGGTCTTATGGGTCTGATGCCAACATAAAGCGGCCCAGGCTTGAGAGCCCAACTAGCCAATCCGGTTCTCACTGACAGCTTTAGCCATTAAAGAAACGGATGGTTACGATTGACTAGTGTAGTTTTGTTGCGAAAATAGTGTTGAACCCATATTGCTGAAATTATGAAAATATTAAGAGAATATTGCAAGGAATTCATCAAAAGATATTATGGTAATATTTTCAAAATCCCCCTAGACTTTAACTATCAAGTTTTTGTCATAACATAAACTTGAAAAACCATATAAAATTGTGTATAGAATTGCATTTGGTCCTATGCAAATTAGATTGGGCATTTGGAAATGACAAGAAGGATTAAATTAATACAGGTATCATATCATCAAGTCCTAATACTAAACGATTGTCGGATTTTTTGTGGATTTCGAAATCCAATAATTGGTGAGCACCACATTGATGCGTGTGTTTTATCCACCTTGTCTATTCATGCATACCTTTTACATATGACATTCAAGTTGCATATGCTTATAAGTGATGGGCATAGTTGTCAAATTTGGTCCATTAATTACATTTCCTTTGCCTGCCACATCCAATTTCATATAATACAAAGTTTTATGCAGATGAAGAATTTCATCCTTAACGTGGGATCATACGGTCAAAATACCACGATATTTTTAAACATGCAATTATTGTGCAATAATGGTGCAATTCGATGCCATTCAATCTCACATTAGGACGAAAGAATTACACAAAAATCACATTGTTCAATAAACCCAATGGGTCACAAGGCACGTGAATGTAGAGATTTTTAGGTATAATTTTAGCAGTGGTCCTCTAAATTTTCAATCAGCCTAGTCTTTGAATGTGATTGATGGGCTGGATTTACCCCCATGATCTACACAAGCATTTCCTATATTTATTAGACGGGTACAGTGACATATGAGGATAAGGATAATAAAAATGAAATGGCATGCATGTACGGTGATTTAAGCATATCATGAGATGCTGTATTCATATGATAAGATTGAAAGATCTATCTAATATGAATTTTGAGACAAACCATTCATAGCAGGACCTTCCGTAAGTGCGGACCTAAATGGGCAAATCCGACTTAGACATCACCTCATGTATACATTAGAAAGATGGCTCAATCATATTTTGAATCTTCAATGCCACCTTATCATCTCTATTTGTTGCCTGCCCACGCCACCGAGCGACTCACCAAACCAACATTCCTAGCAGCGGATATAATCACTTACGATGTTATTAGTTAGCATGTCATATTTTTACTTTCTATTTATGTTACTTCAATGGAACATCTGAGCACGTGCAGGCAATATTACGAAGATTAGGTATCAGCTTTTTATACGATTCTTCGAACTATTCTTTTAAAGCTTTCTTGCATCTTCCTAAGGGGAAACATCTACTACTGTTTGTACATTTGGACACTAAGTTAGTTAAGATAAGCTATTTATGACATAAGTTGCTTATTTTGGTTTCTATTTATTAAGTAGATAATTATGTTTGATAAATAACATACTTACTAGCCAAAAACTACAAAAAAGCATGTGGCTTCCGACATCATGAGTAATTATTACTTAAGTACGTTTGGTCCCTCTCACATTCACCATCTATCATTTGGGGTCAACCTTCGATACAGTCTCTTCATTGTGTTGGCCCCACCTTGATGTGGGTTGTCCATCACGTGGGGGCTACCTTGGACGTATAATAGGCCATTCATCATTAGGGACTATCCTTTTATGTGCACGGTCCATTATGTAGGCCCCTTCTTTGATGTTAGTTATCCATCATGTAAGGCCCACCATCAATGTTATTGTCCATCATATGGGACTCATCTTTAATATCCACCACCCATCATGTGGGCCCCACCTCCAATGTGGGCGTCCATCATGCAAAGCCCGCCTTGGATATGGGCCCCTCATCATTAGTGTCGACCTTTGATGTGGATTGTCCATCACATGGGGCCCATGTTGATGTGGATCATCTATCATGTGGGGCCCACCATTATTAATTGCCCCATCATGTGGAGCCCAACTTTGACATGGACCATCCATCGTGAGTGCCCCACCTTCAATGGTTTGGGGCTTGCCTTGGATGTTGGTTATTCATCATTAGAGGCCGACCTATGATGTAGACTATCCATATCTGGGCCGGCCTCAATGTGGGTCATCCGCCATGTGAGGCCCAACTTCAACGTCCACTGCTGTCATGTGGAGCCCACCTTTAATATGGATCATCCATCATGTAGGCCCTACATTTGAAGTGGGTTGTCAATCACATCAACCTGCTTTTAGACTGAGTGAAGATACCTTGTTTCAACATTAAGGTCATGGTATCAATTCCCTAGTAGGGCTGGCTAACAGTGGAGTGTGTACTGTCAATGGGTGTGTACTACCAAGCTTTAAAATAAAAATAAAACAACTGCTTTAGATGTTGACCTTTTAGTATGGGCCGAACTTTGATGTGACCATCCATATGTGGACCTACATTAATATGGGGTCAGTCATCATGTGGGGCCCACCTTTTGTGTGGACTATCTACCGTGTAAGCCCCACCTCTAATGTAGATAGTCCTCCATGTGGGACCTCCCTTGATATGTACCTTGAGAGAAAGCTTCCTTAGAAAGGGACCATGAGAGAGAAAAATAGAAAAGTTTAAAAAATAACTTATTAAGATAATTAGCTTTTAGCCAATAAATTACTTTTACCGTAATATTTACTAAACTAACTTAAGTAAAAAATATAACTCAATTACTTAACATAAGTTAAAAAGTAACTTATTTGGTGGTATTCAAAATAAGTTACCTTTTCTACTTAACTTATTTGAGATAAGTAAATTCAAATTATGATCAATTATAAATACTTTTTATTTATTTATTTAAAGTTACATAATTAGTTCAGTTTAATAAATAGAAATCAAGATAAGCTACTTAAGATGTCAGTACTTTGAATAACTTATGATCCAAATGCCCCATTAGAGGCCGGTCAAGCTTTAATTGCTTTTGAAAGCCTTTCTATTATGGACAACTTTTCCAGCAGAAGCAACCCAAAAAGAGTTATAGGTGCCATATGACCGTCAAATCAAACTCAAATAACAATGGGAGTTGGAGCAATTTGCAATAATAGCTTATGGTGTGGGAGGATCAGCCACGTGAATAAGGCTTGCTAGTGAGTGGAGATGGAGAAACCAATAAGTGATGGATTTCTAGGCTCTCATGCCTTCTAAATAAGTTGGCTTAAAAGCAAATCATTAAGGGCGTGTTTAGACAGGCAGCGTGCATTGGAGTAGCCCGTATTAGGCTAGATTGGGTACTCGAATCCCATAGCGTCCGAGCAGCCGTCTGTTTGGACAGGTGGTGGATTCGCGACCGGATGAAAATCCCCTGGATTGCGTGGGATTAGGTCGCTGGATTGCAGGGGTTATCGGGCGTACGGCGGCGTGCTGGATTCGCGACTAGATGAAAATCCTGCAGGATGCGGGCGTACGATGAAGTTTTTTTTTGAAACCATGATGTGTGTGTTTCATCAATTCCGTTCATCCATTTTTATAGATCATTTTAGGGCTTGATCCAAAAAATGAGAGGTATATGCATTTCAGTTGGACCACACCACATGAAAACAATATTGATTGGACATCCATCATTCAAATCCTCATAAGGCCCACTGTACTGTTTTTTTGACATCCAATAAGTTGATTAGGTCGTATTGCCCCAGATGAAGGGAAAAAACAAAAATGAGCTTCATCCAAAACTTTTATGGCCCCAAATTGTTTTTTCAAGGTCGACGCTCATTCAATAATGTTTCCTGTAATGTGGTCCATTTAAGATTGGGTTATAACTTATTTTTGTTCTCATATTGTAAAATGATCTGTTAAATTACATGGACGGCATGGATGAGACACATACATTGTGGTGGGTCCCACGGAGCACCGACTAACAACCCGCCCAAATACAATCACCGTATGCATTCTGCATTGCCGTCCCCCGTCCAAACACGCACCTTCTGGGCCGTTGGATACAGCAATCCAGTGGAATTGCATATAATCTACTGACATAGTCTTGAAAGGCGTGCAATCCACCCTAATACAACCCAATCCCATCCGACGTGCCTGTCTAAACACGCCTTAAACCTCTCTAGCGATGGCTAGGGCTCTTAATGGGCTAGGCTCGACCTAGGCAAAATAAAATTTTTAAATAGGCCCAGTTGGTCAAGTCAGGCTCGAACAGTTTAATATCCAAGTTAGACCCAAACTTAAGACAGGCTCTTTGACAAATGACAACCCTAGCGACGGCGCACCAAAATGCTAACATTTTGAAGCTAGATTAAAGGCAATATTTTCCTTTATATTTCAAAAATGAACCAATGTTTATGTAGAGTTGCGCATGAGATGACTCAACTTGTCTGACTTGTTTAGACCTGTCTTGACCCAAGCCGAATGGGTGAGTCGGTTTGAACCGAGTAAGCTTCGTCCAATTCGAACTTAAATTGAATCGAGTCCGAGTTACCTAATAATTCGACCCAAAACCAGATTTGGTCAAACTCGACTCGATCTGAAAGCCGACTCGACTCGAATTTGGATATACAATAATAATAATAATAATAATAATAATATAATTTAAAAGTACTCTAACCGCATTTGCTGCACCTTATGAGAGAAATGCACACTGCCAATTAATGGAAATAATCCTTCAATTTTATTGATTGAATCAAAGTGATATATATACAGAACTTAAGAGTCCTATATTAGGAAAGAATACAAAACCAAATATACAGCTGTTACAAAAAGATAATTACAATAAAAAACCGTATGAATTTAAATTCCCTTTGGCGATATGAATGTAAAATCTCGGCATTGGTAAGCTGATTCGTAATGCTAAGATCTGGATTTTATCTTCTGTTGTGTATCATTATTATTCTCCTTAATACACCCCCGCAAGATTTGGCTGCCATCGGCAAGACCAATCTTGATCCTTAGATATTCTGTGCGTTGCCTAGATAGTGGTTTTGTCAAGAGATTTGCAAGCTGGTCCTCAGTGTGAACATAACAGACTTTAAGTGTGCCTTTTTGAACCAAATCACGCACAAAGTGTAAGTCTATCTAAATGTGTTTCATCCTTGAATGTTGTACTGGATTGTAACTCAAGTGTGTGGCACCAAGATTATCACAAAGAAGCATAGGCGTTTCCTTGAGTGGGAAACCAATGTCATGGAAGAGAGCTAACAGCCACATGGTTTCGGAAGCGGCATTTGCAAGGCACAATGTTCTGCTTCCGTTGAGGAATGTGCAACAGCTTTTTGTTTTTTAGAACTCCATGAAATTGGATTGGATCCAAGAAAAGTGATATATGCGGAAGTTGAAGTTCGATCATCTTTGTTGCCTGCCCAGTCAGCATCACTATAAGTGGTTAAGCATGGAGCAGTTGCTGGTTTTAGTTGAATCCCATGAAATATTGTCTGCTTCAAATATCTGAGGAGCCTCTTGGTAGCTGTCCAATGAGTGATAGTCGGTTTATGCATAAACTCAGGAGAGTTTATTAATGCATAAGAGATATCCTGGACGAGTTAAAGACAAGTATTGAAGATGCGCCTATTACTCTTGAAATTGAGTTGTTCACATTTGCAGTACCATCTAGAAGATGGAGGGGAGTGCTGGTTGAGAGAGGGGTGGATACATCCTTTGCTCCAATCATGTTTGTGGTTTGTAGTAAATCCTGAATGTACTTGTGTTGTGATAGAAACAAGCTTGCACAAGTGTTAATGCATTCGACCCCTAGAAAAAAATGAAGGTTACCCATATCCTTCAATGAAAACTTAGCACCCAATTTGTTAATAATGGACCCCACAAATATTTTGTCACTGCCTGTAATTACAAGATCATCAACATAGACAAGAAAGTAACAAGTAACAGATTCATGTCTATAGATGAATAAAGAAGAATCGGCTCGAGAATTCTGAAATCCAAGCTCAACAAGAGCCCTTTGTAAGGCTGAGTACCATGCACGGGGAGCTTGTTTAAGCCCATAGATTGCTTTTTTTAATCTACAAACATAATCAACTTTTGAAGGACCTTTGAACCCCGGGGGTTGCACCATGTAAATTACATTGTCAATGACCCATGTAAAAAGGCATTGTTGACGTCCATTTGTCGCATACATCCACCCATTCATAATAGCAATGGACGGAAACAACTCGAATAGTTGCCGGCTTAACAACCGGACTGAATGTTTCTTTATAGTCAAGGCCAGGACGTTGATTGTACCCCTTAGCAACAAGTCTGGCTTTGAATCACCCCACTGAGCCATCAGCTTTTCTTTTTACCCTAAAAACCCATTTACATCCTTCTGGGTTGCAATGCGCAGGAGCAGGAACTAAATCCCAGGTTCCATGTCGCATGAGAGCTGTTAACTCACTGGACATAGCCTCACGCCATTGTGGGTAAGCTACATCTTGACTAACACATGTTGGTTCAATGGATGATGGAAGGGGATATTTAGTGACAGCATGAATCTGCTTGGGTTTAAAGATGTTGTTCATTGACCGTGTGGTCATGGAATGAGGCCGAGATGGGGGGTTTTCAGATATTATAGTCGGCATTGAAACGGATGTCGAGGGTATGGAAGATGCAACTGACGGAGATGTATGCAAATGAATGGATTTAAATTGGAATCAATAGATTGAGTCATTGGATTTAAATCTCCAAAACCTAGAGCATCAGATGTGCGTGTGGGATCTAGAACAGGAATGGAAGAGATATTACCTGGAGGTGATGCTCCAACAGCGTAAACCGGTTCCGACGTCACTGGCGGCTGGATTTCGAGAGATGAGGTGCATGGATTCAGTTGAACATAAGTGGAATTTCTGGAACCTGGGGAAACCGAGTTCGACGGGGGAAGATAGACTATTAGAGATCCAATGGATGGATTAGCATCAGTCAATGGTCCGGGAGTTTTGACTGGGCCTTGATGTTCATCAAACAGGACATGTCGTGACGTGTAGAGCCTGTTTGTGAGAGGATCCATGCACTTGTAAGCATTTTGTGTTTGAGAATATCCAAGAAAAATGCAAGGTACGGACTTGGGCTGCATTTTGTGAGTATTATATGGCCTTGTGAGAGGATAACAAAGACACCCAAACTTTCTTAATTTAAGATTGTTTGGCCTTTGACCAAACCACACTTCAAATGGTGATTTATTTTCCAAAAGAGGAGTGGGATGACGATTTATGAGATATGTGGCGGTTTGAAACGCATGAGGCCAATATGTGAGAGGAAGAGAGGCATCTCGTAGTAAGGTGAGTCCAGTTTCCACAATATGTCTATGACGACGTTCAGAGACTTCATTTTGTTGAGGAGTATATGGAGCGGTGGTATAATGACTTATTCCATGAATGGACAAGTATTTTTTTAGACTTAAAAACTCACCACCATTATCCAAGTAGAAACTTCGTATTTTTGATTGAAACCGAGTTTCAACTAAAATTTTGAATTGTGGAAAAATAGACAAGACACCCGACTTTGATGACATGGGATAAAACCATATATATTTGGTAAAGTGGTCAACAAAAATGAGATAGTACCAGGAACCATCAAGACCGGTAGCATGAGTCGGACCCCAAACATCCCTATAAATGATTTCAAGAGGAGTAAAACTTTTGAGACTAGTTAAGCCAAATGGTTGTTGACGTGCTTTATTGATATTGCAAGAAGTACATGAAGATGGGAAATTTTTGGTGGAAAGCGAAAGAGAAAATAAATTAACAATTCTTTGAACAATTTTCATGGATGGATGACCAGGACGCTTGTGCCATCCATCTATTGAAGTTCGTTCATGCACATTAGCAACCATGGTGGAATTTGATGTCGCCAGTGAAGTTGGAAACATGTAGACGCCATTTTTACATGCTCCTCTTAGTAGTATCGCCCCCGTTTTTTGTTCCTTCACAAGAAAATAAAATGGGTGAAATTCAACAAGGACGTTATTTTGTTTTGTGAAGTGATGCACAGAAATTAAATTCTTGTGAATATTAGGAACACAAAGTGTATCACGAAGGTAAAACGTTTTTTGAGGCGAATTTAGGGTTAATGAACCAACATGTGAGACAGACAAACCTGTACCATCACCAAGTATTACTTCATCTGTGCCATCGTATTCAGAACGAATGGACAGATTTCCAAGATCACCAGTGATATTGTGTGAAGCAGCAGAATCAAGAAGCCACTTGGAGTTCTGAGGATTTGAAGTCGCAGCACAGTTTGCACTAAAGTCGGTGGGCTGCAGCTGGGGACATCCTTTATGTGTGACCCAATTGATCAAAGCCCGATTGACATTTGGGCTGAAATCGTTTTATGGAATTTGAGTTGTTTCACCCGAGTGTCAGTTGGTCGATTTATGCTCCTTGGATTGATTGTTGCCCGATCGGTTTGAATTAGGGTTTCAAAAACCATTGTTCTTGAAAATTTACCTCTGCTGCTGGCCTCCATTTCCTGGTTTATTCGCCGTGAAATTAGCAGCTGCAATAAGCTGCTGTTGAGTGGCCTCCATGCGACGAAGATAATTGTCATGACCGACAAGGAGATCATGAAGTTCTTCAAACATCAGCGATTTCTCCCTAGCCCGAATAGGAGCGGCAATCTCTCTGAAATCGGGTCCAAGTCCATTGAGGACATAGAGAGTGAGATCATCATCAGAGATGGGATGATCAATGAGTGCTATTTCATCAGCTAATGCTTTGACAGCATGGAGATAGTCTGAGACAGAGCGAGTGCCTCGTTGAATTAAGGTGAGCTCTTCCTTCAATTGCATGGCCCTGGTCCGTGAGCGACTAGCATACATGGTGCTTAATTTTTTTCAGGCTGCCTGAGATGTTTTGGCGGTTGCGATGAGTGGAGTGATAGTGTGGGAGGTTGTGATGCCCCGGTCACTGCTTCATGTGGGCGGGCGCACGTGGGCGGGCACACATGTGGGCGGGCCCTCCAAGTGGGACCTCTTTGTGTGGTACCTTGAGAGAGCTCTCCTGTCTTTGGGCGACTATGATTGCGAAAATAGTAAAGCGTAACTTGTCCCACATCGGAAGAGTTGTCTAAAGTAATGGTGGTTATATGTGGAGTTGCCACCCTATACTGTATGAGGCCTTTTGGGGGAAATCCCGAGAACAAAACCGTGTGGGCTGTGCCCAGAGCGGACAATATCATACAACATGTGGTGGTGTTCAAAATAAGTTACCTTTTATACTTAACTTATTTGAGCCGAGGACTTCAATTCGGTGATGGATAATGTGACGCCCCGGTCACTGCTTCATGTGGGCGGGCGCACGTGGGCGGGCACACATGTGGGCGGGCCCCAATAAGGCAAATCAGCTACTTGTCTTTGAAGCGAGCTCTGTTGCGATTGACTATAGCGTAACTTGTCCCACATCGGAAGAGTTGTCTAAAGTAATGGTGGTTATATGTGAGTTGCCTCTATCTATTATGAGGCCTTTTGGGAAAATCCAGAGAACAAAAAGTGTTATAGGTGCGTGCTGAGCGGACAATATCATAACAATGTGGGTGTGAGCAATTTTATTTTGACAAATGGATGCAAGAATAGCACTCAAGATAAGCTTGTCTTGCCTAACCCAATGGTGTTTTTGGGAGGCAGCAGTGGGTGTATCGTCAGGGGGAGGCACTTGTAAATCCCCTAAATAAGTTGGCGTAGGCCATTAGGTCATATCCACTTAAACCTCTCTAGCGATGCTTCAAATTGAGCACGCCATTGAGGAAAAGTGGAGGGAGTAAGCTTCTCATTAATCTGGGCAGTAATGTTGAAGACAACCAAGGGATTTTCAGTGGAGGAAGAAGGAGCGTCTGTTGCAGAAGACATGATTTGAATTTCGGATCTTGATCTCGTTAGAGGTAGGTGCTCTGATACCATATGAGAGAAATGCACACTGCCAATTAATGGAAATAATCCTTCAATTTTATTGATTGAATCAGAGTGATATATATACAGAACTTAAAAGTCCTATATTAGGAAAGAATACAAAATCAAATATACAGCTGTTATAAAAAGATAATTACAATAAAAAACCGTATGAATTTAAATCCCCTTTGGCAGTAACAGAAGGCAGAAATCTCGGCATTGACTGGGCTGATTCGTAATGCTAAGATCTGGATTTTATCTTCTGTTGTGTATCATTATTATTCTCCTTAATACACTTGACCCCAACCTGACTCAATCCCAAATTCTCTCTCCCTCCCTCATCCTACTCTTCTAAGCCCGACGGCCACCCACCACCATCACCACCCTCCCCCTCCCCCTCCCCCTCCTCCTCCCTCCCTGGTATCTTGATCCCGTACTTTTGACCGGGTCGGATTCGTCCCGATTAGTCTAGGCTAGACCTGGTCTCGGATCGGGTCAGGCATGCTGGACTTGGTACTAAGTTGGGACGAGTTCATGTCAGGCCTATTTCAAAACCAAATCAACTTGGGTCAGGCCTAACTGGATCCAACTATACTCAATGCACAGCTCTACTAGTTGTATGTGATCTTTTCTGGAGGAGCACTCCACAAATAGGCCTCCAATTAGGAAGATGAAATGGTTTATTGCACAGGGACGCGGATTTCCTGCCAAAGCCCCTGGCAGTAAGTTCCTGCGCAAGGATCCTAGGTGGGGCCCATCGCCATGTTTGTGGGACATTTACCACATTCATCTGTTTGGCGAGCTCATTTTAGTATATTTGACCAAAAATGAGGTGTATCCAAAACTCAAGTGGGCCACATGAGAGGAATCAGTGGATATTCAGTTAGAACTGTTGAAACATTCTTGTGGCCATAAAGCTTTTCTTCGGGCTAAATTTCTAGTATTTTCACTTCATCTTAGTGGTAAAGACCTTATAAACGGTTTGGATGGCACATAAACATCAAGGCGGATCCCAGGAAGGTTTCAATGGTAGGTATTTCTTTTCCCAAATTTCCCTCTCGTGTGGCACACTTGAGTTTTGGATCCACCTAAAAATTTATCACTTGTCCTAAAATGAGCTCACCAAATGGATGAACGGGGTAGATGTCAAACAAACATGGCGATGGGCCCCACCCAGTACCCTTGCGCACCAAATGGATGAACGGGGTAGATGTCAAACAAACATGGCGATGGGCCCCACCCAGTACCCTTGCGCAGGAACTTCCTGCGAAAGGCTTTCGCATGAAATCCGCGTCCATTGCATAGCCTCTCTTATAATATATGTGTCTGGTCATTTGTTACGGGACAGTTAGTTATACTTCTAATGTGGTTCTTCCACAAAAAAAGGGACTCAGATGATATTAACCGTCCGAAGGTTGGTCTTCAAAGCAATGGTGTCAATGGTCAAACCATACACTGAGAATTGGAGAAGCTGAAAAAAAGCGACCAATACGTGTGGTTTTGACAGATAAGTTGTCCATGATAGGGCCCACTAGATGCACAAACCTAATTGATACATCCTCACGCTATGTGTACTAGGAAGAGAGAGGTCTACCCTATAGTGGTTCTTCCAGCTCTACCGTATCAGATTGATTTAAGGACTACGTATATCAGTGGTAGGGCCAATTTTCAATGAAAGGCTCGTATCACTTGCAGTTGGCTACATTTCAACCGGGAATAAACACGAACGACTCCGAACACACAAAAGGCAAGGGAAAAGATAGATAGTGGTTCTTCCAGCTCTACCGTATCAAATTGATTTAAGGACTACGTATATCAGTGGTAGGGCCAATTTTCAATGAAAGGCTTATATCACTTGCAGTTGGCTACATTTCAACCGGGAATAAACACGAACAACTCCGAACACACAAAAGGCAAGGGAAAAGATTGATAGTGGTTCTTCCAGCTCTACCGTATTAGATTGATTTAAGGACTACGTATATCAGTGGCAGGGCCAATTTTCAATGAAAGGCTCGTATCACTTGCAGTTGGCTACATTTCAACTGGGATAAACACGAACGACTCCGAACACACAAAAGGCAGGGGAAAAGATCAATAGTGGTTCTTCCAACTCTACCGTATCAGATTGATTTAAGGACTACGTATATCAATGGTAGGGCCAATTTTCAATGAAAGACTCGTATCTCTTGCAGTTGGCTACATTTCAACCGAGAATAAACACGAACGACTCAGAACACACAAGAGGCAGAGGAAATGATCGATAGTGGTTCTTCCAGCTCTACCGTATCAGATTGATTTAAGGATTACGTATATCAGTGGTAGGGCCGATTTTCAATGAAAGGCTCATATCACTTGCAGTTGGCTACATTTCAACTGGGAATAAACACGAACGATTCCGAACACACAAAAGGCAGGGGAAAAGATCAATAGTGGTTCTTCCAGCTCTACCGTATCAGATTGGTTTAAGGATTACGTGTATCAGTGGCAGGGCCAATTTTCAGTGAAAGGCTCGTATTACTTGCAGTTGGCTACATTTCAACCGGAAATAAACACGAACGACTCCGAACACACAAAAGGCAGGGGAAAAGATCGATAGTCGCAGGACCGCCCGTACTTCAGTCCTTAGACACTTCCTTCAAAATGTAAACGAAGCCTACCTTGCCTGTATTCCAGGATCTGATCCGTTCATCTTGTAGATCCTACGAATAAAAGCCTATTTAATGCAAAATCCATCATCAACTAGATTACAGGATGATGAGACATAACCTTTAAAAATGTGCAATAATCGTTTCCATTTCATAAGCAGTAAGAAATGAACTATCCAGAACGAAATAACTTTGGGCCGTCCATAAGGGTTCTCCATGATAGGAAGAAATTTTCGTACGGTGGATGAGTGAAAGGACTATAGTTTAATGTGTACCAGCGGAGTACTAAACGGTCCTTCGTAAGAGAGAGACCGGAGAGAACTAGTGTTTTTCTTTCTTTTTGCCAGCCTCAATTTTTTTTCTGATTACAAGTGGATAAGACTCCACATTCAATGTCTGCCTCTCTCTCTCCTTCTCTCTCTACAATTGCAAATACTCGGCAGAAGAAGAGGAGGGACATATGCCGTCATTTTCCTAAAGTAATTTAATTGTCCCTGGGACTTGGGGTTATTGGATTGGTTGCTTGTAGTTCTTGGATTTTTTTTTTTTTTTTCTTTCGATGTTTGCACTTCTTTAGATTTTGATTTTCATGTGTTTTTCTGGTAATTCCAGTTTTTATGCTTCTTTTTGTGGTCTGTAAGAAGAAATTAAGCTTGATATGATGTAAAAATGGATACCCGGATGGGGTTTTGATGGGTTTCTAGCAATGCTTGGATTTCATGATGTCTGCACTTCTTTAGCTTTTGATTTACAAGTGCATACTGGTTGTAATTTTAGTTTTTTTTTTTATGGTACCGAGTTCTTGAACTTGGAATGATTGGTTTCTTGGATTTTAATTAATTAATTAATTATTATTTTTTAAATGTCTACTCTTCTTTAGATCTTGATCTTTGTGTGTGTTTTTCTGGTAATTTCAGTTTTTCTGCTTCTTTTTGGGGTCTGTACGAAGAAATTAAGCTTGATATGACGCAAAAACAGATACCCAGATGGGTTTTGGATTGGTTTCTAGCAATGCCTGGATTTCATGATGCCTGCACTTAGCTTTTGATTTACAAGTGGACACTGGTTGTAATTTTAATATTTTTTCTGCTTTTTTTTTTTTTTCCTTGCTTGGTATTGAGTTCTTGAACTAGAAATGATTGGTTTCTTGGATTTTATTTATTGGTTTCGTGGATTTTTTGGTGTCTACTCTTTTGATTTTGATCTTCATGTGTGTTTTTCTGGTAATTTCAGATTTTCTGGTTCTTTTTGTGGTCTGTATGAAGAAATTAAGCTTCATATGATACAAAAACACATACCCAGATGGGGTTTTGATTGGTTTCTAGCAATGCTTGGATTTCATGATGCCTTCACTTCTATAGCTTTTGATTTACAAGTGGATAGTGGTTGTAATTTTAGTATTTTTTCTGCCTTTTCTTTTCCTTGATTGCTTGGTAGTGAGTTCTTGAACTTGAACTACTGCAAAGACAAACACCCATGTAGTGTCTAATAACAATAAACATTAATCCCAATAACCATATGCACAAGAAATTATCCACGGATTTTTTTTTTTTTTTAACATGTTCCTCATAGGTCTTTGGCAATGTTGTCAAAATCGTTATTGTATCGCTAATTGTAATAGGGGTTGAACCATATTGAATTGCAAATTGTAAGATTTTTTTCTGATTTCTTAAAAAATATATAAAAAAAACATATGAAAAAATTGAATCAGAAAACGATACAAAAAAACTCGTCAATCATCCATTTCCAATCAACATGTACCAAAAAAGTAATACATATCATTATATTATAAATTGAGAAAATGCATATGGTTTACATATCATGATAGTAAAGGATTCTTGTCTTTTTCCTTTGCTTTCTTTTGTTATCTTTCAAAAAATTTACCTTAAAAAACATACAAGTTCTTTAATAGGGGAGTGCCCTTTTCATGTTTTATAAGCAAAAGGGTACAAAGAAAGAAGAAAATTTGAATAAAAAGAAAATTTGTATTTAGTTTCTCTCTTCTTGTTTTTCTTTTTTAGTCTGTTTTTTTTTTTTTTTGTCTCCGGTCTTTGTCTTTCTCTCTTTGTATTTCTGCTAATATTCTCATCTTTCAAAATAAAAATAAAAATTCTATGTTCTTTTTATTTCTGCTAATGTTCTCTTTGTATTTCGTTTTCAATAATATTCTCATCTTTCAAAATAAAAATAAAAATTCTATGTTCTATGATTGTCTTTTTGTCTCCGGGTCTCTGTCTTTCTGCTAATGTTCTCGTTATATTTCGTTTTCAATAATATTCTCATCTTTCAAAATAAAAATAAAAATTCTATGCTCTATGATTGTCGTATGATTTGATAGGATTATTGTATGATTCGATAAGATTATCGTACGATTCAAATCGTACACCCATGCAGTATGATATGAATTGTACGATTCAGAATTCTAATAACACTGGTCTTTAGTGCTACTCCTTTGGTGAAGGGGTCTGAATCTATTGGAACCTTCTCGTACTATCTTGATGTAAATTAAACAGGTTGCCTTAACCATATCTTTCATTTCTAAGGTCTCCTCAAGAAACGATTTGGTTTTGTGCAACAGACTGAAATCACTATTAGGGAGCAAGATATTGTCTACATACATGGCTAGAAGGATAATCTTGCTCTCACCACCTTTCAGATATCTGTCTATATGTATGTATGTATGTATATATGTATAAACCAATCTATAGTGTTTTCTTTGAATCCAAATGAAGTCATGATGTTGTTGAACTTAAAATACTGTTATCGGGAAGCTTGTTTAAGTCTGGATATAGACTTCTTAAGCTTGCACATGTGTGTTTCTTTCCTTCTTTCGAGAAGCCTTTTAAGTTTATTTGTGTAGACTTCCTCTTATAGACTCTCATAAAGTTGTTCTCACATCGGTTGATGTACCTCCAAGATATAATGAACCACCAATGTTGTAATGATTTAGAACGGATCCTTCTTAGAGACTGTGGAAACATCTCTTTGTGATTTCAATGCCTTCTTTTGAGTGAATCCCTTGGCTACCAGTCTAGAGGCTTCCCAGTCCACACACTCTGAAGTCACTGAAGTCTAGAGCCTTAGGGATTCTATCCTTCACCTGCGTCTCTATTATTTCTTTGGAATAATACTAATATCAAGATGGGGCTTTAGTGGGCCTGTTAAGTTTTTCTTGTTGTCAGCACTATAAGACTTTTTTAAACAAGGTTGACTTCAATATTTGCTGTTTGCCTCTTGCTTGAAATATTGACTTGATTCCATACCCAAATCCCATTTCTTCTACTTTTCAAGCATTGAAATCAAGCAATCATCATTGTTGTCATCTAAGCCTTATCCCAATTTCTTGGGGTTGGCTACATGAATCTTGTTCTACTATTCCACTCTATCAAGGGCCAGGCCTTCATTAGACCCTAGGTCATCGAGTCTTTTCTTACTACCTCCATCCACATCCTTTTGGGCCTTGCCCTTGCCCTTTTGGAGTCCTAACCATCACGGTTCTTGGTCTATAGTGCAAGGTTTGGTTGTTGTTGCAGCGCGTCCAGGGGACGTCCTGGCCAACCCTTGCTTATTTCTCATTACACCCGGGTTCTAATGCGGTGCATTGCTTACAAGGGACACCCTAGCATGAGTTGTCATATTGGTTGGATTCATGATGAAATTTATGGCATAAGTTTGATGCTAGCTGCCAACCTGATGTGACCCTCCTTTATCTGGATTGGGGGGACCTGCAATGAGAGCACGAAACTCCAACAAGCACAATGTACTAGACTATTACATAACTTGATTACAATAAAGCACTATCTAATAGTCTATTACATAGGTTGTTTACAATCAATGGGTTGATTACAATCAATGGATTGATTACAATCATCGAATTGATTGAAATCAAGCAATGTGATTGATTATTTAAAAAGTGATCAATGAATATGATGCAATGAAAAATACTTAATATGGGGGTTTGATTGATTTCTTCTGATTCCTGGTTTTGTTGATGGTTGAGGGATTGATATTGGAATGGACTACTAATAGGTTATTCTTCAAAAGAAAAGATCTCTAAAATTTTGTTCACAGGTAGAAATTAGCTGTAATATTATATTTTACTTCTGTGTTGCTTGGAATGGATTGGAGAGTTTTGAAGTTCTGTGAATCTGATCTTTTTCAGGTCAATTGGTCCAGAATCTAAGAACTGCTTACAGCAGTAAGGTTGATTGGAAGTGGCCAACAGGATTTTGGTAGGGTGGAAGACATGGCAGAGTTTGATAAGCAGGGGTCTGATTCGGATAATGAGACCAAAGATCAAGGCATAACAAGTGTGAGCAATAAAGTATTGGATGAAGCATCACTGGTCAAGGTATTATCCATGTTAGTCATTTGTTTAGATGGTTCCTTATGTGTGCTATGGATTTCTAGTTTATAAACTGCTGCAATTTTAATACCAGTGAGCGACTTGGTTTGAGTTTACGGTATCAATGTTCAAAGATCTGCTGATTGTTTTGGAACTCGGGTCAAGTTGATTTGGTTTGGGTTGGACCCCAAATGGTTAGGGTGGCAATGAGCAGGGTTGGAGTTAGCCCTATGTTGAATTTTGCTTGGTGGGCTTATCTGGCTGTGCCTTTTTGGAAGATGGTTTTTCTCCACCTGGTCCCATCCCATTGCCAGCCGTACAAAGTTGAAACTCTAAAATCATTACAAAATTTTCAAGGTTTCTATTGGCTCTTCCATCTTGAAGCTGGCAATCAAAAGACTGGTTTCTAGAGTCCAAGTGTTTGAACATTGCATGGTATCCCAAAAAGTTGAAGGAAATTACCACCCCTTCCCTTTCCTATATTTTTCTAAGTTTGATCAATTTCTATGGGACATTTCAGTCAGATTTTAGTTTCTATTTGTTGGAAAAATTACAGATAAAATAATTTTCTGTAAAATATGAAAACCAAAAATTCGAGATGGAATAGATCAAGGATAGGCTGAAGCACGTTTGGAACGCTGTCCTTAAAGCGTTATTTGCCCCTACTCAAGTGAATTGAGTATGCTGAAAGGTTACAGGCAAACCGCTTCTAGGATACGACGAGCCTGATGTGGGTCTGCGTTTAGCAAACACGAAGGCCCACTAATGGAACTCTGTTACACAGTCTGGCAAAAATAAAGAAAAGGAAAAATCCCAGAAAAGAGAGAAGAAGAATTCTGATATCAGACCACTGCACTGGTCTGTTCTTCAGATGTTGGTTCAGATGAACCATTCTTAGACCACTTTGTTGGTCTGATCTTCAGGCAATGGTTTAGAAGAACCTTGCTGTATTGCTGGAGTATATGGTCAGTGGGCTCTGATTCGTATGGGTCTGCTGGAGTGAGTTGAGAGATGTATTGAAAATCTATCCAGGCTCTCTATATGTAGGCTATGGTGGTTGGGGGTTTTGGTCCAGAAACATAAATTCCATTAAGCCATTTCTAGCAGTTGGAAAACTAACCGTTTTCTGACTGTTGTGCATGACTCATAACAGCAGCTGCATGCTGACTGTTGTGAGAACTGGCTAGCCGTTTTCTAGCTGTTGGGCTAGCCATGCAACAGTTACACAATGGCTCTTCAATGAATTGTATAGTTGTTACACATTTGCTGCAACAGTCATCTCCAGCCTCTCTATATATACTAAGGGATCTCTCTCTCAGTCCTCTAGTCTCTTTTCTAACCAGCCACTCGCCTTAGCCACTTCGTCGTACCGCGACTCACACACGTCTCGCTCCGGTTGGCGTAAGGTCGCGAAGGAGCGACCTTCTGCGACACGATACGAACGTGCGAAGTGCAAAGTGTGTCACTATCGCCTATACAGCCACATTGCCTTACATGCCCACGCTCTTGCACTGAGCCCGTGATCGAGACCGAGCCCGAGCCCGTGCGCGCGCGCGGGTGTTCCTGTGCACAGGCTTCATAGTCCTTGGACTAAGTAAGCAAATATTATAGTACTCTATTGTTTTCATTTAAACCCAAAAAACTTCTTTTTTTTATTTTTCCAATGTGGGACTATTCCCAAAACCCACAAAAAAGGTGTTTTTTCAAACTTTTTTTATATAATATATATATATATATATAATATTTTATTATTAAAATATATTTCAAAATCAGCATTATGCAACAATCCCCTACTTGATTTTTAAAAATATTTTTTTTCTCGAAGAAACATTTCTGCCAGAATAATCAGCTTATATTCATAAAGAAAGATATCTTTCAATTTTAATAGTCCCTTAGTGTAAGTATCTCAAAACTTTATCGAAATGACTGGTAGCCGCAGCGTTGATCCAGTTATTCCTAGATAACAGAGCCGGAGAAACTTAACACATATTAGCTGTGTTATTAGAGTTCCCACAATCTTGCTTAGTACCATTAATGGCCATGTGCTTATTCTAATTCGTAAACGATCCCGAGAGAAAACTCCTAACTCTCATGAGAGACGGCACCATCTCTACGTTCATATAGGTGAAATCCTTCCAGTGTCTTTGTTACTATAAGACACTTGCTTTTAGACTGAACTTCATTAAGAGTTCTAAGACTCAACTCTCTTTTGTAACGCTTAGCACTTATCTATTATGGATGAGGTTTTATAATTTAGTGCTGAAAAACTTTTCACATATCAGTGACTTGTTCTTACCCATTAAACCCAAAATTAGAGATTTTCTGACTTTAGGTTGGGTTACTATCACTGGTGGAACTTTGGTTGAAGAGTTTCAATCCCATCCCTCTAGATGTAGCCTTTACTACCTCTCTCGGTAGAGGTTTGGTAAAAGAGTCTGCCAGGTTATTGCTTGATTTCACATAGAAAATAGCAATGATTTCATCTCGAATCAATTGTCTAACATAATCATATCGAAGACTTATATGTCTAGACTTACCATTATATGTGCCGCTATAGGCTCTAGCTAATGTGACTTCACTATCACAATGTAGTGACACAGTCGATATAGGATTTACACAGAAAGAGATTTCTAATAGAAGATCCCTTAGTCACTCAGCCTCTTTGCCTGTTGCAGCCCAGGGCTATAAATTTAGACTCCATAGTCGAGTGCGTTATGCAGATCTGTTTCTTGGATCCCCAAGATACAGCTGCACCTCCTAGGGTGAATATCCACCCTGTAGTAGACTTGTTGTCCTCTGCACTCGATATCCAGTTCGCATCAGTATATCCTTTCAATACGGCAGGAAATTCTGAATAAATGTCCTAAGTCTTTGGTTGCTTTTAAGTAACCAAAGATTCTACTGATTGCATTCCAGTGTTCAGTACTGGGGTTATTAGTAAACCTACTAAGTTTACTCACAACATATGCGATATCAGGTCTAGTGCATTGCATTTGCATAGCATACATAAGACTCCCCATAGCACTCGCATATTCTAATTGTGCAACTGTTATTCCGTTATTCTCTTTTAGCTTGATACTTGGATCAAATGAGGTTTTTGTTTCTTTTTTATTTAGATGGTTAAACTTGTTTAGTATCTTTTCAATATAATGAGATTGACACAAAGCATAACCCCCACAATGTTTTTTAACTTCGATACCTAGGATGGTATTAACTTGTCCTAGATCCTTCATTTTGAATATGGAAGATCAAAACCTCTTCGTTTCAGTCACACCTTCCATTTTATTACTTATTATTAACATGTCATCAACATACTGATAAATAATAATCATGCAGCTACCATATACTTCAGAATATATGCATTTATCAGCTACATTATGTATGAAAACATGAGATAGTATTTTGGAATCAAAATTCTCATGCCATTGTTTTGGTGCTTGTTTTAATCCATACAAAGATTTGATTAATCTACATTCTTTATTTTCATTTCCTAGTAGAACGAATCCTTTAGGTTGTTATATGTATATCTCCTCATTGAGGTCACCATTCAGAAATGCGGTCTTTACATCCATTTGGTGGATGTGAAGATGATGTATGGAAGCTAGTGCAAATAATATCCTAATGGATGTTATCATAGCTACAGGAGAGTATATGTCAAAATAATCTATCCATTCTTTTTGCCTAAAACCCTTAGCTACTAGACGAGCTTTAAAGGTTTGGATAGTCCCATCAGTGTGATATTTTTTCCTAAATTCCCACTTACAACCTATTGGTCTAGAACCTGGAGGTAAGTTTACTAGTTCTCATGTTTGATTTGACATTATAGATTCCATTTCATCGTTTATAGCTTCTTTACAGAAAGCTGAGTCTTTAGCAAGGTGTCCCGTATCGGTATCGGTTGGCGTAGCGGTGCCCTCCGAAACCGATACGGATCTGGCGTAACGTAACGATCTGGTAATGTCTTGACATCTTGCAGTATGATTTTTTTTTTGTCAAAAAATATGAAAAAATATGGATTAAATCCAGAATATTCTTAAGCATTCCAAATATGCATTCATTTATAAATTGGAACATATTTATGGTGGTGTAACGGTCCATTCTTTGGTGAGAAGTTGTATCAGACTGTCTGATGAATTTATGAACCATTAACTGAATTTGACTACAAAATTCATATATTTAATTTTCTAAATATCTAATTTATATATTTAACAACTTGATATTATTTCTCCCAATAGTTCTTTAAAAAATTAAATTAAATTCGGGTAGATGGCGTTGCCAATTTGGTGACTTGGAGGACCAATCTATACACCAAATCGAATTTATTATCATTATTCCACTTATGAATTGGTGGACATTTATTGGATAGTGAATCATGAAAAAATTCAAAAGGCCTTATTTTAAAAAATAAAAGTCCACAAATTAACAATTAAAACTATTTAAACAATTTGATTTTGGCATTGTGAGTTAGCAATTGCAGTCCATAATTTAATTGCTAAATTTTAAGTTAACATATGTTTCGTGTACAAATTTTTAAGGCTCGAATTAGGCGGGACTTGGATTGTGAAGTGTAGCACATGTGTCAAATTTTTTTGGGCCCCACCTGTGATGAATGTGTTATATCCACACCGTCCATTCATTTTGCTAAATAATTTTATGGTATGAGCCCAAAAATGAGGCACATCTAAAGCTCAGGTGGACAGTACCATAAGAAACAACAATAATTAAACGTTCACCATTAAAAATTTATTGGGGGCTATAAAAGTTTTAGATCAAGCTGACATGTGTGTTTTCTCTTCATCCACGTCAGTGTGACCCAATTAATAGGTTAGATTGAAAATAAACATTAAAGTGGACCTTAAAGAAAATTTTAATGGTGAGCATTCTGTAACCACTGTTTCGTATGGTGTGGTCCACCTGAGATTTGGATATTATTAATTTTTTAAATCCTTACCTAAAATGACGTGGCAAAATGGATGGCCGACATGGATAAAATATATACATCATGGTGGGGCCACTCATGTTTGATCAGATCAAATTGGACGAAAAATAAACGTTACCCTTGGCCCTACGAATTGTTTAACGGTGAAAATATTATCTCTGCTGCTATTTTTGGTGTGGTCCAGATGATCTTTGGATATAATTTATTTTTTGGGTAGTACTCTAAAATGATCACTGAAAATAGATGAACGGTGTAGATGTAATAAATGCATCACTGTGGAGCCCATGTAACTTTGATCTCCTTTGAACCATTATACAACTCGGAGCTCGAGGAGTGTCAGCGCTCGTCTCGGCGTGACACGTACCTCGGCCAAATAAGTGCGCTGATGCGCTGAAAAAGAAAAAAAAAAAAAAAAAAAAGCCGAGAGAGGGAAACCGAAAAGAAAAAAGAGGGAAAGAAGAGAAGAAAAAAAGAGGGAAAGAAGAGAGAGAGAGAGAGAGAGAGAGAGAGAGAGAGAGAGAAGAAGAAGAAGAAGAAGAAGAGGAAGATGGCTCATACCATGCTTGATGCATGGGCCAGCAGCGGACCTTGACAATGCTACCGAGAAGAAGAAGAAGAAGAAGAAGAGGAAGAAGAAGAAGAAGAAGAAGAAGAAGAAAGAAAGGAAGAGGTATGTTGTTTTTTTTTTTTTTTTTTTTTTTTTCAAGGCAGTAACTTTAGTTCTACGGTCGATGCTGGCCGTTATGCACCTGTAATGGACCCGTAACGGCCGTTATTGCAAAATCGACATCGGCCGATATGACCCCGTATCGCGTAACGGTTCCCACCGTTACCGTTACGTATCGGCCGTTACGGCCGATACGTAACCGATTTGGGACACCTTGGTCTCTAGAGGATACAACCTCTTTATATGTTTTAGGATCATCTTCTATAGTCATTACTATAAGTATTTTTCTTATAACATTTTCTCTATCTCCTTCTACAATATGGAAAAAGATGCGCTGAGAGTCTATATAGTCATCTCCTAGACTCTTCTCTATTTTTGTCCTTTGACTCCTACGAGGTTTAATAGGAGCTTTCACTATTTGTAGAGCTGTGCTATCTGGTTCTCTATCGGGAGTTTGGACTTCATTATCTTTTGATTCCAAGGATAGTGAGTTCTCAAATAACTCGACGACTCTTGATTCTATTATGGTATTAGACTCTATGTCTAGAAGTCTATAAGCTTTACTATTTTGTGCATACTCTACGTAGGCGTACTTAATAGCTCTGGGTCCTAGCTTAGTTCTTTTTGGATCAGGGGTTCTGCAATACGTAAACACCCCTACACTTTTAGATATCCTAGGTTAGGTTTTCTTCCTTTCCATGTTTCATATGGAGATATTTTATATTTTTTAGACGGAATTCTGTTTAGTATATGACACGCTGCAAACAGTTCCTCACTTCATAGATTTAGTGGCAACTTTGCTCTGATTAGAGTTGACCATTTCTACTAATGTTCTATTTTTTTTTTCAACTATTCTGTTTTGTTGAGGTGTGTATGGCGCAGTACATTGATGTATTAGTCGACGTTCTTTACAGAAGTTATCGAACTCATCAGAGAAGTATTCTCCTCCTCTATCGTTACAGAGAATTTTTATCTTCTTATTTAGTTGATTTTCTACTTCTACTTTATATATTTTAAATATGTTCAATGCTTCGTCTTTGCTTTTTAATAGGTACACATACACATATCTAGATCAATCATCAATAAAGGTTATGAAATACCTTTTGCCTCCACGATTAAGAATACCGTTTAACTCATAGATATCATTGTGCACAAGATCCAATACTTGAGCCGATCTTTCAACACGTGGAAAAAGTTTTTTCATCATTTTGGATCGTACGCACACTTCACATTTATCAGTTTCATTATCTGTGTATGAGATTAAACCATTCTTAGCCATGAACTTCAAGGTATTATACCCTATATGGGCTAGTCTATCATGCCACAGTCCAGCAGATTCAACCATATACGCAGAAGTGCTTTTTCATTCAGAGAAAACTTGACTATACTGTTACAAGCATATCCCTTTCCAACTAAGTCCCATTCTTAGATAGAATCATTTTTCCTGACTCGTACACCACCCTTATTCCTGGTTTACCCAGAAGGTCCCCAGAAACTAAGTTTCGCCTCATGTCTCGGACATGCAGGACATTTATCAGAATCACTTTCTTTCCAGAGGTGAATATTAGTTCGATGGTTCTTTTGCCAACAACCTTCGATCGGGCTTCATTACCCATTTGGACTTCTTGACCATCGGTCAATTCCTCATAGGTTTTGAAGGCTGATTTGTCGTAGCACACATGTACGGTAGCAGCGGTATCATACCACCAACCAGGAACCTTTCCTTGGATAGTATTCACCTCCGTGATCATGGCCACAATATCACCTTCTTCTACTGCACTTGCCTCTTTTTTAGACTTGCGATATCGACATACTCGAGCATAGTGCCCGTTTTTTCCACAGAGATGGCATGGGCATTTGAACTTTCCGTTATTTTTTTGGGCGTTTTTCTTTAATTTCCCTTTATCGGGTTTCAGGGAATCGTCCTTCTCGGGATTCTTGTTATTAGTATTTTCAACTGCGTGTACCTTGGACGAGAAATTTCCGTTGTCATTCTTTTTATCATGATTGCGGGATTCTTCCTCAATTCTGAGATGTTTCTGGATTTGTTGCAGCGTGTAGTCCTTAGTCTTATGTAGCAACTTCTTTCTATAGTCTTTCCACATTGGTGGCAGTTTAACGATTATAGCCCTAACTTGGAATGATTCAGGAAGATTAATCTTTATGGCTTTGATTTTGTTTACTATTAGCTACAGTTCTTGGATTTGGGGTAGCAGCGGTTTGTTATCTACCATGTTAAAGTCGAAATACCTGGCAATGAGAAACTTATTGGTACCTTCTTCTTTAGCCTTGTACTTGAACTCAAGAGCGGTCCAGATCTCTTTCGCTGATGAAGTTTGTATGTACAGATCATACAGACGGTCAGAGAGCGTATTCAAAATGTGTCCACGACACAGGAGTTCGTCTTTAGCTCGTTTGCTGAGGGCAACCACTTGTTCAGGAGTGTCCTTATCAGTTGCTTCAGGCAATGATTGCAAGTTTGGATTTAGGATGTAGTTGATTTTCAGCGCCGTCAGAAGAAATTTGAGCTTGTCTTGCCACCTTGTAAAATTGGTTCCATCGAACCGATCAAGACGAATCAAGTCCTGATTCATCAACTTGATTGACGATACACTATTGGCTTCCATTAGTAAAATAATTCTTTAATATTGTTTGAAAAATTACAGATAAAATAATTTTCTGTAAAATATGAAAACCGAAAATTCAAGATGGAATAGAACAAGGACAGGCTGAAGCACGTTTGGAACGCTGTCCTTAAAGCGTTATTTGCCCCTACTCAAGTGAATTGAGTATGCTGAAAGGTTACAGACAAACTGCTTCTAGGATACGATGAGCCTGATGTGGGTCTGCGTTCAGCAAACACGAAGGCCCACTAATGGAACTCTGTTATACAGTTTGGTAGAAATAAAGAAAAGGAAAAATTCCAGAAAAGAGAGGAGGAATTCTGATATTAGACTACTGCACTGGTCTGTTCTTCAGATGTTGGTTCAGATGAACCGTTCTTAGACCACTCTGTCTGATTTTTAGGCAATGGTTCAGAAGAACCTTGTGCGAAGTGCAAAGTGCGCCACTAGCGCCTCTATAGCCACATTGCTTCACATGCCCACTCCCTCGCGCCAAGCCCGTGCCCGAGTGTGTTCCAGTGCGTAGCACTGGAACATGCAGGCTCCATAGTCCTTGGACTAGGTAAGCAAATATTATAGTACTCCACTGTTTTCATTTAAACCCAAAAAACTTCTCCTCTTTTTCCAATGTGGGACTATTCCCAAAACCCATTAAAAAGGTGTTTTTTCAAACTTTTTTATATAATATATTTTATTATTAAAATATATTTTAAAATCAACATTATGCAACAATATTTACTGCCAATGGTTGATTTTATCGTTATCATTCATGGTTGGACGGTGGTTGGCTCAATTATCCTACAGACGTCCCATGTTATGAGCACTGGACAAAAAAAATACCTATAGACTCAGAAATCACTTTGGTTGGTTAGCTAGGATGCTAGAAGTATCAAAAACATAACTCTGATTTATTAAAAGAGATTTTGACATGTGCCACCTTCCCTTTTGGCCTAAAGCCAAATAAAACCCTCACTAATGCGCTTTCCCAAATGATTCTTTCTATCTCCAAATATGGTAAAAAACCACCCTGCCATTAATTTTTTGGGTGGAAAAACTAACCATAGTTAGGTTATCAAAATCATTTTAAAAAATAACAATACTATCCCTCTGCCAAATCCTTAAAACCCCATCCCCAACCCTAACCTCTTTGGTTCTCTTCTCTTGAACCCAAACCCTACCCTCTCCCAAACCAGGGATAAAAAGTTTTTTTTTTTTCCCAATGGTCAACAGTTAACTATAGTCTCTGACATGGTTCTGTCACATTTTGCCGACGGATGTTAACCGCTGGGTAATTCGGGACCGAATATGGAAAATGGAAGGTGTTATTTGGGAAAACGCAGAAAGGAGGGTGTTAAATTATTATTTTTTTGAAAGATGAAGCATTTATTAGGGCCAAAGGCCAACAAAAAAGGAAGAAATAAAGACAAAGGACAACCAACATGAAAAAAAAAGAAGAAGAAAAGAAAACAAAAGAAAACAAAACAAAAACAAAAAAACAGAGAAACAAGAGGAATCAAACTGAAGTACTAAACACAACACCGAAACACTCCCCTGGGGAAGCATCTATTGGGCAGCCTAGGGGTGGGTGCTATGTTATATCTCAAAACCTCTTGATAAAATTCAACCAATACAATGATCAACTTGACTGATCATTAAAAGAATCAGCAAACTCTTCATTAGCACTGCTGAATTGAATTCAAATATTGACAGACAAGATTTTGAGTCAGGTCTGAGTTTTTGAACGTTGGTTACAACTTTACTAGGGAAACTGGCACATGCAACGCACGTGGGAGAGAGAGATAGGGGGAGATGCACTTGTGGAGAGGGAAGAGGAATGTCCTGTAGAATCTCAAAGGCCATGACTCTCCTAAAACTAATTGCTCCTTGCATTATATATAGTGATAATGATCTGATGCAACCAGGTTGTACCTTATTGTGGCACAAATGAGTTGTGACAGGCACATTTGGAGCCCAAGTCATTGATCTGGACCATCGAGTTGGATCCACTCTTGATGGATCACCATGCAATGTGGCACCAATTGAGTGTTCCTAAGTTCCAAATGGTTACGGACCATTTTGTTATAACATAATTTTTTGTTTCCTAAGCTACTGATCATATTAATCAAAGTGTTTGCTGAGAGACATAAGCCATCTCAGGTGCGGACCACTGGATGAGCTATCTATTTTGATGATTTGTTTGTTGTGGTAGATCTATAGACCATTCCTTTGTATAACATTGGCTGGATGGTTAAGATCATCCAGTTGGTTTGGCTTTGACTGTGGCACATGAAGAGTGGATTGGACCGAATGGATTGTCCAGATCAATGATTTGATTGTTAATGTGTCCAATATAACTGATTTGCATCATAATACGATGCAAATTTGTTGTATAGGATCTTCCCTGAGAACTTACTATGCTTCAGCAAAACTTTGATTAAAGGGGGAAAAAAAAAAAAAACTTCTAGCACTAAATTCTGTGATTTGCCTTTGCAGGAAAAACCCCAACATGAAAAGAACCTACCATGTCCAATCTCAAGTTCTTCAGATTCTCATGCTCAGCCCATCTGCGTTGCCTGCTCGAGTGGAGAAAGTTGCCAAATAGTTCGTTCAAAAACAAAAATCATGAATGTTTTGATAGAAAGAAGGAAAGCACACGAAGTCCAATCCATTTTCGACAGCTTAGTGGAAGAAGGGCACAAGCCGTCTCTGGTCACATACACGACTCTATTATCTTCCTTGACAACCCAAAAGCGCTTTGAGTCTGTTCCTTCCCTTATTTCACAGGTAGAGGATAATGGGATGAAGCCCGACTCCATATTCTTCAATGCCATCATCAACGCCTTCTCCGAGGCTGGAAATGCAGAAGAAGCAATGAAAACCTTTTGGAAGATGAAGGAGAGTGGGTGTAGACCGACAACCAGCACTTTCAACACTCTACTGAAAGGATATGGGAACGCGGGAAAACCTGAAGAGTCACTCAAACTACTGGATTTGATGTGTCGTGAGGAAAATGTAAAACCCAATCACAAGACTTACAATATTCTTATCCGAGCCTGGTGTAATAAGAAGAATCTCGCAGAAGCATGGAATGTAGTTTATAAGATGGTAGCTTCTGGGATACATCCGGATGTTGTCTCGTACAACACATTGGCTAGAGCTTATTCACAGAATGGAGAAACGAGTAGAGCGGAGGAGCTGATACTAGAGATGCAGAATATGAAAATGCGGCCCAATGAGCGCACTTGCGGCATTATCGTCAGTGGATACTGTAAGGAGGGTAATATGAAAGATGCCTTGTCTTTTGTTTATAGGATGAAAGAACTTGGGGTGAAGCCAAATTTGGTCATTTTCAATTCTTTGATAAAAGGATTTCTTGACATTATGGATGCAAATGCGGTTGACGAGGTTAGTTTCCGATAGTGATTACTGAATGTTATTCATCTGAGTTGTCTTGGTTCCCTTTGAATGTGTCACTCACTTTGTAAAATGTACACTCTCAATGACCTTCCAAATCATGGGCCCTATTGTTGATGGAGCATGTACTGAAATCATATGGATCCGACAATCTTAACCATCTAATATCAACTGTTGAATTTGGAACTCCAAACATTTTCTTCATTGGACAGTCCATTTGGTGCCCACCAATGGGATGGTTAGGATCTCTGATCACTTAGGGCCTGTTTGATTTTCTAATTACAGAGGTAATTCAAGGTAAATGGGTAATAATTATTTACCACTGTATTTCCGGTTGGATTTCCAAGGTGATTTGACCGCCACCTTTCATTTATAGCACTCCTCACGTCACCCGAGGAGAAAAAAGTTAAATTGTGGGGCCCACCTTGATGTTTGTGTATTATCTACACCGTCCATCCCTTTAGCCAACTCATTTGAGGGCATGAGCCAAAAAAAGAGGCAGATCAAAAGATCAAGTGGACCACACCACTGGAAACAATGGGAATTGAACTCCTACTAGTGAAAGCTTCTTGAGGACCCCACAAGTTTTGGATCAAACTGATATTTTTGTTTCCACTTTATCCATGACTGTGTGACCTTATTAACAGGTTGGATGACAAATAAACATCACTGTGGGCCCTAGGGAGAAAACGGCTTTCAACCATTGATGTTTTATTGATCATTGTTTCCTAAGGTGTGGTCCACTTGAGCTTTTGATTTTCCTCGTTTTTGGGTTCATGCCTTAAAATATATATTTTTTAAAAGTTTGCATGGTGTGGTTAACTCATATATATCATGGTGGGGCCCACATATTTAAATCAGTAATAATAACGTTTGTATGGACCGATTTTCGAAATGTAAATCCTCGCGACTTTCAAACAGGTGTAGTAAGTAATAATCAGGTAATTCCGTGTATTTACCAGGAAAATTAAAAATCAAACAGCGCCTTAATTCTTGGGCTTTCCATCCACAATGCACCAACTATTTGGATGGTCCCAGTTGATGTGGACAGGTAGGGTGGATGAGTCACTGACTCACTGCCATGTAGAAAATGGTGGCAAGTGTACATTGCCATTTTAGCTTTATAGAAATGCCCTGTCCGACGTGTATACTGGCACTTGTTGACATGTTATCATGACATTAGTTTGATCTCTTTTCATACTAGTATTATTTATAGGGGTCCATCCTCTGCAAATGTTTGTAGAATAAACTTATTCTATGGCCCTTGCTCATGGCGCCCATGTTGATGTTTTCATGGCATCCAATCCATCCAAAAGACTCCGAAAGGATTGCCTCACCATGAAATTGGGTCACCTAAAAAAATCGGGTCGATCCAACAATCCTCGGGCCACCATGTGAATCGGTGGTTTTTTGGCGGCTGTCCATTTTTCCATCTGTGTGGGCCACCTAATGATTGTATAAGCCTATTTTTTGGAAATCACCCTAGGCATTTGTAGAATACGCTTATTCTACAAATGTTGTAGAGGATCCGGCCTCATTATTTATGTGCTGATAATGTAGTTTGAATGTATTTCTATTTATTTTATTGAAGATATGTTTCTATACCTTTCTCTTATAGAAACTAACAGCATGTTAGGATGTGGAATCCAATGTAAAAGAAAGGAAAAACAATAATTATCCAATGATGATTTCCATGAGAACTATTGAAACATGGATTCCAAGTTAGATTTCTTGGTTGGATAGCCAGTGGAAATCTTATATTCCTCTCACAATACTCACCTAGTTTCTTGTGCCAAAAGTCTAAATTATGAAAAAGTGTAATGATTGCTAGGTGGAACCCACCTTTTCCTTTGCCATCCAAACAACACAAATTATCACATCAAAGGAAAACCCTTTTCCTTTCTCATTGTTTGTCATGGAATCCATGGTTTCCAAAATGGCCTAATATTCATATAATAATATATATTTAGATAGTATCATGAAACTCCATGACATTTATATGATTTTTGGCATTTCCATGTTTGATGCCTTGCATCCATATCTGACCCTGATGCACTCGCCTATCTTTTAGATTGCCTCTATTTTCATTGAAGATTATAGTTCAATCGAGCTGCACTGATTTTGATTGTATGGTGTAACGGAACAGGTTCTAACGTTGATGGAAGAATATGGGATCAAACCGGATGTGATCACATTCAGCACCATAATGAATGCATGGAGCACAGCTGGACTCATGGTGAGATGCAGGGAGATCTTTGATGACATGGTGGAGGCAGGCATAGAGCCCGATACCCAGGCATACAGCATTCTCGCCAAAGGGTACGTGCGTGCACGAGAACCCGAGAAAGCTGAGGCCCTTTTGACGACCATGGATGAACTGGGTGTGCAACCCAATGTCGTGATCTTCACGACCATAATCAGTGGTTGGTGCAGTGCCGCCAAGATGGAAAACGCAATGAAGGTTTACAACATGATGTGCCAATGTGGTGTATCTCCTAATCTAAAGACCTTTGAGACGCTGATATGGGGATACGGAGAAGCGAAACAGCCATGGAAAGCTGAAAAGATGATTCAGATGATGGAAGCTGCAGGGGTCCCACCTGAGAAGAACTGTATCCAGCTTGTTGCAGATGCTTGGAGGGCTGTTGGGTTGGCAAATGAGGCTGGTAGAGTTTTGGATACCAGAGATGATCAACAGACATCCAATCTGCCAGATGCCAAAGAAGAGACTCCAATGGAGAGCTTCGAAGGCTTTTATCAAAAGCCGACTCTAAACGCTTCATATTCCAATCTATTGCAGATATCTGGTGTTTTGAGTGATCAAAACGGGTCAGCCAACATGATGAAGAGAAGCAGAAGGGTGTGGAGAGATACCGACCTCTCATCAGAGAGCTTGTCAGCTGCTACGAAATCCATGTTCCGCACTCACACTTCCAAAATTGGTCAGAAACCACCGATCATCTGCCGTAAGCAGTCCCAATTGCAGCTTGGGATACACGGGCAGATTGTAAATTCATGTAGGGTGGTCTTCCTGAACTGAGGCAACCGGCAGCAGCCTGACTGCTATCTTGATTTGGGCTTATACTTTTGAAGAATTTAGTGGGCCCCACACCATTTTGGGTTGTAGAGCTTTTCTCAGTATGGTTTTTTGGGAGAAGCCCAGCTGTCCGATGTAACAAGCTTCTGTTCATGAAGGTGGTAGTGCAAAGCGCTATCCGAATATTGCAGACTCCAACGTATGGGCTTGCTCCTTGTGCAGGTCGGTTTATAATCTGTCATCATTCCCTTTTGTTAAAAATGCATTGTATAAAACAACAGAAGATTCCTCTCATTTCTTCATGAAAACTCTGCTGAAATTCCTCAAGCTTATGATACTGTTCAAATCCCATTCAATTGGAAATAGAAAAGTTTCTCTTGCTTAGTCTTTTAATGGGTGTTCTTGTATTACTGTGGAATAGCTTGTAGGTTGACATATTTGTATCTTACTCTTAAGCCTATTGGGCCCACCTGCATGGCGTCAACATGAAGCAGGTTGTTTAACCAGTACCCCCACCATGGATTGACCATTGGCCAAAATCGCTCGATTGAATAGTAAGCATTTGATTGGTGGCTTGTAAATATAATTTTAAGAAAGTGTGGAGCAAGGGTCCATGTTCAACAAGGGAAATTCTGATCAGATGGTTAGGACTGTCCAATCAGAACTAGTTTTGGGATTTGGCCAATCCATTGTGGGGTCCATTGGAAGAACCATCCAAATCGTTCTGATGCAATGTGGGATGTCCTTTTCATGACGTCCCGATGGAAGATTCCATTTGTGGCACGTGTAACCTTCACAAACTACTGCCACCAACCTTGGATGTACACCATTGTTAGTCTTAAGGTGGCAAAAGGCAAGAAAAACAATAAACCGTTACCTCTCGACAAACCAGATACGTAAAAGGTCGAGTGTAGAACTTACTATGAAGCTTGGTCCAGCAATATTTGTCGAATCGGAATCAGAGCTTGCCAGAGCGGTGGAGTTGCTTCATGGTGTCAAGTTCGCTGGTTGCCCGCTCCTGGTTCAAAGGGCTAGATTCGGCCACTCCTTAGCCCCTACCTCTAAGTCTCGCCCTATGGCCTTGATGGCCTACTGACTGAAACCTCCAAATCCCCTCCCCCCCTCTTCGCCTTCCGCTCCATCCCCCGACCTCCCTCCCCTTCGCCCCCCTTCTCCACCCCCCTTCTTCGCATTCCTCTCCTACCCCTACCTCCCCGCCTTGCCCTTCCTTTAAGGAGGTCCTCCATCATCATCAGCTTTCACCCTCTACCATCAGCCTCCCCTCCAACCCGCCTCCTCAACCCCCTCCCTTTGACCCTTTCTTCTCTAAGATCAACCTCCCTATCACGGTGAACAGGGAGCTATTCCTCAAAGCCTGTGGCGATCTCCAGGATTCCATTGTTATTCTCTGTGAAGGAGCCCCTATCTCTCAGGTTCGGGACTGGATATCAGAAACCACGGGTTTCCTTCTTGACAACTACTCTATCAAACCTCTAGGTTTCAACGAACTTTGGGTGAAGGTTTACCAAGGTTTTAATTCGGAAATGCTGCTGATGGCCGGACATCTTCACTCTGGAGGTCCAGTAGCGCGAGTAATGAAATGGGTCGATTTCTCTTCCTTTGGTATGGAAAATATTTGGTTCCAAGTTTGGGACATCCCGTTAGAGCTTTGGTTCGATGAGTTCTTTTTCTCAGTGGCAGCTTATCTCGGTTCCTTCCTCGAGCTTGATATGAAGACGAAAATGGGGGAGGAAATCGGGGTCATTCGTGTCCAAGTTAGAAAGAAGAAAGAAGAAAGGAGACCCGCCGCCCGCCTTCGTCAGGGCTCTCATGGACGACCGTTCATTCGACTTCCCGGTGATAATGGAATCGGAAGAGGATCAGTTTCCGAGGTGGGGTGACCTCTGGCGTGTGAGGGAGGGACCCCCTCCGGCGCCGGTGATGATTCACCCTTCCGTTCTCCATGATGGACCACCACATCCATGCTCCTGCGGAGTTCCTAATCGCCTGTCTGTCAGTCCTGACGACGTTCGGCAGCACCAGACTGACAGCCATTACTCGGCATACACGTGGAGGGCTGGTATCTCTCTCGCCGCCTGCCCCTTCTCTGTCATCGCCTCGAGCGCAACACCCCCTGACGACATCAGTCACTCCAGTGATGCGTGGAACTCCGAGAGCGATCGCTGGCGACTCGTCTCCTCACGAAGCGCTTTATCCAGGAGACTTGCTTCAGAATCCTCCGGTCCGAACGTCTCCCCCCTGCGTCACGTCAGGTCCCTTTTCACATCAGCTGATCTCTCCTTCCCTCTTAAGTAATGTGGGACACGTGTCGTCCACTCGCCTCGATCGTCCATCCTCGCACGTTCTTCCATCTCTATCTTCTCACACCCCGACTCATACGTGCAAAATTTCTCATCCGGCTTTCAACCCGACACCTCTAGCTATTTCGGCCTCTTGTCCTACTCTCACTCCCAGTTCTTCTCATCCTACCATCCCAGCCCCCCCCCTATCTTTACCCGTTCTCCGACCCAGACGATGCTTTCGAAGGTCATTAACCGTCTGATGACTCATTGTCGGATCATCAATCTCGCCTTCCTTCTCATTCCTCCCTCGCTGTCTCATCTCACCTTCCTTCTGATTCCAACGAGCTGGGACCAATTACTCTGTTTAATGAAGTTTTCTCTTCTGAAGTCCTTAACGCGGAACCCCTACAGATGATAGCCGAAACCCAACCTAATCCACGTCCCCAGGAGTGTAATCGAGCGGACAGGATCTCTAAAATGCAGAAAAAGCGTTGGATTAGGGAAGCCGTAGGGAAGGTTGGGAGATCCCTAGGCCTTTCCTTTGGAGATCGAATGGAAGACTACGTCGCCTTATTCCAATGCATTGAAAACAGAGGCCAACCCATCGAAAACAGCCGGTCCACTGCCAAACACTTTTCAAGAATCTCCAACAACCGCGAGCTTCTACGCCTCGAAGCTAGCCCGGGGTTTGTTTCAACATCTAAATCTCCTTCTAGGCGTCAGGGTAACCGGGGCAGTGTAGTTATCCAATGAAGATTGTCTCTTGGAATGTGAGGGGGGTTGGCTCCAAACATAAGAGGAGCCTGATTAAAGCTTCTATAGCTAAAAAAAAATCCTAATGTTGTCTGCTTCCAAGAGACTAAGGTCTCCAGCTTCAAAGATCATTTACTTGCCTCTCTATGGGGCATGCCCGCTGCCAAATGGTTCTCTTTAGATGCAGATGGGTCCTCGGGTGGGATCTTGATCGCCTGGAAATCGTCCAATTGGGACCTTTTGTCCTCTTCCAGAGGGCTCTACTCCGTCACTATAAATCTCCAAGATAAGTCCTCTCCCTTTCAATGCCTTATTACCGTTGTGTATGGCCCTAACATCGACTCTGCTAGATCTCAATTCTGGGAAGAGTTAACCCAGGCTAGGGCCTCCTTTGCAGGACCTTCACGTGTGGTGGGAGACTTCAACGCTACTTGCAACACGGAAGACCATTCCAGACCCAAAAGGCCATCGGCCGCAATGTTGCAGTTCTCAGAATGGATTCAGCATTAGCAACTTGTCGATCTGCCTCTCTCAGGAGCTAGGTTCACTTGGACCAATGGTCGGGTGGCTCCTATCCATTCCCGCTTGGATAGATTCCTCCTCTCCCCGGAGTGGATCGAATCCTTTCCTTCTGTCCTTCAATCTACCCTTCCTCGTACTATCTCTGACCACTACCCGATCTTCCTATCGGTGGACGAGGTTAACTGGGGTCCTAAACCTTTCAGAATCAATTCGGCGTGGTTTCGGTCAGACTCCCTCCGGTGTAAAATTTCTGCTTGGTGGTCCGAGTTCCAGGTAGAGGGCTTTCACGGGCATAGAATTTTGTGCAAGCTTAGACTTTTAAAATCCAAAATCAGGGAGTGGCACCTGCAGGAGATCAGGCTAAGGGAGGTTGAAAATGAGGCGTTGATGACTGAACTCCAGCATATCGATTCTCAGGCAGAAGTCTCTCCGTTACCGCTGGATTCTCTGAATCGCCGAATTGCCATAATCCAAACCCTTTCGACTAGAGCTCATAAAGAAGAAGCTTCATGGAAGATTAAATCTAAAGCCAGATGGGTTGCGGAAGGTGATAAAAATACTAAGTTCTTCTATAATATGGCCAACATGCGCGCTCGGTCAAAGATGATCTCAAGTATATTGGACAACAGATCTTTAATTGAAGACAAAAATGAGATTGAAGCCCTTGCTATTGATCACTTCAAACATATTCTGTTGGATGAGATTTGGGTTAGACCACGCCTGGATAACCTGCCCTTCTCTTCTCTGACTCCCGAGGAAGCCGACTCTTTGGAAGCCAATTTCTCGAAGGAGGAAGTCAAAGTTGCAGTTGATGCATTGGGAGGGGATAAGTCGCCTGGTCCTGATGGCTTCCCAATCAGTTTCTTCCAGATATTTTGGGATACAATTCGTCTCGACCTGCTTCTTTTTATCAGGGAATTCTACACCCGTGCGAGACTTTCGAAGGGTCTCGGTGCTTCATTTATCTCCCTCATCCCTAAGGTGGTTGGAGCCAGTTCTCTTTCCGAATTCAGACCTATCAGTTTGATTGGAAGTCCATACAAAATCCTTGCTAAAATTCTATCTACTTGGCTGTCGAAAGTGGTAGGCAACCTCATTTCCTATAATCAGAGTGCTTTTATAAAAGGAAGACAGATTACAGACGCCGCCCTCATCGCAAATGAAGTTCTCCATTTTTGCCACACTTCTCAATTGCGAGGGATTTTCTGTAAGTTGGATATAGCTAGAGCTTATGATCACATCGACTGGAATTTCTTGCTCTATATGCTTCACCGCCGGGGATTTGGGACCAGGTGGAGAAGATGGATGGCTGCTTGCATCGGATCGGCGTACTTTTCGATCCTTCTCAACGGATCTCCCAAAGGTTTCTTTAAGAGTTCGCGTGGCCTGCGCCAGGGGGATCCCCTGTCCCCTCTCCTTTTCCTGTTCGTTGCTGATGCGCTCTCTTCTATGCTATCTAAAGGTCAAGATCAAGGTCTTCTGCGGGGTATCCCTATTCCCGGTCTCTCTAACCCTATAACCCACATCCAGTTCGCGGATGACACTTTAATTTTCTTAGAAGCTTCTGACTCAAATATTGATAATCTCCTCATATCCCTGTGTTGTTTCAAAGCGGTTTCGGGCCTACAGATTAACATGTATAAATCCAGGTTGCTGGGGACCAACATTCCTTCTCCCACGCTCTAGGCTTATGCTGATTCCTTGGGTTGTAAGGTCGCATCCTTCCCTTCTCAGTTCCTCGGTCTTCCTCTTTGTGTGGGGCGCCCGCCGAATGTCATGTGGGACAAGATCATTAATAAATTCCACCGATTTCTGGCCTCTTGGAAATGCCTCTACCTGTCCTTGGGAGGTCGCCTGACGCTCATCAAAGCCGCCCTGTCCAACCTCCCCCTCTTCTTTATGTCCTTGTTCAGGTGCCCTGCTCAGGTGCTGAAAATAATGGACAAGATCAGGAGGGATTTCCTGTGGTTCGGCAAAGATAATTAGCTGAAGTTTCACCTGCTCGATTGGAGCGAAGTCTGCAAGGTTTTCAGGGGGGGTGGGGCTAACGTCAAGATTCTCAAGTTGATGAATTCAGCGCTGCTTGGTAAATGGATCTGGTGATTTGCCTCGGAGAGGGACGCTCTATGGGTTCAAATTGTAAGAGGAAAGTATGGTGTAGATTTAGGAGACATGTGGCCCAAAGCCTCGTCATTTTACAAGGCTTCCCATATATGGAAAGGCATCCTTAGAATCCAGAATCATGTCGTCCAGCACAATTGCTTCGAGTTGGGGAATGGTTCCATAATCCGTTTTTGGGAAGATTCCTGGCTGGGGGAGACACTGCTCAAGTTTCAATTTCCGCATATCTATCGCCTGTCAACGGATAGGGATATCTGCATCATCAACTGCTACTCTCTCATGGCTGACCGCATAGTGTGGGACATCAGATGCTTCAGAAACCTCCCATCAGATGCTTCAGAAACCTCAACGATCCAGAGGCGTTGGAGTTTCAGACTCTTATGGATCGCCTCCTAAGGGCTTCGCCTAATACATCTCAGAAGGATAATCCGTTATGGCAGCTTAAGAATTCTGGATGCTTCTCTACCAAGTCCCTTTATTTAGCTCTCAGCTCTCGGCCCCTCCAAGTGGCTGACGCGTCTCCCTTCATCTGGAAATATCCGGTTCCCCCTAAATTCATTTGCTTTGCGTGGTTGGCCGGGCGTAACAGAATCCTCACGGTGGACAACCTTGTTAAGCGAGACATGCAAATTGTAAATATCTGCCTTTGTTGTATGTCTGTTGCGGAATCAGTTAACCACTTGCTTGTCCATTGCCCGTTCACGACTATTATCCGGGATCAGTTCTTTCAAATTTTCTCTGCTAGGTGGTGTGTCCCTCACTCGGCTGCTAGTCTCCTCTCCTCGTGGAATGGTATCAACTTGGGGAAGCGCGATTCTCTCATTTGGCGCATGCTGATAATTGCTATTTGGTGGTCTGTCTGGGAGGAGCGGAATAACCGGTGTTTTGAAAATATCTCTTCGACTTCCTCGAGGGTGGGTTCGAGGGTCAAAAATCTGGTGATTGAATGGGCTTCTAATGTAAAAGACTTAAGGTCCTTTGATTTTAGCATTTTGGGCGCCTAGGGGTCGTCTGCTATCTCAGCAGTGGTCCCCTTTTAGGTTTTTTAGGCCTTTTGTTTCCTCTTTTCCTGCCTCCGTTCCTCTTCCTTGTTTCTTCTCCTTCTTTCTTAATGAAGTTTCCTAGTTATTATTATTATTTTTTAAAAATATTTGTTGAATCGGGGCGTACATGATTGGGTTGCTGTCTTTAGGTCTAGTTCTGCCTCACATAGATGCAATGGTTCTACTGAATTGGAGGTATACATGACTGGGTTGCTCTCTTTAGAACCAGTTCTGCCTCACATAGGTTCTGTCTTTAGGACTAGTTCTGCCTCACATAGGTGCGATGGTTCTATTGAATTGGGGGTGTACACGACTGGGTTGCTGTCTTTACGACTAGTTCTGCTTCACATAGGTGCAATGGTTCTATTGAATCGGGGCTGTACACGACTGGGTTCCTGTCTTTAGCACCAGTTCTGCCTCACATAGGTGCAATTGTTCTATGAATCAGGGGTCTACACCTCACATAGGTGCAATTGTTCTATGAATCAGGGGTGTACACGACTGGGTTGCTGTCTTTAGGACTGGTTCCGCTTCACATAGATGCAATGGTTCTATTGAATCAGGGGTGTGCACGAATGGGTTGCTGTCTTTAGGACTAGTTCTGCCTCACATAGGTGCAATGGTTCTTACAAAAATCCTCGAGATTAAATGGTCCACTTTCAAAGTGTATTCGACTCAAGTTGCACTACCAGATCAAAACAGTGGAGAATGAATGTAGACTGGGTTTCTCAGGCAAGGCAAACAGAGAGATGAAAAAGACCCTTTTCTGCTAATGAAAATATCTTTACTCCATCTTAACCAGCATTACATCTCAGGTGGGGTTAGTGAAGAATGTGTTGGCTGAATTAGGAATTGAGACAACCCAAGTGTTTTGTAGTTATAAAACTCCACTAGAAAACCGAGTCAGTCACTATGAAACTCGGCCATGAGCGTGACTCGGTCCTGACTTGACAAGACTCGTTGAATTGGTGACTGTTGGTGAGTTAAGCTGAGATAGGCAAATATGGGTTGAAAGGTTTTTTTTTTTTCAAAAGAAGCTGAGATAGGCAATTGGTAGATGAGTTCGGGTCTCTCCTAGCCGTCTAAATCATGGATCAGGCTGGAATTTGGGATCTAGGCTTTACATTCTGGTGTGCATCTGATGGACAGTCTGGATGAAACTCGCGTATCAAGGTGGACCCCACAGCTCGAATGCATGATAATTACGGTTATTGCTCAGATTTGGTTGAACCCGCAACTTCAGCTGTAGGCTACTGAGTAGCTGCACCAGTAGAGAACATAGGGTAATGGAGTTGCTGGTTGTGGCCGGGGACCCTCCGATGCCTAAGGTAGATAACCTAGAGAGGGTGTGGCTGGAGTTATGATTTATGTGCCTACATTTCACCCAAGGCAGGGGGCGTATTTATAAGTTCTTTAGGTAGCCCGTGTATCTCAGTAGATCTGCCAGACATGCTGGAAGAGTCTACATTGGAGTAGAAATCTGCTTCTAAGAATATCCCCGACTCTACCTCAGTCGGCATGATTTTCAGTTGGGATCTCGTCGGATCAATCTTGGTCCGGTATCATGCGGGATTCTCGCCAGACATTTCTCTTCCGAGGTTGAGGTTGGGATAATTTGGTCGAGGTAGTCAGGTCAATGAGTTTTATCGTCGAGTTCCAAGCTTGACCAGCTCAGCTCGGCAACGAGTCTTTCATGCTCAGCTCGGATTCTCAGGTGGCCGACATGTCAACATCCCAAAGAGGCTGCTCTGTCGATTATTCGCCACATGTCCTGTATTGCTGGTTAGTTTAGTTTTTCCCATAACAATTAGCATGCTCATTTGGAAAGCCATATCGTAATTAGCCGTCTATGGCTAGATCGGTTATGGACAAAATTGGGCTTGGTGTCTTCTGTTTAATTATCCAAAAGGTTAGATGATATGAGGTCCAAGAGGCAATTTGCGGCACACACGTGTAGCATGTGGTGACATGAGCTGGCCCGGAAGTTGGGCTGGTCATATAGATTACTGGTCGTCTTTTTTTTTTTTTTCCAGCTTATTTCTCTCATTAAATTGTGACCCACCTGCTGACTGGACTGTCCTGATCTCTTGGCCATGGCATCCCTACATACGGACACATCTGAAGAATGGTGTAGATCTTGCACAAATATGCCATGTTCTCATGATGAAGTGAGCAATAAACAGGTCATGCCAAGGCCTAGGTTTGTAGAAAATTTGTATTGACTGACCCGAGCCCGAGTATAGGCCCGTTTATAATGTTGACGGGCGTGATTGGGCCTGAAACAAGTACTGATATGTAAATGGGTCGAGCCTGGGCCTGATGTTTTGTCTAATTAACAATCGGGTCTGGCTCAAGCTAACCTGACCTGGGCCGGGCGCGGATTGCGTACTACCCCCATCGGGACCTACCTAGAGACGGTCCTGGCAGGGTCTCTGTGGGGACCACCATGATGTATGTATTTTATTCATGCCGACTATGCATTTTGACATCATTTTACTGCATGAGCCCAAAAAAGAGGGTGGACCGTACCATGAAGCAGTGGTGACAATGAGGCTCACCTTTTCTAAACTTTCCTAGGGCTCACCGTGGTGTTTATTTGCCTTGCCATCGAACATGTTAATTAGTAAGACAGATCTTCATTTTTGGGACGTTGTCCAATCAGACATAACGGAATGGTTCAAGAAATTTCATAACAGGAGTAGAATCTCTACTAGTCTTGGGGCTACATTTATAGCCTTGATTCCAAAAATGTCAGGTGCCGCGGCCCCAAAAGATTTCAGGCCCATTAGTTTATTGGGGGGTCCGTATAAAATTCTGGCTAAGGTTTTGGCCATGCGTCTTACAAAGGTGATCGGGAAACTCATATCAGCAAATCAGAGTGCATTCATAAGAGGCAGATAGATTGTAGATGCAGCTCTCAGTGCTAATGAACTGTTAGAGGCTAGTGTTAGATCGGGTAAGAAGCATATTGTTTGTAAGCTAGACATTGAAAAAGCCTATGATCACGTAGACTGGGGCTTTTTGCAATACATGCTTCAACGCATGGGGTTTGGGGATAAATGGAGAGCCTGGATGAGAGAATGTACTGTTTCAACCCACTTCTCTACTTTATTCAATGACTCTCTTAAAGGCTTCTTCAAAAGCTCTAGAGGATTGAGACAGGGAGATCCTCTTTTTCCCTTCTTATTCCTCATCGTGGGGAAGGCTTTGTATAGAATGCTCCTTAGAGGGTAAGAGGAAGACATTCTAAGAAGGATAGAAATCAAAGGTATGCTAAGGCCTATTACACACATTCAATATGCGGACGATTCCTTAATCTTCTCTGATGCCTCGACTGAAAAGGTGGACAATCTCTATACTACTATTCGTTGTTTTCAAGCGATCTTTGGTCTTAAGGTTAATTTGCTTAAATCCAAATTTTTTAGGATCAACATGGATACTGATGAGGTAAAAAGTCTTGCTCAATCTTTCGGGTGCACCGCCGACTCGCTGCTGTCTTCTTTTGTGGGTCTGCCATTATGTGTTGGATCCCCTCCCAAAGCTCTATGGGACAAAGTCATTCTCAGAATTCAGTCTTATTTGTCGAGATGGAAGAGCCGATATCTCTCTTTAAGTGGTCGTCTCACTCTAATAAAAGCTGCTCTCTCAAACATTCCGATATACTTTGTCTCTTCTCAAATGTCCATCTTCAGTCAAAGAGCTCACTGATAAAGCTCGGCGGGATTTTCTTTGGCAAGGTAAGGAATTGGCAAAGAAGTTCCACCTTCTCAAGCGGTTAGAGGTCTGTCTTTACCTGTCAGATGGGGGAGCGAAGGTAAAAGATCTTACAGCTATGAACAAAGCTCTCCTTGGTAAGTGGATTTGGCAGTTTGGGGCTGACAAAGGGAGTCTCCGGAGCTCCATCATTAAAGGCAAATATGGTACGTCCTCTGGTGGCTGGTGGGTCAAAGAATCATCATCTCATAAATTTTCTTATATTTGAAAAGAAATCTCAAAAATGAAAAGGGAAGTCATTCCTAATGTTGGCTTTGTGCTTGGCAATGGTGCCAAAATTCAGTTTTGGGATGATATATGGATTGCAGATCAAAAGCTCAAAAACAGGTTCCCCATCTCCTATTCTATAGCCAATTCCAAAAAATCGTTGGTTGGTAACAATTTGTCGGTTGTCGGTGGCAAATTTGTCTGAAATATAACTTGTAGAAGAAGTCTTCAAGATTGGGAACTCCTGGACTTTACAGGCCTCCCGAATGTCTTTACGAAACAGCTCCCTCCCTTTCGTCAGAAGATAGCATTTTCTGGAAGCCAGATAAATCGTCTCTCTTTTCAGTGCGTTCTCTCTACAATTTGATGCACAAGCAGAAGTCTGAATCAAGGGCCTGTTTGGTTTTCCGAGATACCAGCATTAGAGCGTAAAGAAGTCATGATGACAAAAATCTTCTGTTTGGTTTCAGACGTAAATACCTACTAAATGAATTGGCGGTAGACGGATGTAAAGTAGCCGCCCGACTTTCAAATATGCTGCAGGTAATTGAGAGGATTACCGTCTCGCAGTAGAACAGTCATTCGTACATACAGTGGTCCGCAAGTGCATCGTTGGTTTCTGTTCGCGCAGTTGTAGCATTTAAAACCTTCTCATGGCGTCTCAGTCATTCTTCGTAGGGAGGAACCGATCCGGACTGCTGCAATTTTGCGGACCTACACGGTGAGAAGACGACACCCATTGATGTTCCCCCTTCTCAACGCAGATGGTTTTTGAGCTCTTCCCTTCATTGACTCCATGTTCATCTGTTTTTCCATGGTTCATAGGTATCGGCCTCGGAACAAATCTTGCCGAAGATCGTCGAACGTTGCCGTAACACATCCAAACACCGAGAGGTATGTACGATGGGAAGTTTGATCTCTACAGGGGCCTTGCATGTTTATGCATGTTTACCTCCTTGCATGTTGTTATATTATTTAGGGATTGCATGTTGTTGGGAAGTCCTGTCTTGTATGCACCAGATTTCTTCTCCATCTCTGATTTTGATATCCACTTCAACTTCCTGCAGCGGACTGCTCAGCCAACAGATCCGGACTTCTTCTCCATCTCCTGTGCATATTCCTCGATAGGTTGGCATTCATATCCCTCATCTTCAGTGACAGGCGTGTGACCCTACTCATTCCTATTCATATCTCAATCCCTGAGATAGCCTTGGTGTAACAAAAATCCTGTTCGTTGGATGGGTCTTTGCTTTTCCATATATCTCAAAGTTTGAAAAGCTTTGATATTTGTTTTCTACTATTTTTCTTGGGTTTTTTATTATACCATTTTCTCTAGCAATTGGTTTTGTTGCCGTATGCAGATCTGTTTTTTATCTTTAAATTCTTTATATAATAAAGAAAAAAATAACGAATAAAATGGATATATGTTACATATGATCCAACACCACAAAACGTGTCACCCACATTTATATTTAACATTTTCCTGTACCAGTCGCTCATGTGGCCATTTAAAGATGATGTTCTGATCGTTTTTATTTTACTGATTCTGAAGAAAGCGGACCCACTTGAGCGATGGGACGATTCTCAAAAAAATGCTACGCTTTGGGTTCTTTTACAATTGCTGATAGTAGCTGATGCTCTGGCCGTTGGAAGGTCATGCTTTGATAAATTTCAATTTACAGTTGTTGACATAAACAGACCTACTTTACATATGATCCTAATCACAACAGGTGTAAAATTAAATGTTGAAACAATGTCTTGTAAACTTTGCTACTGTGGGATGTTGGATGATAGTGTTCTGATAATCTTTACTTTCAAATGCATTGGAAAAAAAACTATTACATATGATCCTAATGAGAAAAAAGTTTCTGCTCGCTTACAGTCCCCACATGAGAGCCAGCGTATGGTATTTCATTCCAATATTGAGATATGTCAACACTGATCCAGACATCGGTTTACAACAGGTCCACCACAAAGGTGGAATACATATTGGTGCAAATCGGTTTATGTTGTAGACCATTGAAGTTAGTAAAGAAAGATCATCATTTGCTATATCCCAAATTGAGACTTGGTGGAATGGCATGTGGACAACATAATATGCCTAGAAGAATTCCCACTAGTGGGCGATCGTGGCCACCGGTGGGCGATCGTTGCCGCACGGTATATATTCAACGCAGCTGACAACAATCAACGCAGCTGAAAAAAATCAAACAGCTGATTGCAGTACCAAATCTAATATGGTGGACACCATAAGAGAGAATGCCTTGATGTGACTATTACAGTGTCAACCCAAACATGCGACTACTGTATTGCTCGTAAATACACCCACAAAGTTTCGAAAAACAAGCATGATAAAGTGGAATATGGTATTACGCTAATCATTGATAATACAAGTAAAAAAGTAATTATGATGTCTTTACATCTAACTACCATTGTAATTGGAAAACAAACAGGCCCCAAAACTTAATCTCTCTTTTTTGTGGACTTATGCCCCTCCCCCGGGAAAATCTTGGCGTTTGGTTGGCTTGCAGGAAAAAAGAAAATCCTAACGGTGGATAATCTGAGGAAGAAAGAGATGATCATCCCTAATATTTGCCTCTATTGTTTGAGGGCAGAAGAGTCAGTTGATCATTTGCTTCTCCATTGCCACTTTGTTCAGTCCATTTGGGCGGAAATCATGCTTAGCTTTAACCTTTCTTGGTGTTTCCCAGGCGAAGTGAATCAATTCCTCCTCGCATGGCATAGGGTGTTTCTAAGAAAGGAAAAGACAATCATCTGGAGGATGTCTGTTCTAGCAGTTTGATGGTCCATTTGGGGAGAAAGGAATAACAGATGTTTCAGGAATATCTCTAATTCAGCTGGAACTATAGCTACAACGGCTAAGCGTTACATGATTGAATGGGCTTCTAATGTCAAGAATCTTTACTGCCGAGATTTTTTCTTTTTAGGCATCTAACTGTGGTCTACTTTGTCAGCAGCGCTCTGTTTTCTATGCCTTTCTTTTAATGAAATCTTTCATCTTTCAAAATAAAAATAAAAATAAATATCAGCTTAATCCAAACTTCTGTAGTCCCTACTAGGTTTTCAATGGTGAGCGATCCATCCTCACTAGTTTTTGTGCTGAGGCGCATATGAGCCTTAGATTTATTTATTTATTTATTTATTTTTTCTTTTGAAATTATCTGTCAAAACCAATGTGCGGCGCAAATAAAACACTGTCAGTACACAGTCCGCTGTTAGCCTCCCTGTCCGAAGAATCGAGACCAAGACCTCAGCATTGAATACGATGAGTCCCATGGATCTCCTGCCTCTGACATGACCGTCCGTCTCTAGTTGGATAGTACCTAATCGCGTACACCTGTGCTACACCATACGGGTACCGATTAAGTAATACTCCGCCTGTTTCCAGCTACGGATAGGCAGAGGCTCCGGGCCACCGTTATGTATGGCTGTTATTCGGACTGTCCATTTTTTTTTTTTGTATTATTTTAGATTATTAGTCCAAAATGAAGACTCAATCAAGGCTCAAGTAGATCACACCCAGGAAGCAGCGGCACTAAGAAGGCCAACCATTGAAACCATCTTAAGGCCCACCGTGTTGTTTATTTTCCATCCAACTTGTTGATATGGCTTATACACTTGTACGAAGTTAAAAGCCAAATATCATCTTGATCCAAAACTTATGCAGTCCCTATCAAAATTTTCAACGGTAGGAATTTAATGCCCATTGTGTGGTCCACTTGACGGTGGGATCTTCCTTATTTTTAAGCTCATAATTTAAAATGATATGGAAAATTAAATGAACAAAATGGATGAAATCAATACATCACGGCAGCCCTTCGAAGCCCGGCCTGTCTTGAGCTCCGAACAGGCTGCGGTAGTAACAAATCCGGGTCCACCTGGGCCACACCAGACCCGTTGCCACCGTCAGAATCAAACATTTTACATTTACCACCAAACATTTACTATGGTTGAAGAAGAAAAATCAACCATAGTAACTCCTGCTCATTGTACACATGGGTCATACTTAATAATAATTCCAGCTCACCGTAGACAATATGTGCTAGGCTTGATGTCATTATTTTAATGTAATTTCTTTCAAATTAACATTAAATGCATGCATCAAACAATATCACGTGTTTCACGTGTGTTTGAAAGTTACGAGGAATTCGTAGTCAAAGTTACATAATATATGTTATATTAAAGATTATGTAGAACACATTACATAAAATATTAAAAATTGAACACTAACCATTTAAATATTTTCCCCATAGTGTGGTCCACCTTTTTTTTTTTTTAATTTTTAATTTTTATTTTTTTTATACATGCACACACACCCCCACACTCACGCCATAGTGTGATTTCACCACCTATGGATACTCAACCCTTGACCAGGTGTTGAAACTCCTGAGAGTCTACCACTGGAGCAAGAGTAAGGATCCTGGTGTAGTCCACTTGAGTTTTGGATCTTTCTTATTTTTGGAGGTATACCCTAAAATGATCCCGGGCCAAATGAATAAAACATATACATCACAGTGGGATCCACATAATCCTGTTTTCAATATTATAGATCATCACTTCCCACATGATTAAAGCTTAAAAAGTATAAAATACATTGCAATTTCCCTTAAATACATCCAACAATACAGGCGTTGTACTCTTATACTCATGTAGTGGTTCCAGTCACATAGGTTCAGCTGGACAGTCCAAACGACTGATCTGGGTCGTCCACGAGATCCAGAAAGCATTTCATGGGCTAACTTGAAAATCACACCATTCGAACGGTTCTAACCATCCAGCCTATAGCCTATAAAATGGACAGTCAAGGACACTACTGGAAAAATAGGCCTAGTCAATAATCTGATCCGTCTACTTGTTGGGAGCTATCATAGATTGCTTCTGGTTCTAAAGAATCACATTCATCAGAGAAACCTAACCATCCCATCCACAGCTTGAAATACGGATGGCTGTGAAAAAGAATTCCTACTAATGGATGGATCAGAATCATCAGATCATCCTATCCGTGTGATTTCACATTATATGATTGTAATCATGAAATATATCTGTCCAAGGGTCCAAATGCCACGAAGGGTTACACCCTGATCCATAGCGCAAGTGGTAGATTGAGTGAAAGATACCTCGTTTCGACGCTGAGGTCCTCGTATCGATCCCTAGTGGAGGTGGCTTGGTATGGATCCCTAGTGGGGGTGGCTAACAGTGAAGTGTGAACAGAAAGTGGGGTGTACTAACAAGCTTACAAAAAATAAAATAAAATGCCACTAAGGACACCACAACATATAGTCATCCACCAACCCGGTTCCACTACAATGTGTGTACTTTGTTCCGTGTGATTTACTCGATCTTGTTTTACGTGGAAAAAAAAATACATTTTACCCTCAAAATTTCCCCACAACCAAACAAGTAACTCCTCCAGGAAAGTGCTTTTGGAGATATGGAAATTATAAAGAATTAAAGATGATTTCATCTCAGTTTTGGTTCTTCCATTACAGTGCTAAGCCATTCAGACACCTATAACTGTCAACATCTTGTGGATGAGACTGACATGAATTACAGATGTAATTAATAAATTTCATTTATTTGAAATTAAAAATCAAACATTCCGTAAAAAGCATTGAAATTAAGACTTTAGTGGAAGTTTAAGGCTCAATCATCGCATTGGTGGTGATGGAGACCTCATTCCTGGACATTAATTATGAGAGAAAAAGAGTTAAAGAATAGTGCATGGTATTAGGTAAGATTGAGTGGTATGAAATTGTATTGGAAAAATGATGGAAATGATTGAATTAATCCAAGTATCTTATTATCCGGAACCAATAGTAAATATTGCAGATTTTCTGGTGGATTTTGAGATCCATTGCATTCGTGGCCCCCATGTTGTGTTTTATCCATGCCGTCCAATTATATGTGCCCTTCGTATGTGATATCCAAGTTGCATATGTGTATTGGTAACCGGCATCAGTTGTGAAATGTGATCGTTGATTATAATTCAATGATCCACTAAACGCAAGCTTCACTTAATAGTGTATTTACAGCCATCTAATGCAATTTCATACTAAATCCCATGGTCCAAACATGCTGTAAATAATTGTAAAAATAGAGGAATTTAAAATCCATCTCAACTCCCCTCTTTCATGGCTCCATACGATTTAAGCATTCTAATTTCCTATTTAGATTTGTGGAAAGCTTGGGAAAGGAAATAGTGTTTCCTATGGAATTTATTTCGTTTTATTTGTTAGGTCTTTCTTTGTAGAAAACACTAATTTTTAATTTCTACTCGTACTAAAAAATAAATAAATCTACTTTTCCACTTTCACTTCCATGTAAACACATCTTCTGGTAATGGAATGAAAATGAGTTTTTCAAGGGTTAAAAATCAAATGTGCCATTATTCATATTTAATTATCCCACATGTACAAATGAGTCAAATGAAACATTGTCTATCTTCGATCATGCTACATGTACACATGCCACCGTGCATCTTCTCTTATGCCCCACATATGCTAATGGACCACATGTGCCATCATTCATTGTACTTTTCTTATACCCTACACGGATATGTACAAATGATATTCTTCCACACGTACCATCATTCATTGTACTTTGTGCCCCATATGTGCAAAACACCTCACATGCAACAATGTACCATACGTGCCGTTATCCATCTTCAATCCTCAAATATGTCATGTGCGAATGGTGCCAATGTGCATGAATACCACCATCTAAATGTAGTGCCCATATGTCAAATGTGTTAATGCATATCTTGTGCCACATGTCACCGTATTACTTTAAGTACCTCATGTGTACCACACTTGTTACAATTCAGCCTTAAGTGCTCACATATACCACATATGCCATCGTTCATCTTTTAACATTTTACATTTACTGCATGTGCCATTGCTCACATCTAAGCATCTTACATGTGCCACATTTGTTAATTTGACATATGCTAATGACTATCTAAAAAATTCAAGAAAATTTTTTATTTTGCCAAACGACAAACTAAGAAAGTAAATCCTAAATTCCCATGAAAATCTTTTTTAAAAGCAAACGAAAAAAACAAATTTTTATTTCTCACAATCTCATAAAAATAAGGTTAATTTTTGAAGAAATGCTATTTCCAATTTCATGCTTTTCATGAACTCAAACAGGATCGAATGTGAGCGTATCACAGTTACAGCATACTACCCCCTAAGCGCATCTTTCATATGGACGCAGCCAAGTTTGTCACACAACAAATAATCAGGCGATCAAATCAACTAATGCATTGAGATTGAATTTGGATATTGTTTTGAGTGGTGCATGTTATTATTATTATTATTTAAATCTATTGGCCTACTTTATGATTGGATTGCTATAATTTTAGTTATAGTAATGTTGGTATGCGTCTGCCAATATTAGAAACATACCGCGTAACCCCGCGAATCCCTTCCTACTTAGTAAGGGCCCATTTGGCCGGGTGGATTGGAAGGGATTGAATGGTATTAAGGTGGATGACATGGATTTAAAGGTAATGATGGTGTTGTCGGTGGATTGTCTTAAGATCCATGGGATTGCTATATGGAGTCTGTTTGGCACACTTGGCCAATCCCGGGATTAAACCTTCCCATCCCTTCCAATCCCTCCAACCAAACACGTCCCAGGCAAATTTGAATGGATTAGGGTGGATTGGATGGGGATTTAAAGGTAATGATGGTGTTGTCAGTGGATTGTCTTAAGAACCTTGGGATTGCTATATCCCGGTATCAGGCCACCCAGTCTGTTTGGCTCGCCCGATCAATCCTGGGATTTAACTTCCAGTCCCTTCCAATACCATCCAATCCCTTCCAATCCGCCTGGCCAAACGGGCCCTAAAGAAAATGTAAATAGGGGTAGTGATATAAACCCACCTCTTAGAAAGGCCACTTATAGCCATAAAAATCCTGGAAAGAAAAAGAATGTGCGTTATCTTAGAATGTGCGTTGGCCCACTGTAACACATCAAAACCATCCCTTCAAGTTCACCCTGTATTCCTAAAGCCAGCTCAATTGGGTTGGGATGGGCATCCCACCATTAAAACCTTACAAACCTGTTCTGTAAATACCATCCAATTCATTCAGAAGATGCAACTCACTGTTATGAATCGACACACCAAAGATCAGGAAATTCCAAAATTCAGGTGGGCCACACCACAATATTTTAAAGGTTTTAGATATAATTTTACTTTGTCTGAAACAACCCGTGACTTTTAGGGTATTTTTACTGCAAGATTTCCCAGGAAACAATATTTTAGCAATAATACCACCACATATTACAAGGAGGTTGTTTTCAGATATGAAACGACAAAACTGTTTTTATTTATTTATTTCTTTAAAAAGTAATGAAACTCAAGATATATGGGCCCACGTGGTATGTGTATAACATCCAACCGGTTAATCATGTGCACCACCCCATGCTGATGACATAAATAGGTTAAACAAATCATCATATGGGATCTACACTTAAATTAGAATATTTTCATTGGTGTACATTATTTTTTATCGCCTTACAATTAAGTCTACAGTTTTTTCCGGTTTATCTAATAGTAATGTTAATGTACATTGGTTGGACGGGTTAGATGTGGGACAAATAACATGTGAACCCTACAACTTTTGTTTTTTCCACTTTGTAGTAACAAAAAAGTAAAGAGGACGGAAAAGCACAGTTCGGAAATAGCGGTCACCTAGGCACTATTTTGTAAAATCCAACTCCTCGGGGAATCTTGCCGTAAAAATCCGTCTTTTATCCTGTCTCCAACGAAATCACGAGCTGGCGTGTTGGATGTCACGATTATATCATGGTGGAGCCCACCCACCAAACGCTGCGTAAGATCGGGCCTCATAAGTCATAACGTGACCTTTCAAGTCCAAAATCCGAGTCTATATTTCAACGGCTGCAATAAGATGTCATGAAGGACAAGTTAGAGATTGACCCGTTGCATTGTATCTGGTAAGCGCAGTTGTACCTAATTGTTCTAGACCCTCTAGCTCAGATACGTAGTCGGACCGGGTCATGATCTAGTGATAAGAACACTCCGTGGCCCATCTTCAGTCAAGGACAGCCGTTGGATTGCATTGGGTGAGTTATGGATAAGGGAGATCTTGAAGGTAGGTGCAACGTAGAAGTGGGCCTCCTAATCGAACGGTCTACCTTAACCTAATCTAGGATCACTTAGTTGACTTCCATCTACCTAATCGATTAGTCGGATTTGAAAATTTAGTTAGTAATTAATATTATACCTAATCATGGCAGAGGATTTAGTCTTATTAATTACACTACTAATAATCAGATGGTAACCTAACTAGCGTCATCACCGATCTTACATATCATCCATCCGTCCATACGAAGTGGGCCATCACACGTTACCTTTACGTATAAGGGGTTTGATACTCTGGTTGCTTATGATGCTTGATACACATGCACTTAAAAATGGCATATATGGTACGTGTGGAAGAATAGCACATGGTACAACATCCAATCGGTAAAATGGTTGTACCCATCATGTGGATTATTTTTTGTGCATGAATATTAGATTGGTCCACAAAGTTGCCATGGAAAACAATGTAAGCGGATTGCATGGTGTGCCACCTACCACACAACTCGGTTCTATATTGATGTGGCAAAATTCGGGCTCGCTCCACCATGACGTGTGTTACATCCACACCGTCCATCCATTTTTGAGATCAGGGTGAGTTGAAAAATGCGGTAGATCCAAAGTTCAAACGGACCACACCACATAAAGTAGTAGAACAATGTCAAGGGTTACCAAAGTTTTGGATCCCGCTTATATTTATGTTTTCTCTTCCTTGAAGCCTATGTGACCTTATTAATGGATTAGATGGAAAATAAATATTATGGTTAGCCCTAAGAAGGTGGTGGGCGTTATTATCCCGTTGCTTTTTATGGTGTGGCCTATTTAAACTTTGAAACTATATATTTTTGTTCATGCCTTGCAATGATATCTTTGTTGTAATTAATTTTTGACAATTTCTAAAATAGTCAATTAAAAAAAGACATTTCATTGCATGAAAAATGTATGATATATAAATGATATTTAGAAATATTAGGAGCGCTTTCTATTGAAGCATAACTAACACTAAACTCTTTTTTTTTTTTTTTTGGCTACACACGTACACACACCCCCACTCACTCACACCATAGTGGGATTTCACCACCTATGGATGCTTGAACCCTTGACCGAGTGTTGAAACTCCTGAAAGTCTACCGCCCAAGTAAGAGTAAGGAACCAACAAACACTAAGCTTGGTAATACATGTCAACTAATAGAGGGGCACTGTTGTCGATTAGAAAAAAAAGGTTAAAATGCAAGTTGTCATTCTTAAGAAAAAAATAAAAATAGACATGTATTTGAAATACTAAATTGTTATATCTATTAAAATAAAAAGAAAAACGGTCAAAGAAAAGCTCTTAAATAAAGATTTATAAATAAGAAAAAATTAAATAAATAAAATATAATCTTATATAAATTCAATAATCCAATCAAATTACCTATCATTTTTATAATTTAGCTCTATTCTAAGAGTAGCACTAATTCAACAACATTACTTTTCATCTTTAAATGAAGAACTCCATGATTTGATAGTTACCTAATCATTTAATAATCATTATACGGCTGATTGGATAGGTGATTAATCTTCTCAAATCTCAATGACATACGAGCTTTAGATGCATCTGCCTACCTTGGCAACTGAGATCAAATTGCTAGGTTGGATCTGACGTAGGTAATTACGCACTTGTTGGGAGATAACGTCATCCTCCAACTGGTTGTATTTGATACCTCTATCAGATCAGGTAAACACGAAATCGGATTGTATTGAGTAAGATAAGTTGGCCCCAACGTGAATGTACGTGGTTTATCCATGCTATCCATCCATTTTTCCAGCTCATTCAAGGAGTTGAGCCCAAAATTGTAGCATATACAAAGTTGAGGTGGATCATACCACAGGAAAAAGTGGAAATAACGACTTCAGCCGTTGAAACCTTGCTGGGCCCCACAGTAATGTTTATTTGTCATCTAACCTGTTCATAAGATCATACAGCCAGGGATGAAGGGAAAACACAAATATAATCTTGATCCAAAACTTCTTTGGCCCCTAAGAATTTTTCAACAGTAGAAGTTCAATTCACACGGTTTCCCATGGTGTGGTCCATTTGATATTTGGATATAATTCATTTTCGGACTCAATATGTATAATTATCTGATAAAATGGATCGATGGAGTGGATTAAATACATAGATCATGTTGAACTCCACAGAGTTTACTGAGTACGATTTTCAACACCCGGTCAAGGGTTCGAGTATCTATAGGCGGCGGTGAATTTCCACTAGCGTGAGTGCCTGTCCGTGTGAAAAAGAAAAAAAAGAAAAAAAACGAGAGTTTAGGTTTGCCAACCCTACACGCGTGTACATGGCATCTCATATATATGCGACCGTATGTGACAGTGCAGCATTATACCAGAGCGAGATCCAAACCGTTCATCTGCCAGTACGGCATTATACTCTAGCGAGATCCAAACCGTTCATCTGGTGGATTGATTATTCAGATGACCAGACGTGAAAAACCATCCGCTTCTAGTGTGTACCAACACCTTACCACGACGAGGGCAGCACCCAATCCACATCTTTCACCCATGTGGCAAACCAAACTAATTGATTGGCCCGAGTTTTGGGGAGGAATTCTCTTAAAGCGGATCAGGTGAGACCCCAGCCTCACCCAAGATGGTGCGGCCCTTACCGTGGGGCCCACCTCGATGTATGTATTATGTAATCAAGCCGTACATCTGCTTTTCCAAATCATTTTAGGACATTATTCAAAAAATGAAGTAGATCTAATTATCAGGTGGGCCATATCATGAGAAACAGTGGTAATTGAATGTCCTACCATTAAAAGCTTCTTAGGACACTGTTAGAAAACTAAGAGTTTCTTGTACACAATGGAGGATCGAAGAAAACGATAATGAAAGGATCAGATCTATCAAGTTCAAGGCTTGACTTGAATAGTCAATTTCTCAAGACAGATTTGCTGTCTTTTTTGGCAAATTCCAGCAAGTGCAAATGAAGGAAATCTGCAAATTGTCTTCAGGATATAATGAACTCTCAATCCGATTTTTAACACGAAAATTTGTATATTTAAATGTTGAACAAATCTCTAGTTTTGACACCGATATGTCTTAAGACGTTCAGAAAAACTCAGCAAGAGATTAGATCGAGAGTAATTGCACAGAAGAAGATATAATCTCAAGGATTAAGAGTCAATGATTTCTGGATTATAGTATCCAGGATTTATATCAATTGAAGGGTTATAGATTTCTTCCTGAAGAGGTGCTAAAGAGCCTCTTCAAGAAATCCATACCCATTCACAGCAAATAATTGCCTTTTCATGAAAGGACATGACTTTTTGCCATACGTCAGTTATTTTTGTACCTATTCAGACAAGAGCAGTTATCCAATAGGAAAAACCGTATCTACATAAGCGACACATGGCATACGTGTCACATGTACAATCATGTCATAATTCCTCTTAATCAACAAAGTCATAAATTATCAAGATAAATCGTTCAATTCCAGTTGAACCATGGCTAAAAAAGTTTGAACCATGTGTTAAAAAGACTAAGGCACTTTTTGCTCCTTGCGACGATGCGAAATGCTAAGTGCGCCTAATAAAGCGCCCAAGCACTTCACGCCACGCGGACGGTGCGAATCCTCGAGGAAATTTGAACCCTGGTTACATAAGTAAAAACTCTTTCTCTTACCGACGGACTATACACTATTTATGAAAAGTTTAAATAATTAATATATTTATTTACTTTCTAAAAATAATGGTTATTTTTTAAATTTATTTTTTTATTCTAAAAAATACAACAGACACACCTTAATATTCTCCTAGTGTTTATTACCCATCCAATCTATTAATAAAGTCACATAAGCCTTAGATGAAGGGAAAAAACAAATATCCAATCTATTAATAAAGTCACATAAGCCTTAAATGAAGGGAAAAAACAAATATAAGTTTGATACAAAACTTTAGTGTCTCATTAATGGTCAATCACCACTGTTTTTTATGATATGGTCAACCTAATAATTGAATCTGCTTAATTTATAGGATAATGCATTAAAATGATCAGTAAAAAAAGGATGAACAGCACGGATGGATAATACATACATCCGCACTTGTTACACGTGATGTAAATGAACACTCCTTAAGAGTATCCATTCTTATATTTTTATCGTATAATGGCCGTACACTTGATTATTAGACTGGCTGTTCATCATTACCTTGGCCCCAGCCAGCTGGGCACCGGCCTAGATTTCAAGGTGGGCACCGGCCTAGATTTCAAGCTTTTTTTTTTTTTTTTTGGTTTTTGTTTTAGCTTGTTAGTAGACCCCACTGTAAGTTCACACTTCATTGTTAGCCAACCCCACTGAGATCGATATCAAGACCTTGAAACAAGATATCTTTCACTCGGTCTACCATGCAGCTATGGATCAAGCCACTGTACTCTGATTGAGTAGTTGCACCCATGTCAGTGCTGTGTGGTGCTGGCTCTGTGGGTCCCACCACGGTGTTTTTTTTTTCCCACGCTTCCCCTTCATTATCCTCATCGTTTAAAATGAGGCTGATCCAAATTTGAGGTGAACCACACAGTAAGGAAACGGTGGTGATTGAACGCCCACCATTAAATACTTCTAAGGGATATAAAACGCACCTTGATGTATCTGTTATGTATTCACATAGTTCCTCTGTCTTTTCATCTAATTTTAGGACAAGATCGCAAAAATTAAGAAATCCAAATCACAAGTGGACCATAACACTAGGAAGAGTGACGAATCACAGTTAAAAACTTGTTGTGAGCCACAAACATTTTAGATCAAGCCCATCTTCGTATTTTTCATTATCCCGTTCTTCTCAACATTATCAGCGGGTTGGATGGCAAATAAACATTATGAAAACCTTACATTAGCTCTTTGGAATTTTCAATGGTGAGACAATCAAACACTACTGTTTCCTGTGGTGGTCCACCGGAGATTTAGATCTACTTCTTTTTTTGGGACCACATTCTAAAATATGCCAGGGTAGCGGATGGACGGTGTGGATATACAACATATCATCAAGGTGAGCCCCACATAAGGGTTAACACCTAATCGGTGCTAATTTTCCCTTCATCCAGGTCCGTGAGATCTAATCATCAAATTGGATGGCAAATAAACATTATATTGGACATTAGGAAGTTTTTAACGGCGGGTGTTCAATCACTACTGTTTCTTAAGGTGTGGTCCACCTCAGATCTAGATCTGCCTATTTTTGGGCTCATGGTGGTGCTTGTAGAGCTTTTTCAGAATATGGGACTCTAGTCCCATTGTCACCTCTTATCTATTAAGGTTGGAGGTTACAGCCAATTAGGCTATGGAAAAATGAACAGAGGAATGACAACAGGTGGCCTAGGTACGATCAGAAATGGGCCTCAACCCGGTTTGGGAGTGGATTAGGTGAGACCCTGGATCCACCAAGGTGGGTGGGACCCTTGATTGTGGGGCCCACTGTGATGTATGTGACTACATCCACACTTCATCCCCATTGAAAGCTCATTTTAGAGCATGATCCGAAAAATGAAGTAGATCCAAATCTAAGGTGGACCATAATAGAGGAAATAGTGGTAATACACCATTAAAAACTTCTTATGGCTAGAAAAGTTTTAGATCAAACTGGTATTTGTGTGGTCTCTTCATCTAGATCTTTGTGACCTTATATCAATAGGTTGGATGGAAAATAAACATTCTGGTGGCCCCATGAAGTTTTTAATGGTGGGGATTCAATCACCATTGTTTTATATGGTCCACATAAGATTTGGATCAACTTTATTTTTTGGATAATACCCTAAAATGAGCTTTCAAAAAGGTTGAATGGTGTAAATTTAAGGAACATCCGTCACTATGAACCCCAATGTGGTCTGACCTAATCTGCTACCGTAAATTTTTAATGGTCAACACTATTATTTATTGTGATGTCGTACACCTAAGATTTGGATGTACTTTATTTTTAGTTTTAGTCCATGCCTTGAAATGCGATTCATTTTTAGGTCCATGTATTAAAATAAGATGGAAAGAAGATGGACCCATCCTATACAATGAATACATCAAGGTGGGCCCACATTCAGGGACTCACCCACTTAGCTTTTACCACAGGCTCAACTAATCCGTCATTTCACCTGACATGAGTTCACATCAGTACCTCTTCAATGATTGGGAGCTAACCTTAACAAATGGTTGGATGGAAATTAAACATTCAGGTGGTCTTTAGTAAGTTTTTAACGGTGGATATTCAATCATCATTAGTTCCTGTGGTGTGGTCCACCTAAGATTTAGGTCTGTTTAATTTTTAAACCCTAATTTAAAATAAGCTGTCAAAATAGATGGATGGTGTGGATGTAAGGAACATACGTTAAGGAGAGCTCCACAATCAAGTATCCCACCCACCTCGGTATATCCGGATCCACGGAAGCCTCTCTGACACGGACACGTGGATGATCATATCCTGCCACGTTGGGTCACATGTCAATTTGCATAAAGTTATCCATGCCTCAGGTGGAAGTCATGCTTTCTTTCTGCTGGGGATCTAATCATGCTTACGTGGACGGACACGTGGATGATCATATCCCACCCCCTATTTTTTCAAGCAATCCCACTAATCCCAACAAGCCGACCTGTTTTAAAACATGGAACTCGTTGTCTTTCTTTTCGTTGTCTTTCTTTTGGGCCGTTTACATTAATTCGTCATGGTCCCATTCCACGTGTGCAAAAGTTTTTAAGTTCTAGTATATCCCAGGATCAAGCACGCCATCATAAAATTTTCAAAAATTTAAAAATATGGCACGTCGGTCAATGTACATGTGTAAAATGTTCACATGCAAGCATTAAAATAACACCATCCATCTTAAGCTTTTCAAATTTATCACAATCCATCTTTGCTCTTAAGATATTTTACAAATAATTGCTCAATTAATATGAAATTTATGTTCTGATTTTTTTTTTTTTTAAATGAATTATAAACACAACGGGAACTCGAGCCTATGACCTTCTGTTAAAACTCTTGTGAGACTACCATTGAGGCATATGTAAGGATCCTCCTGCAACGCTACGTGATGGCAAATGAGTGAGTGACTTTGGTAAGCTCTACTATAATATTTATGTAAAATCTACCTCACCATCGAGTAAGTTAGGCCATGTTAGGTCAAGAGCTCAATAATTAGTTGCATTTATGATTTAGGTGGACTACATGATTAGAAACAATATATAGGGCATTGCTCGCCTTTCAAATTGCTTTCATAAGTGTCCCCGTGTAAATCACGGATGGATATGATTGTGGCGCATAGGCTTAAATGTTTGTGTGGAATCTAAAAATTATAGTGAATTTTATATAATTATTATGGTGGTTTATAAAAAATTAAGGTGGTGCTTCACCTCAAGTTTAGTCAAGGACTTAAAAATGACCATGTGGTTCAAGTGGACCATATGATTGGAAATAATGTATAGGGTAATAATCACCCTCCAAACTTTATCTATTAATATGGACCATGTGAATCACAAATGGATTTGACTTGGGACTAAATTTTTGTGTGGCATCTAATGGTTAGAGTGATTTTAACTAATTATCACGGTGGGCTCTTGAATATCAAGGGTAAACATCTCTCTTGCAACTATTTTATTTGGTGTAGCCCACTTAAACCACAGCCTAAATTTTCAGCTCTTGATCTGGACCGGGATTATGCAGCTAATGGACAGAGTAGATGTTATATAAATAACATGGTGGGCCTCACCAAGAATCAAGTCCATGTGTCCCTCTCCAACCATAAACATTATTCAAATAAAAAGAAAAGGAATCTCACGGGATGCTACCCACCATGGTGTTTATGTAAGATTCACTTTGACCACTAGATATTTAGTATCATGTTAGGATCATAGACAAAAAATCAATCCGACTTATGTTTAGGTGGGCTATAAGGAAGAAAATAGTTAGGAAAGACTAGTAGTCAAGATTAATTTTACATAAACATCATGGTGGAGCCCACCCAACCAGTTGGCCTATTTGGTCACACTCCTACCCAACCCCCTAGAAGGTACTAAAATGACAATGGTATCAAGTAATTACGTCATTGTTTGAAAACCTTTTTAAAAAGGTATCGGAATGTAAATTATATATTAACTAAGTTATTTTTGTAAAATCATATCAGTTTTATTTTAAAGTATTTAACAAACACTATTTTATAGGTTAAACTAGTCATGACAACATTTTCAAAAACAACTAATCCCAGACAGCACACCATGATCCATATAGCTCAAGTGGTAGATAGTGAAAGATACCTCGTTTCAACGGTAAGGCCTAGGTATCCATTCCCTAGTGGGATGGCTAGCAGTGATGTGTGAATTGACAGTAATCCCAAACAGCATTTCTACAAACAACATGTTGCAATACAACTTGGCTTGACCTCAAATGGCCGGTGTTTGTCGAGCTTTGTTAAGCCTACACACGTGTACAACTTTGTCAATGCACGTGCCACCACATGTGCCAGTGCGACAGACAGGTATTACATCCAACCCATCCATGTTTAATAGGCAGCACTCTCATCACTCCATAAGATGGTTCTGACCATGTAGATATCATCTTTCCAAACTAAATATGATCCATTCAACAGGTGGGCCACAGTTTTTAGAAGTAGCTGGAACGTTGAGTAAACTTCAGCCAATGATTTCTCAGCGATAGATATGCTTTATAAACAGTGGCGGACTTGAATTGATTTGTACATAGTCAATGTGCTAGGCTGCTGTGAGTGCATGGTCAGAATTCCATACACATGTGGGCTTAGCAAAGCTCTTATATATTAGCTAATAATATCCAAAGAATTACAAAATTGCCACGGTTCATCCAAGGCTGCCTTTGAAAAATGAAAGAGACAATCCTATACACCTTGCCTTTATTATTTATTTATTTATTTTTTCTTGTCTGGTCTATCTTTCTTTATGCGTTCTCCTGCGTGGAAGAGACAACGTTCCTTATCTTTAATAAATTGACTGGTTTACCCTGGAGCGGATTAAGTGAGAAACCGGCCTCAGTGGGGCCCATCCTGATATATATATTATGTATCCATGCCGTCCATTCATTTTTCCAGGTCATTTCATATCATAATTCCAAAAATAAAAAAGATCCAAATCTCAAGTGGACCATACCATGGAAAACAGTGGTGATTGACTATTAATGGGCCACGAAGTTTTGGATCAAGTTGATATATTTTTTTTTCTCTTTATGCAGGCTTATGTGACATTATTAAAAGATTAGATGGTAAATAAATACTAAGAAAATATTAAGGTCAGGCCTAAGAAGTTTTTAATTGTAGGGTGTACAATCACCATTGCTTTCTAGAGTATTGTCCATATTTGAATCTTTTTCATTTTTTGGTATCATGACTTAAAAGATATGGAAAAATGGATGGACAATGTAGATATAAAATACATACTTCAAAATATGCCCCACGGTAACCAACCTTAAGGGCCACGTTATCTTGGATGAGGCCAGGGTCTCACCTAATCTACTCCTGGTTTACCCTTTCTCATGCCCAACCAGTTAGACCGGTCTTCGGGTGACGTCGTTCTCTTTATGCCTGAGGCTATGTGGGGCTCATAGAGATGTTCGTGGCAAATCCATTCGGTTCATCTATTTTAAAGGATCACAATAACACAAGATTCAAGAAATTATAAATTCAAAACTCATGTGGGCCATGCCGCACGGAAAAGTGGGGATTGAATGCCTAATGGTGATCCTAATTTGTTCCAACTGTTTATGTAAGTGATAATAATTCTATAAACGGTTTGGATGACATATAAACATCATGGTAATTAGTTCTAGAAAGTTTTCAATGGTGGATGTTGTTATTCCCACTGTTTTGTTGGTGTGGCCCAACTGAGTTTCGAATATATCTAATTCGTAAAATCATATCTTATTGCGGTCTTTTAAAATAGATGGACGGAGTGGATTTGTCACAAACATCTCTACAGACCCCACACAACCTCAGGCGTGGGATACAGGCATCCCCCGTCATAGGTAATCCACTCCCCAATAAATTGTAGACATGTGGACCCACCATACTGTGTGCATGTCCTCCAGCCAATTTAGCACAATGGTCTACCCTGAAAATGAGACACCCAGGAGTACAGGCTAATCCAACTATCAGGTGGCCCACCATGTGAATTTCAAAGTTTTTGGGTATTGGTCTTTTATTATTATTATTATTATTATTATTATTATTATTAATGGTATAACCCACGTGACGATTAGATTAGCCTGACTTTTTGGGTATCTAGTACATTTATACAGGATGGTGGGGTCCACACCCAATTGAAATGGATTCATAAACTTTTAAGTTTTAATTTTATTCATTCAACACTTGTTTCCGGATGCAGATTGATTGTGAAACCCTTTAACACATGAACTTCATCTAAAAAAATTTGAATGGACGGCATGGAGCTAAGTGGGGGGCTCACCATGATGTTTATGAAATTTTTTTTCAATTCATACCTGTTAAAATGAATCATGGAGGCGCTTAAACAATGATCGGACGGCTTCAAAAGCTAGGGATGAGACTTCCACTATGACAACACATTAAAATTGATAGCTGTGCAATCCAATCGGATCCCATCACTACATTAATCCGCCCGTCCAAATCATATTACTAATCAACTATCAGGTGGCCCACCATGTGAATTTCAAAGTTTTTGGGTATTGGTTTTTTTTTTTTTTTAAATTTTAATGGTATAACCCACGTGACGATTAGATTAGCCTGACTTTTTGGGTATCTAGTACATTTATACAGGATGGTGGGGTCCACACGAAATGGATTCATAAACTAAAGTTAGTTTTAGAAGGATGCAGATTGCTTGTGAAAGCCTTTCACATGAACTTCCTGCAATAGGAGCTAAGTGGGGCTCACCATGATGTTTATGAAATTTTTTTTACATAATGTTAAAACATGAGTTAAACAATGAGGCTTCAAAAAGCTAGGTGAGACTTACTATGATGTTTGTGAAAAATCTACCTGGATTAAATGTGGCAAATCTAAGATTCTGGTGAGCTGCATGACAGAAAATGGTGTGGATTAAATGTAGACCATTGAAAATTTCTTAGGGCCAAAGAAGTATAGGATTATAATAATATTTTTATGTTTTCAGTTCATCCTAATAAAAAAGACCTTATGAGTAGTATTAATGGCATATCATGTCACTATAGACCCAAGGAAGTTTCAAAGTTAGGCATTAATTTCCCTGTCCACTTTCTTTCTCGTAAAATCACTTAATTAAGTTTTGGATCTATCTCAATTTTTTGCCCATGTTTTAACATGATTTCGCAAAACATATTGGTAAGTAGATTTCTTACAAACATCATACTAAGTTTAGCCTAGCTTACCATCACAGGAACTTTGTGCAAAAGCCTCTTGGGCAAGGTCCTTATATAATTCGTATTCGTCTTTTGTCCTTAAAACTACATGCAATGATATAAGACAAGGTGTTTGCACTTGTCAGTTGTCACAAAATAGAGGGAGGTGTTTTCAATTATTCCTGGAAAAAAATCACAATGTTTGGAAATGAGATTTGAATGGACTCCTACACTTATTATTGTTGTTATTTTCTGTTTGGCTTTTTCTGACGTATGGTATCCTTTCTAATCTTATGGTAGTTCAACACCGAAAATAGCATTGACTTTTCCACCATGCACATGGCATAATCGTTCACCAATCTAGACCGTCCAAATTGCTGGCCCAACTATGGACGGAGGATAATGAAAAACCTTCACCACGAAGACGATGTTAACATTGGTGCCTTTGAATTTGTACGGCTCACTGTATGCTTTTAACCAATAATTTCAAACTTCAATCTAGCCGTTGGGATTTCTTGATCTAAAGATATTCCTCACAGATGATGGGCCCCACAACTTGGATGTAGATTCCATTCAGCAAGGCTCTGATGCACCCTTCCACATCAATGAAAAAAACAATCCAAGCGTAGGACCTACCACGTGCGCCTTCCCTGTGTAGAGCATCCAATGAAAGAGTCACGACTCTTTGCATGAGCAGTGAGCACTCAGTTTTGGCAGTATGTGTTTTATCCACACGGTCCGTCCACATTTCCAGCTCATTTTATGAGGCAGATCCAAATCTCAGGTGGACCACACCATATGAAACAGTGGTGATTGAACACCCACCATTAAAAACTTCCTAAGCCCATTGCAATGTTTATTTGCCATCCAACCTATTGATTAGGTCACATATGCTTAATGAAGGGACAACACATAAATATCGGCAGCCCCTAAAAAGTTTTTAATGGCCACAATTACTACTATTTCCCGTGGTGTGGTCCACATGACTTTTGACTTTGACTCATTTATTCTTATACCCTGAGATAAGCTGAAAATTAGTCCGATAGCATGAATGAAATACATACATCATGGTGGAACCGATAGAGCACTGACTGATACCGAGCTTGTTACTGAAAGGGTCACCATGGAATCCGAGTCCCTACAGGGGTGCATCTAGTGCCTTGATGGATGCGGAGGTGACTAGGTGAGACCCCGGGCTCACCCAATAGGGTGCAGCCCTCACCTACCTTGATGTATGTATTATATATCCATGCTGTCCATCTATGTTTTCAGATTATTTTAGGGCATTATCCTAAAATTTAAGCCGATCCAATTATTAGATGGGCATACCATAAAAAACACCTGTGATTGACCATCCTACCATTAAAAACTTCTCAGCACCTTAATGTTTCCACGGTGTTTATTTACCATCCAATCCGTATACAAGCCTGGATGAAGGGAAAAAAATGAATATCAGATTCATCCAAAACCTTCGTGGCCTATAAATGTTCAATCAACACCGTTTCCTATGGTGTGATCCGCTTTATCATTGGATGTATTTCATATTTCGAATAATGTTATAACATGATATGGTAAAACACTTGGATGGTGTGGATACGTAATACACATGAACATCAAGGTGGGCCCCATGGTAACCGCACGGTAAGGGCTACGGTCTTGGGTGAGGCCCGGGTCTCAACTAATCTGCTCTCGATGGATGTGGTCCGCATCCCGAATTGCATGGTCAGGATATGATAGGACAGATGGCCTGGGAATTTAGGTAGACCACTGTGTTGTTTGTGAGAAATTTATTTCGTCCATCTATTTTGCTACGACGTGTTTGGGCATGAATGAAGTACAAGGCAAAGGCAAATCCAAAAGTTAAGTGGGCCGCACAACATGAAAAAGTGAGCAGAAAAATGCCTACCATTGAAACATCCTGGATTCTTTGTGACTTTTATACTTCGTTTGTGCCCTTCATAGGGTTATTCTTATTGAGATGAATGGAAAACACAAAAGCATTTGTCACCCAACAAATGTTACAATGGTGGACACTCAATCCTCACTATTTCCTTTCATGCATGTTGAGGGTCAAATATTACATATTAGACGTCATTTATTACATGGATTTGCAAACATGGTACTGTTTAACGCCCGATTTAATCGTATTTGTGATGTAGGGTGTATCTATGAGCGTAGACTGAAAAAAGTTGCTAAAAGCATGGATTTAATGCTCTGAAGGCACCAGGGCGAGGGACGGACTTAAGGGGACCAAGATCGAGGAATTTACATGCCAGAGATCCAAGGAAATCAAGCCGTTCACGTTAAAGAGGTCTGAAAAGTGTCCTGAATTCGAGATCATAGGGTTCCCACCTTCTGTTTAGCTCGAGACTTCATTTATGGCCTGAGGACATTAAATAAGCTGTTCACGTCAAATTTCAGCCGTTCGATCCCTGCAGAAGTGAGTAAATGGACAGATCAGCCCATAAAACAGTGATTCGGGGCCCACCCAAGATATGGATATGCTTCAAAAATTGTTCCTGACAGATTTACTGAGATGAGAACACGGATAGATGGAGCGGATTTCTCAGACCCATATTATTGAGTCTCATCTGGATGGGGGCGTGCATACAGTGCATGTATACTTGAAGTGCACCAAACGTGAAGGAGTCGGTCAGCGTACGCTGACCGACACCCATTCAAAACGGAAATTTCCGTTTTCGTCTCTGTTGCGACGAGTTGCGGACGAATGCAGATGGCCCACCATATGGACTCATCAACTCAATCTAAGCCGTCCATTCGAAGCAGAAGCGGGTATTGACGAAGATCTGGTGATTCTTGGTTTGAAGAATGCTAGAAAGAAGATGCAAAGTGTGTTGGACGGTAGAACCGTGCCTCAAGATTAAGCAGGTGGGCCGCGTTATCAACGCTCCAAACCTAGCCATCTCTGAACGGTTTTTGAATATGGAATCAATGGGTGGTTTGGATTTCTCAAAACAATGACGTTCATGGGCCCCACCGTCAGCCAGCGCAAGATGCGCTGTCTCTGTAACGTGCGTCCGAACGCGGCCCGACTTCTCTGACAATTGTGCGTTCATAGACAACATCGGATCCATGATCTGGACCGTCCACAAGCTGCAAAAGGTGGGGTCGACACCAGCCATGAAGCTAGATCCAAGGTTGGGACAATCAGCCATTCCGAAAATCGTTCCAAACACAACCAGTTTCGCGATTTTACTGCGAAAGAAGAAGTTTCCGAAAACTCCTTGATGCGTGAGCTGATGTGGGCCACCGACCAACCTCAGCCGACCCATGTTACCTTTAAAAGGAAGGACAGCTTTGGTATCAACGGACAGAGAGAGAGACAGGGAGCGACAGCTTTGGTGAACGAGAGAGAGAGAGACTGTTGGAGTTTTTCTATTTTTCTTTTCTTTTTATTTTTCTTCTTCTTTTGTTCTGTTTGAGGGATTCAACCCAACATGGTTGGCTAAACCTCTTGGCTAGGGCCAAGAGGTGAAGCTTGTAGCGTGATGGGTGATATTCTACGGTTCTGATTCATGTCCTGAACTACTTTTTTTGGTTTGATTTTAAGGAATGCGATTAGTTTTTAATGGTTTGTTGTGACTGACATTACAATATATCTGCAATAGCTTGAGTATTTCCTTTTCCCTTCTTGTGATTATGAGCCAGGACGCCCTGTTGTTCATCATCGCCCCTTGGACATGGTGGAATGACAGAACTCTTCCTGACATTCATACATCACTCAGATTGGCTGTTGAATTGGTTTAACTCTGTTGTTTGCCTTGTCTCATGGACATGGTTTTGTGATGGAATCCATTCTAATTTACACCCGTCTCATCTCTTGAAAACCAGATCAAAAGGAAGTTCAGATTGAGTTCATGAATCAAGCGTAGATCTCCCTGATCTCTACAAGTGGATCCTCTGAATCCCTAGTTTCCTTTCCTTTAATTCTCTAAATTTTAGATTACTATTTCACCATTATTCACTCAATTTATACTTGATTTCGATTTCATCTCATTCTAGTTCTAGTTCTAGTTAGTTTCAGATCACGTACAGGTTTCAGTCCCTGTGGATTCGACCTCGGTCTTACCGAGATTATTACTACATCACAACCCTATACTTGGGGAGTGAACAATGCAACCCACTTGAATTTTGTGGCTGCCTCATTTTTTTTAGCTCATGTGCTAACATGATATGGCAAAATGAATAGATACAATAGATTTCTCACACACATTACCGTGGGATGTTGGTAACTTAAAATTGAGTCTAACCCGGTATGATACAGGCCAATGTGGAAATTGACTGGCTTTTTAAATGATTTGGCTTGTTTTCTTGATAAAAAAAAGTCCCACATATATATATATATATTTATATATATTGAGGTCAAAATCTGGATCACCCTCCACCTCTCGGATCAACCCTGTTCCTACACAAAAAGTGGACAAAAGATACATTGGCTAAGCCAGGGGACCTTCTGATGCCTAAGTCAAGACAAGGGAATCGGGATCTGAGTTTGAAGGACGGGGAGAATGCAAGATGTTGCGTACCTGTAGCAATGGGGTCCTCATGTATTTATACATGACTGTAAGATGGTTTGGGTCCGTTAATCATGGCACAATTCACTCAATCAGGGAGATTTTCGGATCATGGAGATATTGCTCAGCACATTTAATGGCCATGTGCTTATCCTAATTCGTGAACGATCACGAAAGAAAACTCCTAACTTTCATGAGAGACGACACCATCTTTACGTTCATATAGGTGAAATCCTTCCAGTGTCTCCATTACTATAAGACACTTGTCCTATAGACTGAATTTCATTAAGAGTTCTCAGACTCAACCCTCTTTTGTAACACTTAGCACTCATCTATTATGGATGAGGTTTTATAATTTAGTGCTGAAAAACTTTCCACATATCAGTTAATTATTTTTACCCATTAAATCCAAATTTAGAGATTTTCTAACTTCAGGTTGGGTTACCATCACTGGCGGAACTTTGGTTGAAGAGTTTTAACCCCATCCCTCTAGATGTAGCCTTTACTACCTCTCTCGGTAGAGGTTTAGTAAAAGGATCTACCAGGTTGTTGTTTGATTTCACATAGGAAATAACAATGATTCCATCTCAAATTAATTGTCTGACATAATCATGTTGAAGACTTATATGTCTAGATTTACCATTATAAGTGCCGCTATAGGCTTTAGCTAATGTGGCTTCACTGTCACAATGTAGTGACACAGCCGGTATAGGCTTTCCACAGAAAGAAATTTCTAATAGAAGATCCCTTAGCCACTCAGCCTCTTTGCCTGTTGCAGCTAGTGCTAGAAATTCAGACTCCATGATCGAGTGTGTTATGCAAGTCTGTTTCTTAGATCCCCAAGATATAGCTGCACCTCCTAGGGTGAATATCCACCCTGTAGTAGACTTGTTGTCCCTTGCACTCGATATCCAGCTCGCATCGGTATATCCTTCCAATACAGCAGAAAATTCTGAATAAAATAGTCCAAAGTCTTTGGTTGCTTTTAAGTAACCAAGGACTTTACTGATTACATTCTAGTGTTCAGTACTGGGGTTACTAGTAAACCTACTAAGTTTATTCACAACATATGCGATATCTGGTTTAGTGCATTGCATAGCATACATAAGGCTCCCTATAGCATTCGCATATTCTAATTGTGCAACGGTTCTTCCAGTATTTTCTTTTAGCTTGATACTTAGATCAAATGGGGTCTTTGCTTCTTTTATATTTAGATGGTTAAACTTGTTTAGTATCTTCTCAATATAATGAGATTGACACAAAGCATAACCCCCATAATGTTGTTTAACTTTGATACCTAAGATGGTATCAACTTGTCCAAGATCCTTCATTTTAATTACTAAAGATAGAAACCTCTTTGTTTCAGTCACACATTCCATTTTATTACTTATTATTAATATATCATCAACATATAGACAAATAATAACGATATAACTACCATCTACTTTAGAATATATGTATTTGTCAGCTACATTATGCATGAAACCATGAGATAGTATGTTTGAATCAAACTTCTCATGCCATTGTTTTGGTGCTTGTTCTGATACAATGATTTGACTAATCTACATACTTTATTTTCATTTCCTGGTAGAATGAACCCTTTAGGTTGTTCCATGTATACCTCCTCATTGAGGTCACTACTCAGGAAAGCGGTCTTTACATCCATTTGGTGGATGTGAAGATGATGTATTGAAGCTAGTGCAAATAATATCCTAATGGATGTTATTCTAGCTACAGGAGAGTATGTGTCAAAATAATTTATTCCTTTTTTTTTTGTCTAAAACCCTTAGCTACTAGTCGAGCTTTAAAGGTTTGGATAGTTCCATCAGTGTGATATTTCTTTCTAAATACCCACTTACATCCTATAGGTCTAGAACCTTGAGGTAAGTTTACTAGTTCCCATGTTTGATTTGACAGTATGGATTCCATTTCATCGTTTATAGCTTCTTTCCAGAAAGATGCGTCTCTAGAGGATATAGCTTCTTTATATGATTTAGGATCATCTTCTATAGTCATCACTATAGGTATTTGTCTTATAACATTTTCTCTATCTGCTTCTACAAGATGAAAAATGATACGTTGTGAGTCTATGCAGTCATCTCCTAGACTCTTCTCTATTCCTGTTCTTTGACTCCTACGAGGTTCAATAGGAGCTTCCACTATCTGTGGAGCTGTGCTATCTGGTTCTCTATTAGGAGTTTGGATTTCATTATCCTTTGACTCCAAAGATAGTAAGTTCTCAAAGAACTCAACGTCTCTTGATTCTATTATTGTATTAAAGTCTATGTCTAGAAGTCTATAAGCTTTAATATTTTGTGCATACCCTACGAAGACACACTTAATAGCTCTTGGTCCTAACTTAGTTATTTTTGGATCAGGGGTTCTGCAGTATGCAAGACACCCCCACACTTTAAGATATCTTAGGTTAGGTTTTCTGCCTCTCCATGTTTCATATGGAGATATTTTATATTTTTTAGACGGTATTCTATTTAGAATATGACATGTAGCAAGCAGTGCCTCACCCCATAGACTTAGTGACAATTTTGCTCTTATCAACATTGAGTTGACCATTTCTACTAATGTTCTATTCTTCCTTTTAGCTATTCCATTTTGTTGAGGTGTGTATGGCACTGTACATTGATGTATCAGTCCATGTTCTTCACAGAAGCTATCGAATTCATTAGAAAAATATTCTCCTACTCTATCGCTACATAGAATTTTTGTCTTCTTATTTAGTTGATTCTCTACTTCTGCTTTATATATCTTAAACATGTTCAATGCTTCATCTTTGTTCTTTAATAGGTACACATACATATATCTAGAGCAATTATCTATAAAGGTTATGAAGTACCATTTACCTCCACGAGTAATAATGCCATTTAACTCACAGATATCACTGTGCACAAGATCCAATACTTGAGATGATCTTTCAACACTTGGAAAATGTTTCTTTGTCATTTTGGATCGTATGCACACTTCACATTTATCGGTTTCATTATCTGTGTATGAGATTAAACCACTCTTAGCCATGAACTTTAAAGTACTATATCCTATATGGGCTAGCCTATCATGCCACAGTCCAGCGGATTCAACCATATACGCAGAAGTGCTACTTTCATTCAGAGAAAACTTAACCATTCTGTTACAAGCGTATCCCTTTACGACAAAATTTCCATTCTTAGACAGAATCAGTTTGCCTGACTCGTACACCACCCTTATACCTGATTTTCCCAGAAGATCTCCAGAAACTAAGTTTCGCCTCATGTCTGGAACATGCAGTATATTGGTCAGAATCACTTTCTTCCCAGAGGTGAATATCAGTTCGACAGTTCCTTTGCCGACGACCTTTGATCGGACTTCATTACCCATTTGGACTTCTTGACCATCAGTCAATTCCTCATAGGTTTTGAAGGCTGATTTGTCGTAGCACACATGTACTGTAGCGACAGTATCATACCATCATCCTGAAACTTTGTCTTGGATGGTATTCACCTCAGTGATCATGGCCACAATATCGCATTCTTCTACTACACTTGCCTCTTGTTTAGATTTGCGATATCGGCATACTCGAGCATAGTGCCCAGTTTTCCCACAGACATGGCATGGGCCTTTGAACTTTTTGTTCTTCTTTTGGACGTTTTTCTTGAATTTTCCTTTATTGGGTTTCAGGAAATTGTCCTTCTCGGGATGTTTGTTATTAGAGTTCTTTACTGCATGTACTTTGGACGAGGTATTCCCGTTATCATTCTTTTTATCGCGGTTACGGGATTCTTCCTCAATTCTGAGGTATTTCTGGATTTGTTCCAATGTGTAGTCCTCAGTTTTATGCAGCAACTTCTTTCCATAGTCTTTCCATATCGGTGATAATTTGACGATTATAGCCCTGACTTGGAATGATTCAGGAAGATCTATTTTGATGGCTTTGATTTTGTTTACTATTAGCTGCAGTTCTTGGATTTGGGACATCAACGGTTTATTATCTACCATGTTGAAGTCAAAATACCTGGCGATGAGAAACTTGTTGGTACCTTCTTCTTCAACTTTGTATTTGAACTCCAGAGCGGCTCAAATCTCCTTTGCTGATGACGTCTGTTGGTACAGATCGTACAAACGGTTGGAGAGAGCATTCAAAATGTGTCCTTGACACAAGAGTTCGTCTTCGGCTCGTTTGATGCGTGCTGCCACCTGTTCAGGTATGTCGTCATCGGTTGTTTTAGGTAGCGCTTGCAGATTTGGATCTAATATGTAGTAGATCTTCAACGCTGTTAGGAGAAATTTCAGCTTGTCTTGCAATCTCGTAAAATTGGTTCCATCGAACCGATCAAGACATATCAAGTCCTGATTCATCAACTTGATGGATGAAATACTGTCGGCTTCCATTAAATAACGCTTTAAGATTGTTGGAAATTATACAGATTATTGTAATTTCTGTGTAATATGGAAACCGAAAATTTCACGATAATCAGAAATAAAGACAGGCTGAAGCACGTCTGAAAAATGTTGTCCTTAAAGCGTTATTTGCCTCTACTCAAGTAAATTGAGTATGCTGATAGGTTACAGGCAAATAACTTCTAGGATACGACGAGCCTGATGTGGGTCTGCGTTTAGCAAACACGAAGGCCCACCAAATGGAACTCTAATACACACTTTCTGGCAGTATTACAATATAGAGAAAAAAATCCCAAAGAAAGAGAAAAATGGTTTTGACCACTGCACTGGTCAGTTCAATTCTTCAGCTATTGGTTCAGTTGAACTGTCCTAGACCACACCGTTGGTCTGTTCTTCAAGCTAAGGTTCAAACCTTGCTATGTTGCTGGAAGCACTAGAGTATATAAGTTAAGAGGAGCTGGCTGTCTTAGTGCGTATGGGTTTTGCTGGAGTGAGTTGAGATGGATTGGAAACCCATCCAGGTCCTCCTTTTATAGGCTATAGTGGCTGGGGGTTATGGTCCAGGGAAATAAATCCCATGACCGTTTTCTAGCTGTTGGAGAAAACTAGCCGTTTTATGGCCGTTTTCTAACTGTTGTGCATGGGCCATTAAGCTGCTGCATGTCTTGTTGTTGTGAGACAATGACTAGCCGTTTTCTAGGCTGTTGGGCTAGTGCATGCGCGATTCTGGTGGACCACTGCACTAATGGCACAACTGTTACAGATCTGTTGCAATAGCTCTATTTTCCAGCTCTCTATATAATCAGAGGAACTCTCATTCAGTCCTCTATATTTTCGTCCAGCCAACCATCTGCCTTAGCTACTAGTCGCACCGCGACTCGCACACGTCTCGCTCCGGTTCGCGAAGGGAGCGACCCTCTGCGACACGATGCGCACGTGCAAAGTACAAAGTGCGCCACTAGCGCCTCTACAGCCATACTGCCTCACATGCCCATGCCCTTACACCGAGCCCATGCCCGTGCCGAGACCGAGCCCGTGCCCGAGCCCGAGCCCCGCACAACAGGAAAAAGTGAGCAGAAAAATGCCTACCATTGAAACATCCTGGATTCTTTGTGACTTTTATACTTCGTTTGTGCCCTTCATAGGGTTATTCTTATTGAGATGAATGGAAAACACAAAAGCATTTGTGACCCAACAAATGTTACAATGGTAGACACTCAATCCTCACTATTTCCTTTCATGCAACCCACTTGAATTTTGAGGCTGCCTCATTTTTTTAGCTCATGTGCTAACATGATATGGCAAAATGAATAGATACAATAGATTTCTCACACACATTACCGTGGGATGTTGGTAACTTAAAATTGAGTCTAACCCGGCATGATACAGGCCAATGTGGAAATCGACTGGCTTTTTAAATGATTTGCCTTATTTTCTTAATAAAAAAAGTCCCATATATATATATATGTTGAGGTCAAAATCTGGATCACCCTCCACCTCTCGGATCAACCCTGTTCCTACACAAAACGTGGACAAAGGAGACCCTGGCTAAGCCGGGGGACATTCCAATGCCTAAGTCAGGACAAGGGAATCGAGGTCTAAGTTTGAAGGACGGGGAGAGTGTAAGATGTTGCGTACCTATAACAATGGGGTCCTCATGTATTTATACGTGACTGTAAGATGGTTTAGGTCCGTTAATCACGGCATGATTCACTCAATCAGGGAGATTTTCGGATTATGGAGATATTGCACGTAATCCAAGGATTATGTACCATATCATGCACATCGTGCGTATCTGCGAGCGAAGTAATCGGCCATGTTCACTTATGGTAGTTTCTAACTTCGGCTCGAGGAGCGCCTGCTTCGGAATATGGAGTCGATTCGGACCTTCAAGCAGGCAAGGTCTCAGTCAGAGTGGTTATAAATTTTTGTCGGATACTGTCCGCTCTCATAATCTGAGCCGAGCTATTAGTTATTCGTCCGATCGGATCAACATGCCATCAAGCCTCGAAGTTACAAGGGGCTTGGATATATATATATTAGAGAATAATATATGAGCATTCTATGGTTTCGGTATACTTAATTCTCCCGGTGGCGGGCATGTAGGAATCGGGATCAAGCATCTCTGCCATCCCTTCAATGTTTAAATCTTAGGGGTACGACTTCTATGATAGCCTACCACTTTTAAAAGATGTTGGTGCAGGTTCATCCTTCTCATATTGGGCACTTATGTAAGGCTACATCTGGACCATCCAAATTGTTGGGTGCATTGTGGATGGGGCAAATCTCTAAAATCATGCTGAAACAGCTATTTAATTGTCAGTTAACCATATCTAATGAGTGCGCCAGTTTCTACGGCAAGAAAATTAGACCGTCAATTTCATCTTTCTGGCCTGATTTATTTTTGTAATTCTCCATCCATAATTAAATTAACGTATGTACGGTCTAGATCATTTTTCATAAAACTATACCATGTGTAAAATTAAAGAGTGATGGCTATTTTTACAATATTGGTGAATTAAACAAGTCTAGTCCGATCTGACTTGTAAAATAGAAAAATGATGCAGTCAGCTCATTTTATGGAAGCTGTGTTCACATAATAATCTCGACCGTCCATCAGGTCCAGTCCACTTTTTGTGTGTGCGTTTTCATTTCACATTTTGGTTACACTCGTTCGAAAATTGAGTAGTCTGGATTAACCATGTACCAAAGGTCCTTTAGATAGGAAAATAAGCACCACTCAATTGCATTACAAGAATATAGACGGTTAAGAACAACAATCAACGTACAAGCAAATAAGGCCAAATTCTATAAATAGGATTGTTATGGGAAGACCAGAGATACATCGGAGCTGAAGTGCGAAATAACCCAAAGCCGACTCGAAATCGAGTGTAGGCTAGGGTTGGACCCCCAATCCGATTGTTGTTGTGCACTTATATCCGAGCTCCCAGACAGAAGCTGTTGACTTAGGATTCAGAGCAGGATCTCGGAACAATTCGAAGTCGAAGTACTCGGCTCGGAATGATCCGACATCGAGGTAGCCGGTTCGGGACCTGAGTCAGAGTCTACAATTATGAGGAAGATCACGAGTTGTCCCGTTATCGCATGATTAGCTACGGTTACTCAACCGCCCACTTCTGCATGACCGCACGACGACCGGATAGCTGGATCTTTCGCGGGATGTGGTAAATGGCCCGGGATGCGCCCGTGCCGATCCTTTTGGGAATGATCCTGGGCAGAGCACCCGTACCGTGCCGATCCTTTCGGGAATGACCCCGGGCAGAGTACCCATAAAAAAACATGGTGATCCTTTTAGGGCAGAGCACCCATAAATTGAAATACATTCTTCATAACGTAATAATAAGAAAATAATTGTAATTTAAGCACACCACGATAATAAAATGAAGTCGATCAATTAATAACTCAAATAAATTATCTCTACAATATGTAACTAAAATAATATGCAACTAATGACAATGATCAAATAAATTTAATACATAATAATAATCAAATTAATTTATATGTTAAACTAAAATTTTCAACAGGGAAGATCACCTATCTTCTATTAGAGTGATAGATTTGATGTGATGATGGATTTTACATGTAGATGGTCTGAGTTCGATTTCTCATGAACTCAATTCAATGCATTTAAATTAGTAGCACTCGGTAAATGTTTTCAATGTAAAACGATTGCGTCCCTACACAAATCATACATGCTGATTTATTAAGACCTACACTAAGGTTTCTAATTCTTTAATATTAAAATATAAGAAAATAACATGTTAAATCACTGAGTTGACTCAGTGAGTCGACTCGAATCAAGGCTACTCTAACATATGAGGTCAAAGGATGGAGAATAGAAACTTAGCTCGTAAATGGCTCTAAGTCAGAATCTGGAGTCAGTTCAGATGATCGGACCAGCGGATCATCGGGTTGACTCGCTGAGTTAATTCGATGAAACTAGCTGTTTCTCTTTCTCTTCTCATTCCCTCTAGCTTTTTCTTCTGATTCATTCTTTTGATCTTGTCCAAAACACGCTAGAACAACAACTCAGATGGGATAAAACAATGAATCAGGTGACATATGTCTTTGGAAAACACGGCTCTGGAGTTGGGCGGTAATAGGAGTCTTTGACGTCTTACGTACAAAACTAAGTTGCACTTATGAATAGTATATCTCCAACAACAGAATGATCTAATGGATCTAATGATCATATTCAGATTAGATGGGCCTCATGTGATGATTTGGATGTTGAAACAAGTTTAGCAAATAACGGCCTGTGGTGGATTCTTGGTGTGGAAGATGATTGACTGTTAATGGCAGGTTCAGGATCGATAACTTTTCTTTCATTTTGATTTTGCGTGGATGATAAGGATTGACTGCTTGTTAATGAGGAGTGTTGGATGATCACGAACCATTGGATGTAGGTTAAATCTGAGGCTATGAACAGTGGAGATCAAAAGCCATTATGGAGAAGGAAGGTTGTGCCTGCAAAAATGGAACGAGTTTCCGCTTCGAACGGAACTTGCGTTGGATGCTCAAGTTTTCAGTTTTTTATGGCTAGGCTAGGCAGGGTCCACTAGTGATGGTTATAAAGATCTAAGTTGTTCATCAGTTTTGCAAGATAAGGATAAATTGTGAGCTTAAAAACGAAAAGGATCCGAATCTTTAGTGGGCCGCATCAAAGGTTTTTAGGCAAAAGATTTCAAGGGCTAGGGTTACTTGAAGGTCCGAATCTATTAGGTGGTTTACATTGAGGAGTGGGTCTCACCATGATGATGACATGAATGGTCATATGAGTTTACTAGTGCAACTGTATCGTAGAGAAGAAGGAAGGAGAGAGGGAGTCGTGGAGGAGACTTGGTTGTGGGGTGAAGGAGAGAGGGAGTCGTGGAGGAGACTTGGTTGTGGGGTGAAGGAGAGAGGGAGTCGTGGAAGATACTTGGCTGTGGGGTGACGTGTGTCAGCATGTTACTTAATTTTTTTTTTTTTTTAGAGAATGGGCCCCATAGGAATGATGTGACAAATCCACATAATTCATCAGTCATGTTGGGTCAAGTCAGGGCAAGGGCTAAAAAATGAGGGCAATCCAATGCTCAAGTGGGCCACATCATAGGGAAGAGTGGGATTAAGTATCCACCGTTAAAGAAAAAGTACAGCTGTTACGAAACGAATGTTAGGTCGTTCATGAGTGGGTCGGGTTGAACTCGCCCGACTTTCAATCCTAACGAAGCATCCGAATGATTAGCCTAGTCCTGCTCGCAATGCATGAAGACTGTTCAGGGTTCGGGTCCGTACCTCAGTGGTGGACTCTGCCGAGTTTCAACGCGAGGTCTTGGGTTCGATGCCCATAGGTGGTGAAATCCCACTACGGCCTGCGTGGTTGTATGTGTCGGGTGGTGTAAAAAAACAAAAATACATAAAAATGAGGAATATGTTTAACTGCTAGATAACACTAATAAATGGGGAGGGGATTGCATGGGACCCTGCCCTGGGCTGTGTGGGGTCCACGAAGATGTCCGTGACAAATCCACTCCGTCCATCTGTTTTGAAAGACGACAATAGGACAGGATAATTCCAAAACCAGACAGATCCAAAACTGACGTGGGCCACGCGAATAAAACAGTGGGAACAAAACGTCCACCGTTAAAACCTTCCTGGAAGTGACCATGACGTTTTTATGCCATCCAAACCATTCATAGAATTATTACCGCTCAGATAAACTGTAGGAACAAATATCATCCTGATACAAAACCTGTCACCGTCAGGCTTTCAATCTCCACCGTTTCGTATGGTATGGCCCACATGAGTTTTGTATTTTCCTGATTTTTAGAATCCTGTCCTATTGGCGTCTTTAAAAACAGATGGCTGGAGTGGATTTTCCACGGACATCTGTAAGAGCCCCACACAGCTCCCCTGTCAACGGGCAATCCGCTCTCCTGTCAACGGCCGGGCCTGGGGTAGGTCTCTGCCCGAATTTTGAACTTTTCGGGCCGGGCCGCCAGGTCCGATGAGTTCAAATTCTACCCGAGCCCGGCCCATTGACACCCATACCACTAAATGATACTTGGCCCTTTGCACGGTGTCCTAACTGATATGGTTCAATGATTCTTCCATGCCATTGACACGATGGACCACTGTGAATAGACGATGCGCCTAGAACATCCCAGATTTGGAATATCATGGATGAGGGAACGAGCAGATGCGTTCAAAAATATGGTGATTACCAGAGGTTTGTCTCTCTGAGGCTCATGCATGATGTGTAGAATGGAATCCAAACCGTGAATCTGGAGGGCCTTCTCATGTTCGCCGTACATCTCTTTAAGTGCTTCGCCTCCTTCATACATTATATACTCTCTCACTTGGCGGGGGATAGGGAGCTCATGGAGGTGTAGAAGGTCCGCTTTCCAAGTCAAAAATGACTAACACGTAATAAAGATGATCTCTCAGGAAATCGGATTGGGTGACACCACATGAACGCTTACATGAACAAAACAGAAAGCGCGTGAATAAAAACACTATACGAACGAAAAACAGAAAGCGTGTGAACAAAAACACTACATGAACGTGTACATGAACTCGTACATGAACGAAAACACTACATGAACGCGTACATTAACAAAAACAGAAATGCGGATTGCGTCCTACTCCGCCTTGACGGTAATCTGTCCGGACAGGGCTCTTATTTATTATCTTCTTAGCTGTAGGCCCTAATCGAAGGGCTAGGATTATCCTACCTAAGGAGACTACTGTTGCATCATCCATTCACTTTGGGATCCATCGTACTAACGGTCTGGATTTCTTAACCATATGATACATGCATATTCATGCGGCACGGGAGTCAGAGGTCGATTCCAAGGTATAGAATAAGCTTATTGTGTAATTTTGGCTAAACCTCATCGTAACATGTGTATGATATCCTCTCTGTCCAAAAGGTGTGACCCTTCAAGTTCACTGTATACGAAGAATCAAATTGATGGGTCATGCAAGAGGGAATAATTAGGATGGGGACTCACGCCAATAAAACCTTTTACATTGTACATGATGCCTACCATCTTTTCTTATGCCATCCAATCCATTCATATGATGTGCCCCATGGAGAAGGATGGATATCCCCAAAATCTGTCTATTCAAAAACTCGGGTAAGCCACACCACATGGTTTTATAGTTTTTAGCCATGATTTTGAATGGTGCAGGTTAAAGCAGTTAAAACTATCGTAGATCACTTGATGTGACTAAATAAAGAAGAAATGTCTAAAATTATGGATCACTCAGTACGCAATCCGCTTCCAATTGGAACTAGCCTTTAAAAAAGAGGAATTACATGATACGTGGACTGCATCTCTGCGCTCTGTACGGGTCTGTTTTGAGCTGAAATTGCGGCTTTTATGGATGATAAAATTCGATACCATCAAACAACAACATATCTTAAAAAAAGAAAAGAAGAAGAAGAAGAAGAGAGAGTTAAAAATTTTAGATCTCTTTCCAAATCAACCGTCTCGTTCTTTATCTCCTCGAGGCTAATTCCCTTCTCTCCTCCCATTTTCACAACCAAGAAAAATCAGCTGCAAGAGCTCCTCTCTCTCTCTCTCACTCTCACTTACTCTCTCTCTCTCTATGAGTGTTTCACCTCCTTCATGCATTATATACTCTCTCACTTGGTGGGGGACAAGGAGCTCGTGGAGGTGTGGAAGGTCTGCTTTCCAAGTAAAAAATGACCGACACGTAATAAAGATGATCTCTCAAGAAATCGGATTGGGGGACACTACACGATGCTTATATAAACAAAAATAGAAAGTGCGTGAATAAAAATACTACATGAACGAAAAACAGAAAGCGCGAGAACAAAAACACTGCATGAACGCGTACATGAACTTGTACATGAACAAAAACACTACATGAATGCGTACATGAACAAAAACAGAAACGTGAATTGCGTCTTACTCCACTTGGACGGTAATTTGTCCAGGTAAGGCTCTTATTTATTATCTTGCTATATTTATTATCTTCTTAGCAGTAGGCCCCTAACCGAAGGGGTAGGATTATCCTACCTAAGGAGACTGCTGTTGCGCCATCCATCCACATTGGGATCCATCGTACTAACGATCTGGATTTCTTAACTATATGATACATGCATATTCACGCGCCACGAGAGTCAGAGGTCGGTTCCAAGGTGTAGAATAAGCTTATTGTGTAATTTTAGCTAGGCTTCATCGTAACATGTGTATGATATCCTCTCCGTCCATAAGGTGCGACCCTTCAAGTTCACCGTATACGAAGAATCAAGTTAATGGGTCATGCAAGAGGGAATAATTAGGAAGGGGACTCACACCAATAAAACTATTTAGGTTGTACATGGTGCCCACCATCTTTTCTTCTGTCATCCAATCCATTCATATGATGTGCCCCATGGAGAAGGATGGATATCCCCAAAATCGATCCATTCAAAAACTCGAGTAAGACACACCACATGGTTTTATAGTTTTTAGCCATGATTTTGAATGGTGCAGGTTGAAGCAGCTAAAACTATCGCAGACCACTTGATGTGACTAAATCAAGAAGACCTGTCTAAAATTATGGATCACTCAGTGCGCAATCCGCTTCAAATTGGAACCAGCTATTAAAAAAGAGGAATTACATGATACGTGGACTACATCTCTGCGGTCTGTACAGGTCCGTTTTGAGCGGAAATTGTGGCTTTTATGGAGGATAAAATTCAATACCATCAAACAATAACATATCTTTAAAAAAGAAGAAGAAGAAGAAGAAGAAGAGAGAGTTAAGGATTTTAGATCTCTTTCTAGATTAACCGTCGCGTTCTTCATCTCCTCGACACTAATTCCCTTCTCCCCTCACATTTTCACAACCAAGAAAAGTCAGCCGCAAGAGCTCCTCTCTCTCTCTCTCTCTCTCTCTCTCTCTCTCTCTCTCTCTCTCTCTTTGAATGCTTCGCCTCCTTCATGCATTATATACTCTCTCACTTGACGGGGGACAGGGTGCTCGTAGAGGTGTGGAAGGTCCGCTTTCCAAATAAAAAATGACTGGCACGTAATAAAGATGATTTCTCAGGAAATCGGATTGGGTGACACTACATGAACGCTTATATGAACAAAAACAGAAAGCGTGTGAATAAAAACTCTACATGAACGAAAAACAGAAAGCGCGTGAACAAAAACACAACATGAACGCGTACATGAACTCGAACATGTACAAAAACACTACATGAACGCGTACATGAACAAAAACAGAAACGCGAATTGCGTCTAAGTCCGCCTGGATGGTAATCTATTCGGGCAGAGCTCTTATTTATTATCTTGCTATATTTATTATCTTCTTAGCTGTAGGGTCCTAATTGAAGGGATAGGATTAACCTACCTAAGGAGACTGCTGTTGCGCCATCCATCCACATTGGGATCCATCGTACTAATGGTCTGGATTTCTTAACCGAATGATGCATGCATATTCACACGCTACAGGAGTCAGAGGTTGGTTCCAAGGTGTAGAATAAGCTTATTGTGTAATTTTGGCTAGGCCTCATCGTAACATGTGTATGATATCCTCTCCGTCCATAAGGTGTGACCTTTTAAGTTCATCATATACGAGGAATTAAGTTGATGGGTCAAGTAAGAGGGAATAATTAGGATGGGGACTCACGCCAATAAAACCTTTTAGGTTGTACATGGTGCCCACCATCTTTCCTTATGCCATCCAATTCATTCATATAATGTGCCCCATGGAGAAGGATGGATATCCCCAAAATCAATCCATTCAAAAATTCGGGTAAGCCACACCACATGGTTTTATAGTTTTTATCCATGATTTTGAATGGTGCAAGTTGAAGCAGCTAAAACTATTGTAGAGCACTTGATGTGACTAAATCAAGAAGAAAAATATAAAATTATGGATCACTCAGTACGCAATCCGCTTCCAATTGGAACCAGTTATTAAAAAAGCGGAATTACATGATACGTGGATTGCATCTCTGCCGTCTGTACGGGTTCGTTTTGAGCTGAAATTGCAGCTTCTATGGAGGATAAAATGTACCATCAAACAACAACATATCTTAAAAAAAGAAAGAAAAAAGAAGAAGAGAGAGTTAAGGATTCTAGATCTCTTTCCAGAGCAACCGTCTCGTTCTTTATCTCCTCGAGGCTAATTCCTTTCTCTCCTCCCATTTTCATAAGCAAGAAAAATCTGTTACAAGAGCTCCTCTCTCTCTCTCTCTGAGTGCTTCACCTCCTTCATGCATTATATACTCTCTCACTTGACGGGGGACAAGGAGCTCGTGGAGGTGTGGAAGGTCCGCTTTCCAAGTCAAAAATGACTGGCACGTAATAAAGATGATCTCTCAGGAAATCAGATTGGGTGACACTAAATGAACAAAAACAGAAAGCATGTGAATAAAAACATTAAATGAGCAAAAAACAGAAAGCGCGTAAATAAAAACACTACATGAACGGGAACATGAACAAAAACACTACATGAATGCATACATGAACAAAAACAGAAACGCGGATTACGTCCTACTCCGCCCGGACGGTAATCTATCCTGGTAAGGCTCTTATTTATTATCTTGATATATTTATTATCTTCTTAGCTGTAGGCCCCTAACCGAAGGGCTAGGATTATCCTACCTAAGGAGACTGCTGTTGTGCCATTCATCCACATTGGGATCCTTCGTACTAACGGTCTGGATTACTTAACCATATGATACATGCATATTCACATGCCACGGGAGTCAGAGGTCAGTTCCAAGGTCTAGAATAAGCTTATTGTGTAATTTTGGCTAGGCCTCATCGTAACATGTGTATGATATCTTCTCCGTCCATAAGGTGCAACCTTTTAAGTTCACCGTATATGAAGAATTAAGTTGATGGGTCATGCAAGAGGGAATAATTAGGATGGGGACTCATGCCAATAAAACCTTTTAGGTGTTACATGGTGCCCACCATCTTTTCTTATGCCATCCAATCCATTCATATGATGTGCCCCATGGAGAAGGATGGATATCCCCAAAATCGGTCCATTCAAAAACTCGGGAAGCCACACCACATGGTTTTATAGTTTTTAGCCATGATTTTGAATGGTGCAGGTTGAAGTAGCTAAAACTATCGTAGACCACTTGATGTGACTAAATCAAGAAGAAAAGTCTAAAATTATGGATCACTCAGTACGCAATCAGCTTCCAATTGGAACCAGCAATTAAAAAAGAGGAATTACATGATACGTGGACTGCATATCTGCGCTCTGTACGGGTCCGTTTTGAGCTGAAATTGCAGCTTCTATGGAGGATAAAATTCGATACCATCAAACAACAACATATCTTAAAAAAAGAAAGAAAAAAGAAGAAGAGAGAGTTAATAATTTTTTATCTCTTTCCAGATCAACTGTCTCGTTCTTTATCTCCTGGAGGGTAATTCCCTTCTCTCCTCTCATTTTCACAACCAAGAAAAATCAGCCGCAAGAGCTCCTCTCTCTCTCTCTGAGTGCTTCGCCTCCTTCATGCATTATATACTCTCTCACTTGGCGGGGGACAGGGAACTCGTGGAGGTGTGGACGGTCCGCTTTTCAAGTACATAATGACTGGCACATAATAAAGATGATCTCTCAGGAAATCGGATTGAGTGACAGTACATGAACGCTTACATGAACAAAAACAGAAAGCTCGTGAATAAAAACACTACATGAACAAAAAACAGAAAGCTCGTGAACAAAAACACCACATGAATGCGTACATGAACAAAAACACTACATGAACGCGTACATGTACAAAAACAGGAACGCGAATTGTGTCCTACTCTGCATGGACTGTAATCTACCCGAGCAGGGCTCTTATTTATTATCTTGCTATATTTTTTTATCTTCTTAACTGTAGGCTCCTAACCGAAGGGCTAGGATTATCCTACCTAAGGAGACTGTTGTTGCACCATCTATCCACATTGGGATCCATCGTACTAACAGTCTGGATTTCTTAACCATATGATACATGCATATTCATGCGCCATGGGAGTCAGAGGTCAGTTCCAAGGTGTAGAATAAGCTTATTGTGTAATTTTGACTAGGCCTCATCCTAACATGTGTATGATATCCTCTCCGTTCATAAGGTGCGACCCTTCAAGTTCACCGTATACGAAGAATCAAGTTGACGGGTCATGCAAGAGGGAATAATTAGGATGAGGACTCACGCCAATAAAACCTTTTAGGTTGTACATGGTGTTCACAATCTTTTCTTATGTCATCCAATCCATTCATATGATGTGCCCCATGGAGAAGGATGGATATTCCTAAAATCGGTCCATTCAAAAACTCGGGTAAGCCACACCACATGGTTTTATAGTTTTTAGCCATGATTTTGAATGGTGTAGGTTAAAGCAGCTAAAACTATTGCAGACCACTTGATGTGACTAAATCAAGAAGAAAAGTCTAAAATTATGGATCGCTCAGTACGCAATCGGATTCCAATTGGAACCAGCTATTAAAAAAGAGGAATTACATGATACGTGGACTGCATCTTTGCCGTTTGTACGGTTCCATTTTGAGCTGAAATTGAAGCTTCTATGGAGGATAAAATTCGATACCATCAAACAACAACATATCTTAAAAAAAGAAAGAAAAAAGAAGAAGAGAGAGTTAAGGATTTTAGATCTCTTTCCAGATCAACTGTCTCGTTCTTTATCTCCTCGAGGCTAATTCCCTTCTCTCCTCCCATTTTCACAACCAAGAAAAATCAGTCCCGAGAGCTCCTCTCTCTCTCTCTCTCTCTCTCTCTCTCCCCTTCTTTCCTTTCATTTTGACAACCAAGAAAAATCAGATGCAAGAGCTCCCCCACTCTCTCTCTCTCTCTCTGAGTGCTTTGCCTCCTTCATGCATTATATACTCTCTCACTTGACGGGGGACAGGGAGCTCGTGGAGGTGTGGAAGGTTCGCTTTCCAAGTAAAAAATGACTGGCACGTAATAAAGATGATCTCTCAGGAAATTGAATTGGGTGACACTACATGAATGCTTAAATGAACAAAAACAGAAAGCGTGTGAATAAAAACACTACAAGAACGAAAAACAGAAAGCGCGTGAACAAAAACACTACATGAACGCGTACATGAAAAAAACACTACATGAACGCGTACATGAACAAAAATAGAAACGCGAATTGCGTCCTACTTCACCCGGACGGTAGTTTATCAGGGCAGGGCTCTTATTTATTATCTTGCTATATTTATTATCTTCTTAGATGTAGGCCCCTAACCGAAGGGCTGAGATTATCCTACCTAAGGAGACTGCTGTTGCGCCATCCATCCACATTGGGATCCATCGTACTAACGGTCTGGATTTCTTAACCATATGATACATGCATATTCACACACCATGGGAGTCAGAGGTCGGTTCTAAGGTGTAGAATAAGCTTATTGTGTAATTTTGGCTAGGCCTCATCCTAACACGTGTATGATATCCTCTCCGTCCATAAGGTGCGACCCTTCAAGTTCACCGTATACGAAGAATCGAGTTGATGGGTCATGTAAGAGGGAATAATTAGGATGGGGACTCACGCCAATAAAACCTTTTAGGTTGTACATGGTGCATGCCCACCATCTTTTCTTATGTCATCCAATCTATTCGAATGATATGCCCCCTGGAGAAGGATGGATATTCCCAAAATCGGTCCATTCAAAAACTCGGGTAAGCCACACTACAGGGTTTTATAATTTTCAGCCATGATTTTGAATGGTGCAGTTTGAAGTAGCTAAAACTATCGTAGACCACTTGATGTGACTAAATTAAGAAGAAAAGTCTAAAATTATGGGTCGCTCAGTACACAATCCGCTTCTAATTGGAACCAGCTATTAAAAAAGAGGAATTACATGATACATGGACTGCATCTCTGCCGTCTATATGAGTCCGTTTTGAGCTGAAATTGAAGCTTTTATGGAGGATAAAATTCGATACCATCAAACAACAACATATCTTAAACAAAGAAAGAAAAAAGAAGAAGAGAGAGTTAAGGATTTTAGATCTCTTTCCAGATCAACCGTCTCGTTCTTTATCTCCTCGAGTCTAATTTCCTTCTCTCCTCCCATTTTCATAACCAAGAAAAATTAGCTGCAAGAGCTCCTCTCTCTCTCTCTCTCTCTCTCTCTCTGAGTCCTTCGCCTCCTTCATGCATTATACACTCTTTCACTTGGCGGGGGACGGGAGCTCGTGGAGGTGTGTAAGATCCGCTTTATAAGTAAAAAATGACTAACACGTAATAAAGATGATCTCTCAGGAAATCGGATTGGGTGACACTACATGAATGCTTACATGAACAAAAACAGAAAGCATATGAATAAAAACACTACATGAATGAAAAACAGAAAGTGCATAAACAAAAACACTACATGAACGCGTACATGAACTCGTACATGAACAAAAACACTACATGAACTCGTACATGAACAAAAACAGAAATGCCGATTGCGTCCTACTCCGCCCGGACGGTAATCTGTTCGGGCAGGGCTCTTATTTATTATCTTGCTATATTTATTATCTTCTTAGCTGTAGGCCCCTAACCGAAGGGCTACGATTGTCCTACCTAATGAGACTGATGTTGCGCCATCCATCCACATTGGGATCGATCATACTAACAGTCTGGATTTCTTAACCATATGATACATGCATATTATGACCACGGGAGTTACAGGTCGATTCCGAGGTGTAGAATAAGCTAATCGTGTAATTTTGGCTATGCCTCATCATAACATGTATATGATATCCTCTCCGTCCATAAGGTGCGACCCTTCAAGTTCACCGTATACGAAGAATTAAGTTGATGGGTCATGCAAGAGGGAATAATTAGGATGGGAATTTACGCCAATAAAACCTTTTAGGTTGTACAAGGTGCCCACCATCTTTTTTTATGCCATCCAATCCATTATTATGATGTGCCCCAAGGAGAAGGATGGATATTCCCAAAATCTGTCTATTTAATAACTCAGGTAAGCCACACCACATGGTTTTATAGTTTTTAACCATGATTTTGAATGGTACAGGTTGAAGCAGCTAAAACTATCATAGACCACTTGATGTGATTAAATAAAAAAGAAAAGTCTAAAATTATGGCTCACTCAGTACGCAATCCACTTCCAATTGAAATCAGCTATTAAAACAGAGGAATTGCATGATACGTGGACTGCATCTCTACGGTCTGTACAGGTCCGTTTTGAGCTGAAATTACAGCGTTTATGGAGGATAAAATTTGATACCATCAAACAACAACATATCTTAAAAAAGAAAGAAAAAAGAAGAAGAGAGAGTTAAGGATTTTAAATCTCTTTCCAGATCAATCATCTCGTTCTTTATCTCCTCGAGGTTAATTCCCTTCTCTCCTCACATTTTCACAACCAAGAAAAATCAGCCTCAAGAGCTCCTCTCTCTCCTCTCTCTCTCTCTCTCTCTCTCTCTCTCTCTCTCTCTCTTTGAGTGCTTCTCCTCCTTCATGCATTATATACTCTCTTATTTGACGGAGGACCAGGAGCTCGTGGAGGTGGGGAAGGTCCGCTTTCAAAGTAAAAAATGACTGGCACGTAATAAAGATGATTTCTTAGGAAATCGGATTGGGTGACACTATATAAACGCTTACATGAACAAAAGCAGAAAGCGTGTGAATAAAAATACTACATGAACGAAAAACAGAAAGCGCGTGAATAAAAACACTACATGAACGCGTACATAAACTCGTACATGAACAAAAACACTATATGAACTCGTACATGAACAAAAACAGAAATGCGGATTGCGTCCTACTCTTATTTATTATTTTACTATTTTCATTATCTTTTTAGTTGTAGGCCCATAACTGAAGGGCTAGGATTATCCTACTTAAGGAGATTGCTGTTGCGTCATCCATCCACATTGGGATCCATCGTACTAACGGTCTGGATTTCTTAACCATATGATACATGGATATTCACGTGCCACGGGAGTCAGAGGTCGGTTCCAATGTGCAGAATAAGCTTATTGTGTAATTTTGGCTAGGCCTCATCGTAACATGTGTATGATATCCTCTCCGTCCATACGGTGCGACCCTTCAAGTTCACCGTATACGAAGAATCAAGTTGATGGGTCATGCAAGAGGGAATAATTAGGATGGGGACTCACGCCAATAAAACCTCTTAGGTTGTACATGGTGCCCACCTCTTATGCCATCCAATCCATTCATATGATGTGCCCCATGGAGAAGGATGGATATCCCCAAAATCGGTCCATTCAAAAACTTGGGTAAGCCACACCACATGGTTTTATAGTTTTTAGCCATGATTTTGAATGGTGTAGGTTGAAGCAACTAAAACTATCGCAGACTACTTAATGTGACTAAATCAAGAAGAAAAGTTTAAAATTATGGATCACTCAGTACGCAATCCGCTTCCAATTGGAACCGGCTATTAAAAAAGAGGTGGGCACATCATATGATACATGGACTGTATCTCTGCGGTCTGTACGGGTCCATTTTGAGATGAAATTGTAGCTTCTATGAAGGATAAAATTCGATACCATCAAACAAAAATATATCTTAAAAAAAGAAAGAAAAAAGAAGAAGAGAGAGTTGAGGATTTTAGATCTCTTTCCAGATCAATTGTTTCGTTCTTTATCTCCTCGAGGCTAATTCCCTTCTCTCCTGCCATTTTCACAACCAAGAAAAATCACCCGCAAGAGCTCCTCTCTCTCTCTGATTGTTTCGCCTTCTTCATGCATTATATACTCTCTCACTTGGCAGGGACAGGGAGGTCGTGGAGGTGTGGAAGGTCCGCTTTCCACGTAAAAAATGACTGGCATGTAATAAAGATGATCTCTCTGAAAATTGGATTGGGTGACACTACATGAACACTTACATGAACAGAAAAAGAAAGTGCGTGAATAAAAACACTACATGAATGTGTAAATGAACAAAAACAAAAATGCGGATTGCATCTTACTCCGCCCGGACGGTAATCTGTCTGGGCAAGGCTCTTATTTATTCTCTTGCTATATTTATTATCTTCTTAACTGTAGGACCCTAACCGAAGTGCTAGGATTATCCTACCTAAGGAGACTACTGTTGCGCCATCCATCCACATTGGGATCCATCGTACTAACAGTCTAAATTTGTTAAACATATGATACATGCATATTCACGTGCCACGGGAGTCAAAGGTTGGTTCCAAGGCATAGAATAAGCTTATTGTATAATTTTGGCTAGGCCTCATCGTAACATGTGTATGATATCTTTTTCGTCTATAAGGTGCGACCCTTCAAGTTCACCGTATATGAAGAATCAAGTTGATGGGTCATGCAAGAGGGAATAATTAGGATGGAGACTCACGCCAATAAAACATTTTATGTTGTACATAGTGCCCACCATTTTTTCTTATGTCATCCAATCCATTCATATGATGTGCCTCATGGAGAAGGATGGATATCCCCAAAATCGGTCCATTCAAAAACTTGGGTAAGCCACACCACATGATTTTATAGTTTTTAGCCATGATTTTGAATGGTGCATGTTGAAGAAGCTAAAACTATCGCAGACCACTTGATGTGTCTAAATCAAGAAGAAAAGTCTAAAATTACGGATCACTCAGTATGTAATCCACTTTCAATTGGAACCAGCTATTAAAAAATAGTAATTACATGATACGTGGACTGCATCTCTGCGGTCTGTATGGGTCCATTTTGAGCTGAAATTATAGCTTCTATGGAGGATAAAATTCGATACCATCAAACAACAACATATCTTAAAAAAAGAAAGAAAAAAGAAGAAGAGAGAATTAAGGATTTTAGATCTCTTTTCAGATCAACCGTCTCGTTCTCAATCTCCTCGAGGCTAATTCCCTTCTCTCCTTTCATTTTCACAACCAAGAAAAATCAGATGCAAGAGCTCCCCCCTCTCTCTCTCTCTCTCTCTGAGTGCTTTGCCTCCTTCATGCATTATATACTCTCTCACTTGGCGGGGGACAGGGAGCTCGTGGAGGTGTGGAAGGTCCGCTTTCCAAGTAAAAAATGACTGGCACGTAATAAAGATGATCTCTCAGGAAATTGGATTGGGTGATACTACATGAACGCTTACATGAACAGAAACAGAAAGCGGGTGAATAAAAACACTACATGAACAATAAACAGAAAGCACGTAAACAAAAACACTACATGAACGCGTACATGAACTCGTACATGAACAAAAACACTACATGAACACGTACATGAATAAAAACAGAAACGTGGATTGCGTCTAATATGCCCGAGTAGGGCTCTTATTTATTATCTTGATATTTTTTTTAATCTTTTTAACTGTAGGCCCTAACCGAAGGGTTAGGATTATCCTACCTAAGGAGACTGCTGTTGCGCCATCCATTCACATTGGGATCCACCGTACTAACGGTTTGGATTTCTTAACCATATGATACATGCATATTCACATGCCATGGGAGTCAGAGGTCAGTTCTAAGGTGTAGAATAAGCTTATTGTGTAATTTTGGCTAGGCCTCATTGTAACATGTGTATGATATCCTCTCCGTCCATAAGGTGCGACCCTTCAAGTTCACCGTATACGAAGAATCAAGTTGATAGGTCATGCAAGATGGAATAATTAGAATGGGGACTCACGCCAATAAAACCTTGTAGGTTGTACATGGTGCCCACCATCTTTTCCTATGCCATCCAATCCATTCATATGATGTATCCTATGGTGTAACACCCTGGTTCTCAAAACCCGAGGATAGACGCTCGAGTACGAGAACCCGAGTATTACATTATGAGGTGCACTAACATACATCTAATTAGCGGCAAATTCTGTAACATGGAGTAAGGCAATATTGCATAAACTAAGGATATCAAGAGTAACAATAAGGGCCTGTTTGATTTTGAGGGAATTGGTAAATCGCGCGTAAAAAAGTAATAATTATTTCCCCCGTGAATTTACAACATACCTGATATGACTGTTTACTTTTTGACGCAAAAATCAAGAATATTACAAAATATCTGTGGGTCCCACTGTGATGCATTTCGCTTATCCACACCGTTCATCCAGTATTCCATTTGAATTCATGGCATGAGTAAAAAATTGAGGCATATCCAATACTCAAGTGGACCACGTCATACAAAAAAGAGAATCGAATACTTACCGTTAAAAACTTTGTAGGGCCACTGTTTCTTTTGGCGTGGCCCACTTGAGTGTTAGATCTGCTTCATTTTTTGTCTCATGCTCCAAAATATTGTAATAAAATGGATGGACATAATGGATATATAATATGCGTTACCTTGAAGTTAAAAAATTAAAATTATCTCTTTTTAACCAATTTCACTGGCACAAATTCCTATGCATTTTCAAACAAGATGAAATCGTAATAATTATTATTTACTGTGTATTTCCCATTGCTCCGAAAAATCAAACAGGCCCTAAGGAAGTTTAATATAAGTAAAGGAAAGAAAAATGGAATCTCACAATTGGAGGTTATTATTACAATTCAAACCAAATACAAAATCTGAAGTATAAAAACAAGAAATCCTAAAATATTAGTTGAGCTCCAACGGCTCTACAACATTCACGTAGAGTTCTTCCTCTCCAATCTCCACCTCAGCCGCCCCTGGAATCTCGTTCTAAGGGTCTCCACCTGTTATCAACCCTGCATCTATTTGGTTCAACTGCACGATTGGGTGAGTGAAAACTCAGTGAGAATTTTCCGCAAGGATTCATGCATATCATGTCATTCCAAAACAGTTTAAATCACATTCAAATTACAAGGACACTAATCATGAAATTACGAATGAACGTATGGGTGTATGAATGAATGTTCAAGTCACTGATCTGGGGATGGACATCCAGCTGTTAAAATAAAGGGTCGCCTAAGGTGAACTAGTCACCCGGAAAAATACTTATAGGTACGCCCAAGGAGAACTAGCCGCCTGGAAAAAACTATATAATATAGACCGCCCGTGGTAGATTATCCACCTGAAAAAAGCCATGTAAGTGAGTGCGCCCAAGGATATCTCCTGGAAAAATACACGGGGTACGCCCGAGGAGTGTCTAATCCCGAAAAAGCCTTATGAAAAGAAAGAGCGCCCAAAGTGACCCAAATGCACAAGTTCTGTGAATTAAACTAAAGTGTTGGAATTTTCAGTAAATCGAACAGAATGTGGCTTACATTGAGCACCCAGAAAAGCTCATATGTCATGCATGAATGTTATGCACCATGATACTCATGCATACTCCATATGATTAACAAGGTTGCTTTCATAGACGATGTCAAAGATCACAATATATTAAACATCCAAGCATGAATTCAATCATAGATTCATTTACATTTTTTCTAAGTCCAAATTAAGGGCCCATAAACATGACATTTCAAGCAAACTAAATTAGTGACATATTCATTCTACTACATAAGAAAGATAATGCACCACACCTAGCATTCGTTGTACATCTTGTGAGATAAAAGGAATGGAAGCATCATGGTTCTTTTCTACTATGTCCAAAATGGCGCAATTGCTAGGATAACATAGACAAGGCAAGAATAATTCCCAATCACATAATTATGAATTGTAGGACTTGAATAGTAAAGGTTAATACAATATCCCATGTTCATCAATTCCAAATGGAAATCAAAAGAACTAAGTTACCATTTGTAACATTCTAATACCATATTAGATTCAATTTATAACTAAACTAGTATATACAAGGGGTTAATGGAAAACTCACCATTAGAATAGAAACAATATCTCTAACCTCTTAGTGCCACTAATAGAAGTACATATGTACATAAGCAATTTCAAATGGGGCATAATGAGCATACTATAATTCTTATAAGGTGGATTAAAGTAACAAGTCTCAAGACAATCCTACAGGGTTATCAATATCAATTCAAATTTAAAGAAACACAACTACTATTTGCACAATTAAGATATTTTATGCAACTATCTTGGAATTCCACGAAATGATGAAGCCATGTGGGATATTCCTCACCTTTTAGTCAAATTTACTTGCTCATTTTGCATTCTAAGCTTGACGATTCATATGGGTTGGTTCCCAGCTTAACTTGGTACCATCTTGATTGTTGACTCGGCAAGTCACACGATCCTCATTCCTTCACCTTTCTTCTTCCTTACCTTCCCTTTTCTTTTCTTCTTTTCCTACTTCGTTTTGAACTTCCAGTAGGGTCTGGACCTGACCAAACAGTGAGTCAGAGTCCTGACTCGGTTTCGAACCGAGTTGACTCAGAGACTCGCCCCAACCTTTCTTCTTCTTCTTTCTACATTTTCTTTCTCTTGCTTTCTTCTTCTTTCTGCAACCTTCATTGCTAAAGTATCCAGTCACACATTGGAACCCAAGCAGTTCTCAAAACTTGCTCAACTCAGTGAGTCAGCGGTCCGACGACTCCACTCGACTCGACCATGACACAACCCGACTCAGTGCCACAGCCCCTGATCAGCTCCCCTTCTCTCCCCTTCTTCTTCTTTCTTTTTCCTTTCTTTCCACCTGCTGAAAGTCATCCAGCAGTGCACGCCCCCAGTTGATTTGACTCGGATCCAGTTGGACTGAGTCAACTCAGCGCGGCTTGAACGGACACTTCCTCTCCCTTTCTCTCATTTTCTATCTTCTTCCTTTCTTTCATCAACCTTCTCTCATCATTTTTCTCTCTTCGTCTTCCCTGCTTCTTTGCTGCAGGCGGTCGGCAACAGAACCAGATGAACTCAGCCCGGATTTTGCAGCGACCCGAATCGAGTCGACTCCATGAGGCATGGCAATGGCAGTGGCGCCCTCTCACCCTTCCTTTCTTTTCTCATTTGCTATCTCTCTTGGGAGTCGCCCTAATACGCGGCTACTTATAGCCTATCCGCTTCTGGAAACATCCCCAGTTAATCGTAGGGATTAGTTAAGTAATTAGCAGTAGAAAGATCGAGAGTTTCTACTTTAGAAATTCTTTTCTTTAACTAGTGGTTGTATGGGTCGAAACGGTTATTATGGATGTGATTTTGGTGAGGTGGGACGCACATTGGACGGTCTAGATTTTCCATCCGATGTGCTTGTAGAAGCTTTGGGTTTTTCGGCTGGTTTGAAGAAGATGACTGACGATCATGACATTTTCTAGCTGGGCAATTGATCCGTTGATCACGGCCGTCCGAACGACTTTGATCTCCACTGGAGGGTGTGTGGGGTCCATTTTATGGTGGATAGAAGGCTGTAGATCACATACGGTTAGTCGTGTAAAGGCAGTTTGCGCCGATCTGTCTACTCGCCAAAATCTCGTGATTTTCTCGGATAGCTATGAGATCTTCAAAGAGCCCTAGTCTTCTACGTCCCAGATCTCTCGTGGGAAGCTTCTGGAAGATGGGAAACGGCTGGGATGGTTTGTTTCTTAAAATGGCGAGATTCCTTCCGCGTTTTGCCGGATAGGTGGGTATTTCCAGAAATGGTAGGCATGACTGGGATGTTGGCGTGGCGCGTGGGAGAATTGTGAAGATTCTGGACGAACGGATTCTACAGCGAGGAGTTGTGGCGATGTGGATATGTTTCCAGCGGAGCTTTTCGTGGGAGGCTGTTTGGGTGGTTATCGTGCACATGAGCATGAACTAACACGTGTAAGGATGAAGCGGTTACGGTTAGTTGGCCCCACCGATCATGATGGACCGTCTGGATTTCAGAGATGCTCGCTGATGGTGACCTGTTTCAGCGATGCGAAATGGAGTCGTTTGAATCTCCGTTTAGCGGGAAGGAAAGGAGAGAAAATCTCTCTTTTTCAGTCTTTGCTCGGGTCAACGCCCGATTAAGGGGCTGTGAATTTCGGTGCATCGCGGGTAAGCACGGGATGTGCACATGCACACCTCATGTGGGGTCTACATAGATGTATTTGATAAATCTACTCCGTCCATTTCATTTGGAGGGTCCCATCAGAGCCTATGATCAAAGGTCAGGCGGATCTAAAACTCAGGTGGGTCACATTACTTATCTTTGTGAGTTTTATTAGCATTTAAAGGTGGTTCCAATGTCGAATCGAATTGATTTTTAAACATCGACGGTCAGATCCTTTCATAATCCGATCATCAGTGATTCTTAATATTCCTAGCTTCGCTCACATGGAAATCCTTAGTGTATTTGATGATCTTATGATCCAATCGCAATGATCGAATGACGGAGTATAATGGTCCGATAATTTGTGTCTCGGATGTTTGAAGAGGCTACCGGATGTACCCTTTTGATAATTAATCATTGATACCAAACAGTCTAATGGTTGGTTTAGCTTAAATTTCTAGTTCATAGTCTTAAGACTCTTGAAATGCATCTAGTTAGCATCTCTTGATAGGTTAGTGGTTGGATCATTTCGAATTTGAACATCAATCGTTTGAATGTCCTAGGGTTCATCCATATGAAGTTCCATGGTTAGATTAGTGGTCTAATGGTCTATGTGTAATGATCAAGAGGAAGGCCTTCTATGATTCGTGTTAGATTGTCTGATTTATTTATCAGAGCAATTGGTCTACCAGGGTGGTTGAACTCCTAAAAATAGAGTGACTTGATGATGTAGTGATCCATTAAAAAAATAACGAATGTATAACTTGTTCTAGAGATGAATATTACTCCTAATGGTCAGATTTAGACTTGAGCGACGCTAAATGTTCAAATACAAAATACCAAGTTAAGTTACATAGTAACACCCGAGTACTGAAAAGTACGAGGTGTTACATATGGAGAAGGATGGATATCTCTAAAATCGGTCCATTCAAAAACTCCGGTAAGCCACACCACATGGTTTTATAGTTTTTATCCATGATTTTGAATGGTGTTGGTTGAAGCAGCTAAAACTATTGCAGACCACTTGATGTGACTAAATCAAGAAGAAAAGTGTAAAATTATGTATCACTCAGTAATCAATCAGCTTCCAATTAGAACCAGCTATTAAAAAAGAGAAATTACATGATATGTGGACCGCATCTCAGCAGTCTGTACGGGTCCGTTTTGAGCTGAAATTGTAGTTTTTATGGAGGATAAAATTCGATACCATCAAACAACAACATATCTTAAAAAAAGAAAGAAAGAAGAAGAAGAGAGAGTTAAGGATTTTAGATCTCTTTCCAGATCAACCGCCTCATTCTTTATCTCCTCGAGGCTAATTCCCTTCTCTCCTCTCATTTTCACAACCAAGAAAAATCAGCCGCAAGAGCTCCTCTCTCTCTCTCTCTCTCTCTCTCTCTCTCTCTCTCTCTTTGAGTGCTTCACCTCCTTCATGCATTATATACTCTCTCACTTGGCGGGGGACAGGGAGCTTGTGGAAGTGTGAAAGATCCGCTTTCCAAGTCAAAAATGACTGGCACATAATAAAGATGATCTCTCAGAAAATCGGATTGGGTGACACTACATAAACGCTTACATGAACAAAAACAGAAAGTGCGTGAATAAAAACACTACATGAACGAAAAACAGAAAGCGCGTGAATAAAAACACTACATGAATGCATACATGAACTTGTCCATGAACAAAAACAATACGGGGCTGTTTGATTTTTAATTTCCCCTAGTAAATACACGGAATTACCTGATTATTGCTTATTACACCTGTTTGAAAGTCGTCAGGAATTACGTTTCGAAAATCGGTCTATACAAATGTTTTTATTGTTGATTTAAATATATGGGCCCCACCATGATATATATGAGTTATCTACACCATCCATCCTTTTAAAAAATACATTGTAAGGGATGAGCCCAAAATTGAAGAAAATAAAAAGCTCAAGTGGACCACACCTTAAGAAACAAGGATAATTAAAACGTCAATGGTTGAAAGTTTTTTTCTCCATAAGGCCCATAGTGAAGTTTATTTGCCATCCAACCCGTTAATAAGGTCACACGGTCATGGATAAAGTGGAAACAAAAATATCAGTTTGATCCAAAACTTCTAGGGTCTTCAAGAAGCTTTCAATGGTAGGAGTTCAATTCCCATTATTTCCAGTAGTGTGTCCACTTGATCTTTTGATCTGCATCTTCTTTTGGCTCATGCCCTAAAATGAGTTGGCTAAAGGGATGGACGGTGTGGATAATACAAAAACAACAAGGTGGGCCCCATAATTTAACTTTTTTTTTTCATCGGGTGATGTGAGGAGTGCTATAAATGAAAGGTGGCGGTCAAATCACCCGGGAAATTCAACAGAAAACACATGGGTAAATAATTATTACCCATTTACCTCGAATTACCTGGAATTACCTCTGTAATTAGAAAATCAAATAGGCCTTACATGAACGCGTACATGAACAAAAACAGAAATGCGGATTGCGTCCTACTTCGCTCGGACGGTAATCTGCCCGAGCAGGGCTCTTATTTACTATCTTGCTATATTTTTTATCTTCTTAACTATAGGCCCCTAATCGAAGGGCTAGGATTATCCTACCGAAGGAGACCGTTGTTGTGCCATCCATCCACATTGGGATCCATCGTACTAACGGTTTGGATTTCTTTGCCATATGATACATGCATATTCACATGCCACGGGAGGCAGAGGTCAGTTCTAAGGTGTAGAATAAGCTTATTGTTTAATTTTGGCTAAGCCTTATCATAACATGTGTATGATATCCACTCTGTCCATAAGGTGCGACCCTTCAAGTTCACCGTATACGAAGAATCATGTTGATGGGTCATGCAAGAGGGAATAATTAAGATGGGGACTCATGCCAATAAAACCTTTTAGGTTATACATGGTGCCCACCATATTTTCTTATGTCATCCAATCCATTCATATGATGTGCCCCATGGAGAAGGATGAATATCCCCAAAATCGGTCCATTCAAAAACAAGAATAAGCCACATTACATGGTTTTATACTTTTTAGCCATGATTTTGAATGGTGTAGGTTGAAGCAGCTAAAACTATCGCAGACCACTTTATGTGACTAAATCAAGAAGAAAAGTCTAAAATTATGTATCACTCAGTACGCAATCAGCTTCCAATTGGAACCAGCTATTAAAAAAGAGAAATTACATGATAAGTGTACTGCATCTCTGCGGTCTGTACGGGTACGTTTTGATCTGAAATTGAAGCTTCTATGTAGGATAAAATTCGATACTATCAAACAACAACATATCTTTAAAAAAAAAGAAAGAAAAAAGAAGAAGAGAGAGTTAAGGATTTTAGATCTCTTTCTAGATCAACCGTCTGGTTTTTTATCTCCTCGAGGCTAATTCCTTTCTCTCCTCTCATTTTCACAACCAAGAAAAATCAGCCGCAAGAACTCCTCTTTCTCTCTCTCTCTGAGTGCTTCGCCTCCTTCATACATTATATAGTCTCTCACTTTGCGGGGGACAGGGAGCTTATGGAGGTGTGGAAGGCCCGCTTTCTAAGTAAAAAATGACTGGCACGTAATAAAGATGATTTCTCAGGAAATCAGATTGGGTGACACTACATTAACTAAAACAGAAAGCATGTGAATAAAAATGCTACATGAACGAAAAATAAAAAGCGCACGAACAAAAACACTACATGAACGCGTACATGAACTCGTACATGAACAAAAACACTACGGGGCTGTTTGATTTTTAATTTCCCCTCGTAAATACACGGAATTACCAGATTATTGCTTACTACACCTGTTAGAAAGTCGTCGGGAATTTCGTTTCGAAAATCGGTCTATACAAACGTTTTTATTATTGATTTAAATATGTGGGCCCCACCATGATATATATGAGTTATCTACACCATCCATCCTTTTAAAAAATACATTTTAAGGCATGAGCCCAAAACTGAGGAAAATAAAAAGCTCAAGTGGACCACACCTTAGGAAACAGGGATCATTAAAATGTCAATGGTTGAAAGTTATTTTCTCCCTAGGGCCCACAGTGATGTTTATTTGTCATCCAACCTGTTAATAAGGTCACACAGTCATGGATAAAGTGGAAACAAAAATATCAATTTGATCCAAAACTTCTACGGTCTTCAAGAAGCTTTCAATGGTAGGAGTTCAATTCCCATTGTTTTCAGTAGTGTGGTCCACTTGATCTTTGGATCTGCATCTTCTTTTGGCTCATGCCCTAAAATGAGTTGGCTAAAGGGATGGACAGTGTGGATAATATAAAAACATCAAGGTGGGCCCCACTATTAAACTTTTTTTTTCATCGGGTGACGTGAGGAGTGCTATAAATGAAAGGTGGTGGTCAAATCAGCCAGGAAATTTAACCAAAAACACATAGGTAAATAATTATTACCCATTTACTTTGAATTACCTGGAATTACCTCTATAATTAAAAAATCTAACAGGCCCTACATCATGAACAAAAACAGAAACACGGATTGCGTCTTACTCCGCCCGGACGGTAGTCTGCCCGAGCAGGGCTCTTATTTATTATCTTGCTATATTTTTTATCTTCTTAACTGTAGGTCCCTAACCGAAGGGGTAGGATTATCTTACCGAAGGTGATTGTTGTTGCGCCATCCATCCACATTGGAATCCATCGTACTAATGGTTTGGATTTCTTAGCCATATGATACATACATATTCACACGCCACAGGAGTCAGAGGTTAGTTCTAAGGTGTAGAATAAGCTTATTGTGTAATTTTGGGTCGGCCTCATCGTAACATGTGTATGATATTCTCTCCGTCCATAAGATGCGACCCTTCAAGTTCACCGTATACAAAGAATCAAGTTGATGGGTCATGCAAGAGGGAATAATTAGGATGGGGACTCACGCCAATAAAACCTTTTAGGTTGTACATAGTGCCTACCATCTTTTCTTATACCATCCAATCCATTCATATGATGTGCCCCATGGAGAAGGATGGATATCTCCAAAATCGGTCCATTCAAAAACTCGGGTAAGCCACACCACCTGGTTTTATACTTTTTAGCCATGATTTTGAATGGTGTAGGTTGAAGCAGCTAAAACTATCACAGACCACTTGATGTGACTAAATCAAGAAGAAAAGTTTAAAAGTATAGATCACTCAGTACGCAATCAGCTTCCAATTGGAACCAGCTATTAAAAAAGAGAAATTACATGATACGTGGACTGCATCTCTGTGGTCTCTACGGGTCTGTTTTGAGCTGAAATTGTAGCTTCTGTGGAGGATAAAATTCGATACCATCAAACAACCAGGGGCGGCTCTAAGGGGTAGGCAGGTGAGGCAATCGCCTAAGGCCCCCTATTTATGAAGGCCCTATATCATAGGAACAGGCTTTTAATACTCTGACAGTGTCCAGTAATCTATACACATGCACCGAGAAATTGCAACCTTTGAATATTTTTAAATTAAATTAAAAAGATATAAAAGTGGGTCCCGGTTTAGATGGTTCATGAAAACCAAAAACAAAAACACACAATGACTGGATCTCCTAATTGGTTGATTCTTGTACACTAAACAAATTATTTGAATTCAACATACAAATTCCCACTAATTGGAAGATAGAATAGTAAAATCAATGGATTTTTTGTAATTTAGCCTATTTAGAATGGATCACCTAATTTAGACGGTTTGGATGGAGTCAAAATATGCTATATTAACAATCTAGGAATGACACTGCTAGAGTACTATACAATTTAGAATGGACCACTTTAGGGATTCCTGTAGCCCTGAGCTTTGTGGGGTCCACATTATTGTATGTGTTATATCTATTCCGTTGATCCGTTTCTTCATCCCATTTTAGATTATTAGAAAAAACATGAAGCAGAACCAAAGCTCAAGTGGACTACAACACATAAAAAAAGTGGATATTGAATGCTCACCATTACAAACTTTTCTATCGGCGGCAGAAATTTTGGATAAGCTGATATTTATGTTTTCATTTCATCCATCTAGGATTCACCTTATGAACGGTTTAGTAATTTTATCTATCGAGACTGATTTATAGGATAAGCTTGAATACAAAAGTTAATTAATTTTTATGATTTAATTTTGAATTTATTAATTTTTTATTTTTTAAACTAAAAAGCCTCATTTTTATGACTTGCCTAAGGCCCCCAAAAATGTTGAGCCGCCCCTGCAAACAACAACATATCTTAAAAAAAGAAAGAAAAAAAAAGAGAGAGTTAAGGATTTTAGATCTCTTTCCAGATCAACCGTCTCGTTCTTTATCTCCTCGAGGCTAATTCCCTTCTCTCCTCTCATTTTCATAACTAAGAAAAATTAACCGCAAGAGCTCCTCTCTCTCTCTCTCTCTCTCTGAGTGCTTCGCCTCCTTCAGACATTATATACTCTCTCACTTGGCGGGGGATAGGGAGCTCGTGGAGGTGTGGAAGGTCTGCTTTCTAAGTCAAAAATCACTAGCACGTAATAAAAATGATCTCTCAGGAAATCGGATTGTGTGACACCACATGAACGCTTACATGAACAAAAACAGAAAGCGCGTGAATAAAAACACTACATGAACGAATAATAGAAAGCTCATGAACAAAAACATTACATGAACGCGTACATGAACAAAAATACTATGGGGCTATTTGATTTTTAATTTCTCCTAGTAAATACACGGAATTACCTGATTATTGCTCACTACACCTTTTTGAAAGTCGTCGGGAATTACGTTTCGAAAATTGGTATATACAAACGTTTTTATTATTGATTTAACTATATGGGCCCCACCATGATATATATAAGTTATCTACACCATCCATCCTTTTAAAAAATACATTTTAAGGCATGAGCCTAAAACTTAGGAAAATAAAAAGCTCAAGTGGACCACACCTTTGGAAACAGGGATCATTAAAACGTCAATGGTTAAAAGTTGTTTTCTCCCTAAGGCCCACAGTGATGTTTATTTGTCATCCAACCCGTTAATAAGGTCACACAGTCATGGATAAAGTGGAAACAAAAATATCACTTTGATCCAAAACTTCCAGGGTCTTCAAGAAGCTTTCAATGGTAGGAGTTCAATTCCCATTGTTTCCAGTAGTGTGGTCCAATTGATCTTTAGATTTGCATCTTCTTTTGGCTCATGCCCTAAAATGAGTTAGCTAAAGGGATGGACGGTGTGGATAATACAAAAACATCAAGGTGGGTCCCACAATTTAACTTTTTTTCATCGGGTGACGTGAGGAGTGCTATAAATGAAAGGTGGCGATCAAATCACCCGGGAAATTCAACCGGAAACACAGAGGTAAATAATTATAACCTATTTACCTCGAATTGCCTGGAATTACCTCTGTAATTAGAAAATCAAACAGGCCCCACATCATGAACAAAAACAGAAACGCGGATTGCGTCTTACTTCGCCCGGACGGTAATCTGCCCGAGCAGGACTCTTATTTATTATCTTGCTTATTTTTTATCTTCTTAACTGTAGGTCCTTAATCGAAGGGCTAGGATTATCCTACCGAAGGAGACTGTTGTTGCGCCATCCATCCACATTGGAATCCATCGTACTAACGGTTTGGATTTCTTAGCCATATGATACATACATATTCACGCGCCATGGGAGTCAGAGGTCAGTTCTAAGGTGTAGAATAAGCTTATTGTGTAATTTTGGCTAGGCCTCATCGTAATATGTGTATGATATTCTCTACGTCCATAAGGTGCGACCCTTCAAGTTCACCGTATACGAAGAATCAAGTTGATGGGTCATGCAAGAGGGAATAATTAGGATGGGGACTCACGCCAATAAAACCTTCTAGGTTGTACATGGTGCCCACCATCTTTTCTTATGTCATCCAATCCATTCATATGATGTGTCCCATGGAGAAGGATGGATATCCCCAAAATCGGTTCATTCAAAAACTCGGGTAAGCCACACCACATGGTTTTATACTTTTTAGCCATGATTTTGAATGGTGTAGGTTGAAGCAGCTAAAACTATCACAGACCACTTGATGTGACTAAATCAAGAAGAAAAGGCTAAAAGTATGGATCACTCAGTATGCAATTAGCTTCCAATTGGAACCAGCTATTAAAAAAGAGAAATTACATGATACGTGGACTGCATCTCTGCGGTCTCTATGGGTCCGTTTTGAGCTGAAATTGTAGCTTCTATGGAGGATAAAATTCGATACCATCAAACAACAACACATTATAAAAAAAGAAAGAAAAAAGAAAAAGAGAGAGTTAAGGACTTTAGATCTCTTTTCAGATCAACCGTTTCGTTCTTTATCTCCTCGAGGCTAATTCCCTTCTCTCCTCTCATTTTCACAACCAAGAAAAATCAGCCGCAAGGGCTCCTCTCTCTCTCTCTCTCTCTCTCTCTCTCTCTCTCTCTCTCTCTCTCTCTCTCTCTGAGTTCTTCGCCTTCTTCATACATTATATACTCTCTCACTTGGCGGGGGATAGGGAGCTTGTGGAGATGTGGAAGGTCCGCTTTTCAAGTCAAAAATGACTGGCACGTAATAAAAATGATCTCTTAGGAAATCGAATTGTGTGACACTACATGAATGCTTACACGAACAAAAATAGAAAGCGCATGAATGAAAACACTATATGAACGAATAACAGAAAGCACATGAACGAAAACACTACATGAATGCATACATGAACAAAAATACTACGGGGCTGTTTGATTTTTAATTTCCCCTAGTAAATACATCGAATTACCTGATTATTGCTCACTACACCTGTTTGAAAGTCGCCGGGAATTACGTTTCGAAAATCGGTCTATACAAACGTTTTTATTATTGATTTAAATATGTGGACCCCACCATGATATATATATATATATATATATATATATATATATGAGTTATCTACACCATCCATCCTTTTAAAAAATACATTTTAAGGCATGAGCCTAAAACTTAAGAAAATAAAAAGCTTAAGTGGACCACACCTTAGGAAACAGAGATCATTAAAACGTCAATGGTTAAAAGTTGTTTTCTCCTTAGGGCCCACAGTGATGTTTATTTGTCATCCAACCCGTTAATAAGGTCACACAGTCATGGATAAAGTGGAAACAAAAATATCAGTTTGATCCAAAACTTCCAGGGTCTTCAAGAAGCTTTCAATGGTAGGAGTTCAATTCCCATCGTTTCCAGTAGTGTGGTCCACTTGATCTTTGGATCTGCATCTTCTTTTAGCTCATGCCCTAAAATGAGTTGGGTAAAGGGATGGACAGTGTGGATAATACAAAAACATCAAGGTGAGCCCCATAATTAAACTTTTTTTTTCATCGGGTGACGTGAGGAGTGCTATAAATGAAAGGTGGCGGTCAAATCACTCAGGAAATTCAACCGGAAATACAGAGGTAAATAATTATAACCCATTTACCTCGAATTACCTGGAATTACCTCTGTAATTAGAAAATCAAACAGGCCCTACATCATGAACAAAAAAAGAAACGCGGATTGCGTCTTACTTCGCCCAGACAGTAATCTCCCCGAGCAGCGCTCTTATTTATTATCTTGCTATATTTTTTATCTTCTTAACTGTAGGTCCCAAACCGAAGGGCTAGGATTATCCTACCGAAGGAGACTGTTGTTGCACCATCCATTCACATTGGAATCCATCGTACTAACGGTTTGGATTTCTTAGCCATATGATACATACATATTCACGCGCCACGAGAGTCAGAGGTCAGTTCTAAGGTGTAGAATAAGCTTATTGTGTAATTTTGGGTAGGCCTCATCGTAACATGTGTATGATATTTTCTCCGTCCATAAGGTGCGACCCTTCAAGTTCACCGTATATGAAGAATCAAGTTGATGGGTCATGTAAGAAGGAATAATTAGGATGGGACTCACGCCATTAAACCTTTTAGGTTGTACATAGTGCCCACCATCTTTTCTTATGCCATCCAATCCATTCATATGATGTGCCCCATCGAGAAGGATGGATATCCCCAAAATCGGTCCATTCAAAAACTCGGGTAAGCCACACTACATGGTTTTATATTTTTTAGCCATGATTTTGAATGGTGTAGGTGGAAGTAGCTAAAACTATCACAGACCACTTGATGTGACTAAATCAAGAAGAAAAGTCTAAAAGTATGGATCACTCAGTACACAATCAGCTTCCAATTGGAACCAACTATTAAAAAAGAGAAATTACATGATACGTGGACTGCATCTCTGCGGTCTCTACGGGTCCGTTTTGAGCTAAAATTGTAGCTTCTATGGAGGATAAGATTCGATACCAACAAACAACAGCATATCTTAAAAAAAGAAAAAGAGAGTTAAGGATTTTAGATCTCTTTCCAGATCAACCGTATCGTTCTTTATCTCCTCGAGGCTAATTCCCTTCTCTCCTCTCATTTTCATAACTAAGAAAAATCAGCCGTAAGAGCTCCTCTCTCTCTCTCTCTCTCTCTCTCTCTCTCTCTCTCTCTCTCTCTGAGTGCTTCGCCTCCTTCATACATTATATACTCTCTCACTTGGCGGGGGATAGGGTGCTTGTGGAGGTATGAAAGGTCCGCTTTCCAAGTCAAAAATGACTGGCACGTAATAAAAATGATCTCTCAGGAAATCGGATTGTGTGACACTACATGAACGCTTACACGAACAAAAACAGAAAGCGCGTGAATAAAAACACTACATGAACGAATAACAGAAAGCGCGTGAACAAAAACACTACATGAATGCGTACATGAACAAAAATACTACGGGGCTGTTTGATTTTTAATTTCCCCTAGTAAATACACGGAATTACCTGATTATTGCTCACTACACCTATTTGAAAGTCGTCGGGAATTACGTTTCGAAAATCGGTCTATACAAACGTTTTTATTATTGATTTAAATATGTGGGCCCTACCATGATATATATGAGTTATCTACACCATCCATCCTTTTAAAAAATACATTTTAAGGCATGAGCCCAAAACTTAAGAAAATAAAAAGCTCAAGTGGACCACACCTTAGGGAACAGGGATCATTAAAACGTCAATGGTTAAAAGTTGTTTTCTCCCTAGGGCCCACAGTGATGTTTATTTGTCATCCAACCCATTAATAAGGTCACACAGTCATGGATAAAGTGGGAACAAAAATATCAGTTTGATCCAAAACTTCCAGGGTCTTCAAGAAGCTTTCAATGGTAGGAGTTCAATTCCCATTGTTTCCAATAGTGTGGTCCACTTGATCTTTGGATCTGCATCTTCTTTTGGCTCATGTCCTAAAATGAGTTGGCTAAAGGGATGGAGGGTGTGGATAATACAAAAACATCAAGGTGGGCCCCATAATTTAACTTTTTCTTCATCGGGTGACGTGAGGAGTCCTATAAATGAAAGGTGGCAGTTAAATTACTCGGGAAATTCAGCCGGAAACACAGAGGTAAACAATTATTACCCATTTACCTCGAATTACCTGGAATTACCTTTGTAATTAGAAAATCAATCAGGCCCTACATGAACGCGTACATGAACAAAAACAGAAACGCGGATTGCGTCCTACTCTACTCGGACGGTAATCTGCTCGAGCAGGGCTCTTATTTATTATCTTACTATATTTTTTTTCTTTTTAACTGTAGGCCCCTAACCGAGGGGCTAGGATTACCTACCGAAGGAGACTGTTGTTGCGCCATCCATCCACATTGGGATCCATCGTACTAACGGTTTGGATTTCTTAGCCATATGATACATGCATATTCATGCGCCACGGAGTCAGAGATCAGTTCCAAGGTATAGAATAAGCTTATTGTGTAATTTTGGCTAGGCCTCATCGTAACATGTGTATGATATTCTCTCTGTCCGTAAGGTGCGACCCTTCAAGTTCACCGTATACGAAAAATCAAGTTGATGGGTCATGCAAGAGAGAATAATTAGGATGGGGACTCACGCCAATAAAACCTTCTAGGTTGTACATGGTGCCCACCATCTTTTCTTATGTCATCCAATCCATTCATATGATGTGCCCCATGGAGAAGGATGGATATCCCCAAAATCCGCCCATTCAAAAACTTGGGTAAGCCACACCACATGGTTTTATACTTTTTAGCCATGATTTTGAATGGTGTAGGTTGAAGCAGCTAAAACTATCGCAGACCACTTGATGTGACTAAATCAAGAAGAAAAGTCTAAAATTATGGATCACTCAGTACGCAATCAGCTTCCTATTGAAACCAGCTCTTAAAAAAGAGAAATTACATGATATGTGTACTGCATCTCTGCAGTCTGTATGGGTCCATTTTGAGCTGAAATTGTAGCTTATATGGAGGATAAAATTCGATACCATCAAACAACAATATGTCTTAAAAAAAGAAAGAAAAAAGAAGAAGATAGAGTTAAAGATTTTAGATCTCTTTCCAAATCAACCGTCTCGTTCTTTATCTCCTCGAGGCTAATTCCCTTCTCTCCTCTCATTTTCACAACTAAGAAAAATCAGCCGCAAGAGCTCCCCCCCCCTCTCTCTCTCTGAGTGCTTCTCTTCCTTCATACATTATATACTCTCTCACTTGGCGGGGGACAGAGAGCTCGTGGAGGTGTGGAAGGTCCGCTTTCCATATCAAAAATGACTGGCACGTAATAAAGATGATCTCTCAGGAAATCGGATTGGGTGACACTACATGAACACTTATATGAACAAAAAGAGAAAGTGTGTGAATAAAAATACTACATGAACGAAAAAGAAAAAGCGCGTGATAAAAAATACTACATGAACGCGTACATGAACTCGTAAATGAACAAAAACACTACATGAATGCCTACATGAACAAAAACAAAAACACGGATTGCGTCCTACTCTGCCCCGACGGTAATCTGTCCAGGCAAGGCTCTTATTTATTATCTTGCTATATTTATTATCTTCTTAACTGTACGCCCCTAACCGAAGGGCTAGGATTATCCTACCTAAGGAGACTGTTGTTGCGCCATCCATCCACATTGGGATCCATCGCACTAACGGTCTGGATTTCTTAACCATATAATACATGCATATTCACACGCCATGGGAGTCAGAGGTCGCTTCCAAGGTGTAGAATAAGCTTATTGTGTAATTTTGGCTAGGCCTCATTCTAACATGTGTATGATATCCTCTTCGTCCAGAAGGTGTGACCCTTCAAGTTCACTGTATACGAAGAATCAAGTTGATGGGTCATGCAAGAGGGAATAATTAGGATGGGGACTCACGCGAATAAAACCTTTTACATTGTACATGATGCCCACCATCTATTCTTATGCCATCCAATCCATTCAGATGATGTGCCTCATGGAGAAGGATGGATATCCCCAAAATCGGTCCATTCAAAAACTCGGGTAAGCCACACCACATGGTTTTATAGTTTTTACCCATAATTTTGAATGGTGCAGGTTGAAGCAGCTAAAACTATCGCAGACCACTTAATGTGACTAAATCAAGAAGAAAAGTCTAAAATTATGAATCACTCAGTATGCAATCCACTTCCAATTGGAACCAGCTATTAAAAAAGAGGAATTACATGATACATGGACTGCATCTCTGCAGTCTGTACAGGTCCATTTTGAGCTAAAATTACGGCTTCTATAGAGGATAAAATTCGATACCATCAAACAACAACATATCTTTAAAAAAGAAAGAAAAAAGAAGAAGAGCGAGTTAAGAATTTTAGATCTCTTTCCAGATCAACCGTCTCGTTCTTTATCTCCTCGAGGCTAATTTCCTTCTCTCTTCCCATTTTCACAACCAAGAAAAATCAGCCGCAAGAGCTCCCCTCTCTCTCTCTCTCTCTCTCTCTCTCTGTGAGTGCTTCGCCTCCTTCATGCATTATATACTCTCTCACTTGGCGAGGGACAGGGCGCTCATGGAGGTGTGGAAGGTCCGCTTTACAAGTCAAAAATAACTGACACGTAATAAAGATGATCTCTCAGGAAATCGGATTGGGTGACACTACATGAACAAAAAACAGAAAGCGCTGAACAAAAACACTACATGAACACGTACATGAACTCGTACATGAACAAAACACTACATGAACGCGTACATGAACAAAAATAGAAACGCGGATTGCGACCTACTTTGCCCAGACGGTAATCTGTCTGGGTAGGGCTCTTATTTATGATCTTGCTATATTTATTATCTTCTTAGCTGTAGGCCCCTAACGAAGGGTTAGGATTATCCTTCATAAGGAGACTGTTGTTGACCCATCCATCCACATTGGGATCCATCGTACTAACGGTCTGGAGTTCTTAGCCATATGATACATGCATATTCATGCGCCACGAGAGTCAGAGGTCGATTCCGAGGTGTAGAATAAGCTTATTGTGTTATTTTGGGTAGGCCTCATCGTAACATGTATATGATATCCTCTCCGTCCATGAGGTGAGACCCTTCAAGTTCACCGTATACGAAGAATCAAGTTGATGGGTCATGCAAGAGGGAATAATTAGGATGGGGACTCACGCCAATAAAACCTTTTAGGTTGTACATGGTGCCCACCATCTTTTCTTATGCCATCCAATCCAATCATATGATGTGCCCCATGAAGGATGGATATCCCTAAAATCGGTCCATTCAAAAACTTGGGTAGCCACACCACATGGTTTTATACTTTTTAACCATGATTTTGAATGGTGTAGTTTGAAGCAGCTAAAACTATCACAGACTACTTAACGTGACTAAATCAAGAAGAAAAGTCTAAAATTATGGATCAATCAGTATGCAATCCACTTCCAATTGGAGCCAGCTATTAAAAAAGAGAAATTACATGATACGTAGACTGCATCTCTGCAGTTTGTACGGGTCCATTTTGAGCTAAAATTACGGCTTCTATGGAGGATAAAATTCGATACCATCAAACAACAACATATCTTAAAAAAAGAAAGAAAAAAAGAAGAAGAGCGAGTTAAGAATTTTAGATCTCTTTCTAGATCAACCGTCTCATTCTTTATCTCCTCGAGGCTAATTCTTTTCTCTCTTCCCATGTTCATAACCAAGAAAAATCAGTCGCAAGAGCTCCTCTCTCTCTCTCTTTTTGAGTGCTTCGCCTCCATGCATTATATACTGTCTCACTTGGTAGGGATAGGGAGCTCTTGTTGGTGTGGAAGGTCAGCTTTCCAAGTCAAAAAGGACTGGCACGTAATAAAAATGATCTCTCAGGAAATCGGATTGGGTGGCACTACATGAACGCTTAAATAAACAAAAACAGAAATGGCGTGAATAAAAACACTACATGAACGAAAAACAAAAAGGCGTGAACAAAAACACTACATGAACTCATTATGAACGCGTACATGAACAAAAATAAAAACGCGGATTGTGTCCTACTCCATCCGGACGATAATCTGTCTAGGCATGGGTCTTATTTATTATCTTCTTAGTTGTAGGCCCCTAACCGAAGGGCTAGGATTATCCTACCTAAGGAGACTACTGTTGCGCCATCCATCCACATTGGGATCCATCGTACTAATTGTCTGGATTTCTTAACCATATGATACATGCATATTCACACACCACGGGAGTCAGAGGTCAGTTCCAACGTGTAGAATAAGCTTATTGTGTAATTTTAGCTAGGCCTCATCGTAACTTGTGTATGATATCCTCTCCGTCCATAAGGCGCGACCCTTCAAGTTCACCGTATACGAAGAATCAAGTTGATGGGTCATGTAAGAGGGAATAATTAGGACGGGGACTCACGCTAATAAAACCTTTTAGGTTGTACATGGTGCCCACCATCTTTTCTTATGCCATCCAATCCATTCATATGATGTGCCCCATAGAGAAGGATGGATATCCCCAAAATCAGTCCATTCAAAAACTCGGGTAAGCCACACCACATGGTTTTATAGTTTTTAGCTATGATTTTGAATGGTGCAGATTGAAGCAACTAAAACTATTGCAGACCACTTGATGTGACTAAATTAAGAAGAAAAGTCTAAAATTATGGATCACTTAGTACGCAATCAGCTTCCAATTGGAACCAGCTATTAAAAAAGAGGAATTACATGATACATGGATTGCATCTTTGCGATCTGTACGGGTCCGTTTTGAGCTGAAATTACAGCTTCTATGAAGGATAAAATTTGATACCATCAAACAACAACATATCTTAAAAAAAGAAAGAAAAAAAAGAAGAAGAGAGAGTTAAGGATTTTAGATATCTTTCCAGATCAACCATCTCATTCTTTATCTCCTCTCGGCTAATTCCCTTCTCTCCTCTCATTTTCACAACAAAGAAAAATCAGGTGCAAGATCTCCTCTCTCTCTCTCTAAGTGCTGCGCCTCCTTCATACATTATATACTCTCTCACTTAGCGGGGGACAGGGAGCTCATGGAGGTGTGGAAGGTCCGCTTTCCAAGTCAAAAATAACTGGCACGTAATAAAGATGATCTCTCAAGAAATCAGATTGGGTGACACTACATGAACATTTACATGGACAAAAACAGAAAGCGCGTGAATAAAAACACAACATGAATGAAAAACAGAAAGTGCGTGAACAAAAATGCATACATGAATGCGGACATGAACAAAAACAGAAACGCGGATTGCATCCTACTCTGCCCAGACGGTAATCTGTCTGTTGGAGGTTCCTATGGAGACTAATAGAAACGCACCCTTGTCCGGTAGCCTACAAAAGGGCTTGATTTAGGCTATACACAAGAGTTAAGGTCTTACACAAGAACTTGGATTTAAGCCCTACACAAGAGCCAATGTCCTACACAAGAACTTAAATTTATGCCCTACACAAGAGCCAAGGTCCTATACAGGATCCTAGATTTAGGCCCTGCATAAGAGATAAAGTCCTACACAAGAACCTAGTCGAGTTTAGGTCACAAATTCTTATCATCAATCCTACATAAGAAAAGAGAGTATACAAACTCTTACTTTTAATAACATACTTTTCGGATTGAACTCTTTTATAATACCTTCATGGGTAGCTTGATCGACCTGTACTTTAATCATCTCTCATTTGCTCCCCCATCATGATACCGATGCTTTACTAATGCTCCTGATCCAAGATCAAACACCTTACATATAGTGCTCCTTTGAGGTGACCAAGGTGATGGGAGGTTGATTGAATCTCCTACAACTAATAGGAAGTTGTTTTTCCTAGGAGATTCACCTAAATGGGTCTTCTAGAGGATTTAGATAATGACGTGCCTATAGAGGTTGAGTCTAGTCTTTAGAAAATAGAGGAATTCAAGCACATGTTCAAGGTGGATGTTGGAATCCTCATAAGAGTATTAATCTCAAAGAAGATGACTTAAAAATCATTTGTTTAGAGGCTTGGGGTGATGAATATGATCATGGAATATGATAAGCTTCTATTGTATAAAAAACCCGTCCAAATACTTAAGAACTGAATGTCCTTTAAAAGAAGTTCAAGTTCCAACGGATAGAAAATTTGTAAATAACGGCTCTGTCGATGCCATCTAAAGGTCTTCAATACCATCAAGGTGACCTTCGATGCCATCGAAGGGTACTCAATGCCATCGAGAAAATCAGATAATGTAATATATTTCTTACTGGACATATCTGAGTTACCTTTCGATGCTTTTGAGTGGCATTCGATGTCATCGAATTGAATATTCGATGCCATTGAGAAAATCAAATAAAATGATTAATTCTTATTGGATATATCTGACTCTCTATTTGATGCCATCGAAAACCCCTCGAGGTCTACTCGACGGTATCGAGCAGCACTCGAAAACTGATGTTTTGGGTGTATGTTTTTACAACTTCGTACATCTTCTAACCTTACTTATCATGTTTTAATTAAGTTTTTAAGGCTACTGGATGATCAACAAGATTTACTTATTAAGCCAAAATTATCTAGAGGTTCAAGGGTTATTTTGGGTTAAGGGTTAGGGTCACCAAGTTACCTTATTTACCTGTTCTTTACTCGTTAATACTCTTGTTCTTTTGTATCTTCAGCGTTTAGCTTCTAGATGTTCAATCGACTACATGGCACGAAGAATCACGTGATTGACAAATGAGATACAGAAATTAGTGCACTAACATAGTCCATTTGAAATTTGTATCCGCTTGCCTGTAATAGTTTCAACACGAGGTCATGGGTTCGAGGAACCATTGTGGTGAAATCCCACTATGGTATAAGTGCATAGGTGTGTGTGGTGTGTAAAAAAGATGTTGGAAAAATAGATGAATGATGTGTATATACAATGAATACATCAAGGTGGACCCCAATGGTCAGGGTCTTACCCATATGGCTAGTTCTAAGGTCTCACCTAAGTTGTGCTCAGGACAGGTGGAGGTAGTACCAAATCCGTGTCCGCGGCACACCAAGCAATCCGCTTCCTGTGCTCCCTACGGCAAGTGTCGGATAGGAGAAATTTTGCCCATACTACAGGTGTAAATAGAGCTGGACACCAAGTCTAGCTTGGCACAACTCGGCTTGGTTCGGCCAACAGCCTACCCCAACTTGAGTTTGGCTCAGCTCCGTCCTTAAGCCTGACTGGCTAGCTCAGCTCAGTTTGATTAGTAGCTCAAGCCAGCTTGAGCCGAGTTCAAGCCAAGTTCGAGGTAGGGCGAGCATTTGATCTATGAAATTTTCTTTAGATTCCTCTAACATCCAAAAAAATGGTACATGTATTAAAATAGGTGGATGAGAAAGTAAATTCTCTAAAACTAATGAAGAGCTGGAGGCATTAACAAAAACCACCTTTCAAAAATCACACATGCAGAAACCTATAAGGAAAATTTAAAAAATATCAGAAACCATAACTTAGATCGCACTGCTAGTAGAATTTCTCGACATTTGTAGCCAAATGCAACAATATTAAAAACTCTAATTTCAAAAAAAAATGCGTGAAAGTTTTTTGAAAAAGAAAAGTGAAAAAAAAGGAGAAAATTACCCGTAGTGAGGGCTTTGATCATGCTAACCCTTAAAATCTCTGAAGACTTCTTCAACGGTTCAAGGATTGTGCGATGCAGATCCAGGGTCCATCTCTCTCTCTCTCTCACGATTGGAAAGCTTGAAAAGGAAAAGATAAAAAAGAAGAGTAGGATATGGAAGGAATTTTAATTATTTATAGGGAAATTTCGAGGGATTTGAAGAAAGAGAGGGAGAAAATAATATATTTAAGAGCGAGGGAAGGAGATTGGGGTTTTTGTTTTGAAAGGGGGGGGGTGGGAGTTATATGATCTTCTGCAAAAGGATACAGATATACTGGAGTTCTTAGTTTGGAGTGGGAGTTATATGATTTCCGCCAAAGGATACGGATATACCGGAATTCTTAGTTTGGAGAAGTGGGTCCACATTCCAGTGATCGAAACTGTTGGTCTATCAAGACACAAAGTAGATGGATCATATAATAATAAAAGATATCATATCCAATTATCCTTGTCGAAAATCTTAGGCATCTTTTCATATTAATTTGGACCATTGCTGGATTCCTCCTCTCAACCATCCATTTGCATGACAAAAGAGGGATGGCTTATCCATAACACTTCTAAGGTAGAGTGGTAAAATATCAATGGTTAAGATCAATGAACTATGGGCCCACTTGTACCGACTAAAAGCTTGAGTATACTTTTATTGTAGAGTCGAGGGCTATAAAATCCTGAGGAAAGGAGCAAGGAGTGGATTTGAACGGGCTTGAAATTGACGAGTTTAAGTGGGTTTGAGAGGGAGGGAAGAGTCTAAAAATAGATTATATGTTCGGGCAGAGAGCTAACGTGCGCCCAGGGTGTTCTTTTGAAAGAGGTGGGAGAGAGAGGGTACGAGGGATTTGAGCACCATTCGAGTCGAGCTGAACTGAATTGAGCTATTCAGGCCAGCTTCAAGCTGAGTCAAGTCGAGCTAAGGCCAGCTCGAGCTCGGCTTGAATTTTTTTTGAGCTAAAATAAAAATAGCTCGACTTGGCTTGAACCTAGCTTTTGAGTCAAGCTGAGTTGAGCTTAACCGAGCTGAGTCAACGTTTTTGTCCAACTCTAAGTGTAAGTGTCATATATGTTCTTGCTATCTATCAAACGTACTATATAGGCCCCTATGACTAGGAATATTGTAAATACATTTCTCCACGGTACACGAGTGAAGGTGATTTCATAATCGAGATCTAACATTTATCATGCCCTACCATGGATGGGTTATCTTTAAAAAATCGAGCTTATTATTCAATTAAATCCACCGGTTTTCTTTACTTTTTGTTATTAAATCCTCGACCAGTGACCATTAACTTTTTACACCATTATTAGAAGGCCATTGATGAGATGACTAACCCTTATTTGAAGGCCACAAGTGACTATGGTAATCCAATCCATGGGTATTTGTGTTGGGCTTCAATCCAGATATGTGGCAACACATGTAACAAATAGTCTAATTTTGATTTTGTAGGTATGAGTACGTATGTGCCAAGCGTGCTAGTCATATTCGACTCAATCAAACCAAATGCCTTGTGACCCTAAGCATTGAAATGGTCAGATTAGGACCAGATTGGTAAAGATTGACCTAACTACTCAGCTATCAATTGACAAAGAATTAGGTAATTTGGGAAGAGGAAGGTTACTCTTTCGGATGAGCACTTTTCACTTTGAAAATAATGACTTTTATCATAACAGTAACAACTTTGTCACATTCACTGACAACTTTGTCACATTCACTGACAAAATAAATATTTATACAAAAAATAAGAAATATAAGGCCAAGTGCCAATTTTTTAAATTGATCATGAATGCAATACAATTAACAGAAAAGTAAATAAAGTAGAAGAAATTATCAATGACAATTCGAGTGGGAGAAACAGTCATAGATGAAGTCTTCTAGACATAAATGATCGTAAGAAGGTTGTTCAAACCTGAACGATAATGAAATGGTCGTGGTTTACCTAATAGGTTGTGGCTAACAAGCTATAGCTAAGATAAACACTAAGGATGCAAGGATTTATGGGTCCAACAACATGGTCATGGATTAAATTAAACTAGACTGATTTATTGTCGTGATGCACTAGACAGAAGTTGAGGGACTAAACTAAAGTTGCGATAATTGATCCGAACTTGTCACAACATGGTGCTGGACAAAAGTGGAGAGGCTAAACTAGGCTAAGCTAAGATAAGATACATGTCCACATAGGATGAAAGATTTGACAAGCAACGTTGTGTTAAAAAGAGCTTTGTTATGTTTGGATTGGTGAAGGCCCATAATGCTTCTTTTTATACTACGTTTATAGACTTCGGTGAAGTGGTGGCCTTATGTATGGTGCCTTGGTTTTTGGGATTGATGACCCATCGGTTAACAGCCTTGGCTCGATATGTTTATATTTTAAGAAGGGACTAACTAACTATTGTTTTCTCTTGTGAGTGTCTTTTTTTTTTCTTCATTTTCAAACGGCTTTCTCTTCTAGGTGCACCACTTAGAGGCCTATAGTTATGTGTGGCTAATTAAACCCGGTTATATGTCACTAGATGTCACCGCCTTAGCATTGTGAAAAATCATGCATGCTTTTTAAGCGCTCTACTTATGTGTAGGTTATGCATTTCTACCACGTGTTATCGAGAGGAGGAGGATTACCTTTGGGATTTTGGTCATACGTACTGTTGGGGAAAAATTACGCCAAGTTCGGAGACTCGGATATGCAGTAGACCAATCCTACTGAGAATGCCTCGGATCTCCGAGGCATACGTTGAGTACGAGAATGAGACGAATTAAGTTAGCTCGGGTGACGAGCTAGCACGTCAGTATGTGTCAACTAATGTTCAAAAATTCCATCTCCATAAAGCCATCTGAGACTCTCCTGATTGAGTCAGAATCGGCCGAGCCGAATGAAGGAAAGACGGTGTAAATGAGACACCATCCCGATTATCTCGCAAAAGGATCTCCGATCCCGAGGATCTCGGGATTGGATAAAGACCAGAAGCGGGCCAAAATCAAATCTCCACGACATCAGGAAGAGAATCCTTGCACGATATGATCCTCCTGTATCTATAAATAAAGGACCTCCATTTCACTGAACGGTACGGAATTCAAAATCCCAAAAAAATGCCTTCTCTCTAAATCTGCAAAACTGACTTAAGCATCGGAGGTTCCTCGGGTCAGAATCAGGGTCTTTGTTTTGTTTATCTCTCTTGTGCAGGTGACGAGCTTGGGGGAAGATGCTCCATAAAACAACATCAACAGTTTGGCGTCGTCTGTGGGAACCGTACGAAAAGCCATCCTCTTATATTCCAATCTATAGAAATTTATCCTCATGGTGATGACTAGAAGAACGGTTCAAGAAGAAGAACTAAATGAGGTCGCGGTCACGGGGCCAGCGGGCCCAATAGCAATTCCGGTAGCCCGGAACCTACCCAACAACCGTTAGGGCTCCATGGCACAACGAGCAACGTCTACAACAAATAATAACCAGCAGAACCGTGACAATGGATGGTTGGACCGGGAGGTTTAGGAAATCTAATCCGATATGAATGTAATGAAGCAGATGTTGGAACAAATGCAGCCGCCTCTGTAAGGGCAGGAAGCACATATCCCGACACTAGTGGTCGATACTCAACCTTCTGCTCCGCGATCACTCCATCAACTGAGTCAGCCCCAAGGTGCTTCTGAGCCACCTCCTGCTCATTCGGCCACTATCGTCTTGCCCCCTACTGATCTTCGACACGAGATAGATCGAAGGAGGTGCAGTTGACCTCCCGTTGAGGGTACGACGGACAGCGGCGAACCTTAGAAAGATGACATCCAAGACTTTAAAAGAGAAGTACGGGAAGAAATGGCGAAAGAAATGGCGAACATGAAACAGGGTCAGAATTTATATCCGGCCAGATCCGATGCAAAAGCGTCCCCTTTTATGGATGAAATAATGCAGGCTCGGTTACTAGAAAGGTTTTGATTACCTCAAATCACTCCTTTCACTGGTAAGACCGACCCAACTGAGCATATTGAATACTTTAGAACTTTCATGGAGCTGCACAATGCCTCAGATGCAGTGATGTGTCGAGCCTTCTCTCTTACACTGACCGACGTAGCCCGACTTTGGTTCAAACAGTTGAAACCGAGGTCCATTAGCTCCTTCGTTGAGCTCAACGATGCCTTCCTCACCAAATTCATAGGTGAAAAGAAGAAATTGAAGCCCCCAGCACATTTGAACAATATAGTTCAGAAGCAAGGAGAGCTATTGAAAGATTACATCAAGCGTTTCAACTTCGAATCTCTTCAGGTTCGAAAACATTCAGAAGAAACGGCACTCAATGCACTCATGCAGGGAGTCAAAGACAAGCCGTTCTTGGCGTCTTTGGACAAAAATCTGCCCGAGACTCTAGCAAAATTTATAGCTCGGTCGGATAAATATGCGAATGTCGAAGAAACACGAATTATGCGTGAAACAAAGTCCTCGGCTAAAGAGTCAGCCAAAAAAGAAGCCGACTCAACCGGAGGAAAGAAGCGTAAAAATGATCAAGCACGCGATGAGCGAAGGTCGGTCAAACGACCTGACCAAAGATTTTCCACTTATACCCCCTGAATAAAATTCAAGAGCAAGTGCTGATAGAAATTAAAAGTGAGGGCTTTGCCAACTGGCCCAACAAGCTCCGGAGCAATCCCAATCGACGGAACAAGGACAAATATTGCCATTATCATCGTGATCATGGGCATAACACAAGTGACTGTCATCACGTGAAAGAAGAAATCGAACGGCTCATAAAGAAGGGCCGACTCAAAGAACATGTGGTCAAAGCCAAGGCGGATGAGGGACGTCCAAACGAAAATCAACCTACAGCAGAAATTCGGACTATTATCGGTAGCCCGCGAGCTGAGGCGACTCAAACAACGCTCAGAAGAATCACGCCAGAAGTCTCAGTCGGCTCGAGTCAGAGCTCATGATTATAGCTCGGCCTTCAAAAGAAAAGAAAAGGGAGAAATACTGTGTTTCATTTATGGAGGAAGATGCCCGAGGTATCTATCACCCCCATGATGACGCATTGGTTATCACCTTTACCATCGCCAACCGAAAAGTATTTCGTATAATCGTCGACACGGAATCATCTGCAGATGTATTATTCGCTCAAGCGTTCGACAAAATGGGAGTTGAATGATCCGCGTTATGTCCAGTTCAGACCCCATTGATCGGGTTTTCTGGCGGATAGGTACTCCCTGAAGGGATCGTGTCGCTGCGGCTCACTACTGGAAGTTTCCCGCATCAGACGACGATAATGGTCAACTTTCTGATCGTCAACCAATCCTCGGTTTACAATGCCATACTCGGTCGACCTTCTTTAAGTCTCCTCCAGGCTGTGGTAGCCACATACCACCTTTTCATGAAATTTCTGACTGAGTCGGGAGTAGGAATCGTCAAAGGAGACCAGCAAGATGCGAGGCGTTGTTACGTGATAGCTGTAAAAGGCCTCAAAGCTCCAACTGAAATATCGACGATCGAGTCACTAGACCCCCGGGATGAGAGTCATGAACGAAGACAGCCGGTTGGAGATCTTATCTCAGTATCCTTGGTAGAGACAGATAAATCTAGAACAGTACAAATTGGCTTGTCTTTGCAATTGCCTCTGAAGAATAAGTTGATAACACTGCTCCGAAGATATGCTGATGTGTTTGCTTGAAGCCATGCAAATATGCCCGGGATCGACCTATCGGTAATCACTCACCAACTCAATATCGATCCGACCTGCTGACCGATCTGACAAAAGTGACGACCACTCGTCCCCGAGAGGTATATTGTCATTGAAGAAGAGGTCAGCAAGCTCCTCCAAGCAAAATTCGTAGAAGAGATATACTACCCGAAATTGGTAGCTAATGTCGTGCTTGTGAGAAAAACCAATGGGAAGTGGCGAGTCTGTATTGACTATACTGACTTAAATAAAGTCTGCCCAAATGATAGCTTTCTTCTTCCTAGGATAGACTAGTTGGTAGATAGTATTGCGGGGCACGAACTTCTTAGCTTCATGGATGCGTATTCTGGATATAATCAAATTGTAATGCATCAGTCAGATAAATAAAAAACTACCTTTGTCACTGACAAAGGCTTTTATTATTACCGAGTGATGCCATTTGGTTTGAAAAATGCTGGTGCTACTTATCAAAGATTAGTGAATAAAATCTTTGCTCGGTTTATAGGCCGAACTATGGAAGTATACATTGACGATATGCTTGTAAAAGTATACACACGGCCGACCACATAGTCGACTTAGAGGAAATGTTCCTTATCTTGCGCAAATTTTGGATGAAGCTGAATCCGAGTAAATGTGCCTTTGGTGTAAGCTCTGGAAAGTTCCTTGGTTTCTTAGTCAGTCAGCGAGGAATAGAAGCAAACCCTGAAAAGATAAAAGCTCTACTCGACATGGAATCTCCGAAAATAATTAAAGACATTCAAAGACTGATTGGGCGAGTGGCGGCACTTAATCGTTTCCTATTCAGAGCCATGGATAAATCTCTTCCGTTCTTCAAACAATTGAAAGGACGACGGACAGTAGATTGGACGGAAGAATGCGAAGCGGCGTTCCAGCAACTAAAATCTCATCTCGGTTCTCCACCTCTCTTATCGAAGCCCGAGCCAAGGGAGGCTTTGCTGCTATATCTAGCGGTATCCGAGGCAGCAGTTAGTTCGGCACTGATACGAGAACACAAAGAAAAGCAACTGTCGGTTTACTACGTCAGCAAAGCATTGTTACTGGCGGAAACAAGATACTCACTCTTGAAAAAAGTAGCCTTAGCTCTAATAATCTCCTCGCGCCGACTTCGGCCATATTTCCAAGCCCATACCATTATCGTGATGACCGATCTACCACTACGCCAGATCCTACAGAAACCAGAGGCTTCCGGCCGACTCATGAAGTGGGCAATCGAACTCAGTGAATTTGACATTCAGTATAAGCTGAAAGCAACAATCAAAGGGTAAGCCGTGGCTGACTTCATTACCAAGGTAACACAACCAACCGACCTCTCGATTGTTAATATGACTGAGCATGTTGAAGAATCGACGATTGCTTCTCCCGAGTCATTACCCGACACTATTCCCTGGAAGCTGTATGTCGACGGCTCTTCCAACTCTAAGGCAAGCGGGGCAGGAGTAGTTCTGGAAATCCCAGATCATACTTATATGCAGTGCCTTACGACTTGGATTCCAAGCTTCAAACAATACAGCCGAATATGAAGCGTTATTACTCGGTCTCCGACTTGCGGCCAGCATGGGCGTTACGCACCTAAATGTTTTCAGCGATTCTCAGTTGGTTGTTAACCAAGTTACAAGTGTATATCAAACACGGAAAGAGCAGTTAAAAGCGTACATGGAGAAAGCTAAAGAATTTATCAGCGGCTTTTAATTCCGTGTCGTCACTCGGATTCCTCGAACAGAGAACGCCAAAGCCGATTTGTTAGCAAATCTCAACTCTGTCGATGAAGATGACATACCTCGGTCTGTTCCTATCGAGTATGTCGCTAGGCTGAGTATTAATAAACCAGTTAGCTCGGTCGTCAATACGATTAACTCGGGACCTTCCTAGCTTGATCCAATCGTCCAATATCTCGATAAGGGTGAGCTGCCTGAAGACCGGGCCGAGGCCCGATGAATGAAGATCCGAGCTTCCCGTTACACTATATTCAACGGGACCCTGTACAAAAAATGTTATTATGCTCCATTGCTACGATGCCTAAATCCCAGCGAAGCTGACTATGTGTTACGAGAGATTCACGAAGGGATCTGCGGAAACTATTCAAGAGGGCGATCACTCACGCATAAGGTCTTACGTCAGGGATATTATTGGTCGACTATCCAACACGACGCTCGCAGGCTCGCTCAAAGATGCGACAAGTGTCAGAGATTTGCAGTTATCCCGAGATAACCTCCCGAAGTACTAATGCCTATGACTGGTCCTTGGCCCTTCGCACAATGGGGAATCGATATCATAGGTCCACTCCCTTTGAAAAAAAGGTCAGACCAAGTTTACTGTCGTAGCCGTGGACTATTTCATGAAGTGGGTCGAGGCTGAGCCACTAGCTAAAATAACCGAACAGAAGATTACCGATTTTGTGTAGAAAAACATTATCTGTCGGTTCGGAGTACCCCGTACCATTGTTACCGACAATGGAAGGCAGTTTGATAATAGGAGCTTTCACGAGATGTGTGACAATCTCGGGATCAGAAACGTGTATTCTTCACCCCATCATCCTCAGATAAATGGACAGGTTGAGGAGATCAACGAGATTATCAAACAGCATCTTCGGGCCAAGCTTGATCGCACCAAAGGAGCATGGGTTGAAGAACTCTCGAAAATCTTATGGGCATACCGAACTACAGCCCGAACCTCTACAGGAGAAACCCCTTTCTCCCTTGCTTATGGCTCGGAAGCCGTCACTCCCGTTAAGATCGAGCTGCCTTCAACCCGACTCAGTTCATTCAACACAGAAGATAATGAAGAACTCTTAGCATTCGGACTTGATCTTGTGGACGAACAAAGAGAAATGGCTCGGCTGCGTATGGAGGCTCGGCAACGACAGGTAGCTCGGTTTTATAATACCCGAGTTAAGATCAGACGGTTTCGAGTGGGTGATATGGTTCTCCGAAAAATGTTTCCTAATACGAAGGAACTTGGCTCGGGTACATTGGGACTCAACTAGGAAGGACCCTATATCGTCTCAAACACCATTTGATTGGGGACGTATCGGTTAGAAGATCTGAATGGACAGTTACTGCCTCATCCTTGGAATGTTGAACACCTCAAGATCTACTACCCTCAACTCGGTATTCAAAGCATAGGGATTCTAAAGTGAGAAAGATATAAGTCAAGTCATATGAATAAAACTAAGTGCATTCTTTCATTTGTTAAGTGTTTTACATCGGGTTAGTATTTTACATCAGGTTACATTTCAAAATCCAATACAATGTTGTCTCGAGAAAAGCAAAGTTAAGACAGAGAATGTCAAGCTCGGCACTATGCTGGTGTGAGTGCCAAAAATGAAGAAGTCCGATAGTCCGGCATCATGCTAGTGTGAGTACAAAAAATGGAGCCGGGTTACTATCCCTCGGCGGGAACGACTCCCAAAGCAGTCCCAGAGACACTAGCCTCGTCCCCAACAGCAACGTCAACAGTAACGTTAGTAGGACTAACATCAGGATTCTCAGAACCCGAGGCTCCTTCCCCATCGAATCCCGAGAGATCGAGATCGGGTAAAGCATTCTTCATATCTTTGATATATTCAATGTATCCACCTTGGAATAAGCGATCCCTCTCGTCCTCGAACTCCTTAGACTCAAGTAAGGCTTGAACAGCCCGATCCCTAGCCTTCTCAGCCTCCTGGGTCTTCTCTTGAGCTTGTTGGATGAGCCTCACTGCTTCAAGTTTAGCTCGAGCTAGTATATCTTCGTAGGAAGCATGAATGTCGAGGATTCACCGATTCTCTTCTTCGGCCACGGATAGAAGTGCCAACACTCGAGCAACCTCGGCTTGTACATCTTCTACAACTCTCCTGACGAAAGTTGCCTCAGCTTTGGTGTCTTCAACGACCCTCTTGGTGGAAGTTATCTCAGCTTTGGCGTCTTTAGCAGCTTTCCTGGCAAGGGCCGCCTCGCCAGTCAGAACACCGATCTAGATCTCGGCGATCTCGCGTCGTCCCTCTGCCTCGGCCAAGAGGTTCTGCAACCTCTGAGTCGAGGTTAACTCCTTGCAGGCCCTGACCAAGCAGGGGGCAAGCTGTAAAAGATAAATGCAAAGCCATGATAAATGATCAAGGCCAAAAAAATGAAAAAAAAAAGAAATGGAAGGTAGAGAAAGAAATTTCTTACCTCAAAAAGCACATTCGCCGCATGACAGACGATTTGCATCGTAAGGGCATTGTAGAGGCTAACAAAGTCTTTTTCACTCCCATGAGCTATAGCCCAGGGGACTATCCCCGACACAACCGCTTAAAAGGGTGACGACTCTTGTTGGGTCATCCCCCCTCTGAAAGATTCAGCCCTCGTCTCCTCTCTCTGTCTCGGGACATCCACTGCAACAGGTCCCGACTCGAAAGCCGTCTGAGGCTCAATGGCTATCGTGTCCCTCACTTCCGCCCTTTCGTCTGGATCGGAGAGCACGACTACGGTAGGGGCAAAGGAACCTGCAGGTTCCTTCTCCTCCGGCGTTGTCTTCTGCTTCTTGAATGGCCGAGGTTCCGACAGAAGAACTGATCGTGGGGGAGCCTTTATCTTGGAGACCACCCTAAGGGGAGGCCGAGCTCCAGTCATCTCTGAAGGGACCGGCTGGGGAACGGTCCTAAGAAAGGGCCGAGCTTCAGGTAAGTCTGAAAGAAGATAAAACAAATTAGATAAAGTTCGGAGAAGATATAAAGATGCAGTAAAAGTTACCTGTGACAGCCAAGTCAAAACCTGCAAGATGAAGGCGCTCCGGCTGCAGGAGTACCTTCCAGGACCGATCTTCCGGACTTAATGCTCTCAAGTTCTTGATCCGAGCTAAAGCACTGGACCCAAGCTTTTGTCTCTTCTTCGGAATATCTGTTAAATATAAGTCCGTCAGACTCAAAGCATTATAAAATAAAAAAAAAAGGAAATACCGAGTCACCTGCTTTATGAAACGTTCGAGGTACACGAGCCTCGTAGAACCCGGATTCGGCTGTCTCCCAGCGACCACAGGCCCAAAACCAACGCTCTCTCCAATGTTTGTTAGAAGTGGGAGGGTCGGTTATTAAAGAGCCGCCTTTGCCCAGCCAAGCAACGAAGATGTAAAAGCCAGGATAGTTCAGATTTACGCGCACTTGATACAAGTAGAAGAATTCGTCGACTGTCAGTGGAGGCTATTTTAACTCAACCCACAGCACTACACATCCCAATAAGTTCCTCCACCCGTTCGAAACTATTTGCTCGGGAGCAATCCAAATACGAGATAAAATGCCTCAGAAAATGGGCTGAAGGGGCAGACGTAAGCCACATTACATCGAGACTTGAAAAATTGCAACCGCCCCAGCAGGAGGATAGTCGGGTAAGTCATTCGGACGGGGAAGATAAATAATGACCGACTCAGGGATACGGTAACCGATTTAGATCCTATCCAAATCCGCCTCAGTCAGAACTGAAAGAACCGGACCACTTAGTTCGTCCCCTGACTCCTCTCCTTCGGCCTTGGCCTCCGCCGACTTACCAACAGGAGCCGACCCAGAGGTTCCCTCAGCGACCCCAGTTTCTTCTTCCTCTTCCTCTTCCTCTTCCAAATTCATTCTTGGATTGGGTCTCTCAGGGCGGGTTATTAGAGACGACCCACCACACGAAGGACCAGCTGAAGCAGGGCGCTCTACTGGAGTTCCGGTGGTTCTCTCAGAGAGGAAAGCGGCGTTCGCATCAACAGCTATCTCCGCTAGTAAAGAAGACGATTCCGCAACGTTCCAAAAATGCTGCGCTTCGCCTTCGTCACCGGAAGTTTCCTCCCGGGGGCTCTGAGCACCTTGCGCTGCCATTATTGTTAACTAAGGGGGAGGGAAGAACTCACCGGAGAAAAGAAGGAAGACGAAAATGGCGGAATGAGATGCTGACAGCCGAGAAAGGAGAAGGGAAAGAAGAAGAGGAGAAAAATAAAAAGGGAACGAAGAGCGGGAAAGATGACAGTAAAAATATGAAATGCAGGCTTCTCTCTCTTTTATAGCTTTGCCATGTGGCAAGAGCAATTAATGAGGAGGCGAATCGACGCCTGCATTGATTCCCCCGCTCGACACGTGGTGCACGTTGACTGACGATGGTAACGCCTTCGCTACGTGTCCAACGCCCATAAGCAGGGGAAACAACCTGACGGCTACCAGCACGTACGGTCTCGGGTAACAAACCGTCTCCCGTTAAGGACGACACAAAAAGCATTAAATGCCTGATTATTACCTCGGGTTTAGCTATGAACCAACTCGAAAACTCATTATTCCGTAGTGCCATGGGAGACACACGGAGTAAGGGGGCTTACTATTGGGGGAAAATTACGCCAAGTCCAGAGACTCGGATATGCAGTGGACCAATCCTATTGACAATGCCTCGGATCTCCAAGGCATACGTTGAGTACGAGAGAAGGTTATATAATGGAGAATGAGACGAATTAAGTTAGCTCGGGTGACGAGCTAGCACATCAGTATGTGCCGACTAATGTTCAAAAGTCCCATCTCCATAAAGCCATCTGAGACTCTCCTGATTGAGTCAGAATCGGTCGAGCCGAATGAAGGAAAGACGGTGTAAATGAAACACCATCCCGAGTATCTCGTAAAAGGATCTTCGATCCCGAGGCGGGCCAAAATCAAATCTCCACGACATCAGGAAGAGAATCTTTGCACGATAGGATCCTCCTGTATCTATAAATAAAGGACTTCCATTTCACTGAAAGGTACGGAATTCAAAATCCCAAAAAAAAATGCTCTCTCTAAATCTGCAAAACTGACTTAAGCATCGGAGGTTCCCCGGGTCAGAACCATGGTCTTTGTTTTGTTTATCTCTCTTGTGCAGGTGACGAGCTTGGGGGAAGACGCTCCATAAAATAGCATTAACACGTACGTCTCTAGATGTTTTGATATTCTTGACATAACATGCATTTGTGACAGATTTGTATTTCATAACCTTATGATCGCTTTTTCGTGCTTTGTGAGTACCTTTTCTGGCTTCGGTACAAATGTGCTGACACGTAGCGACATCCTACTTGTTGGAGTTGCCCGTGACAGGTCGGGTGTAAATAATTTCCATTTTTTATCTACACATGGGAAACAAGATAGGAGGTCCCAAATGATAAGTGGGAACCATGATCCAGTTATTCACACTATTCATATCATGGCTCCACCATTGTAGTGCATTCTCATAAACCTTACCCACGAGAAAGTCCTAAGCATTAGATTAGTGTTCTAAAAGAAAATTGATAAAAAGAATAATATAAGGTAGGCCCACATTCAACAAAGAAGGCTAAGATTAGCTCGTTAATAATTGTCTGATCAGAGACATTTCTTAGAATTACCACCCATGAGTGGGCCCATTCTTGTAATGGTGCAATTCGCTAAACCACGAGGCCCCCATTGTACTAACTCAAGGCTTGAAATTGCATTTGTATTTTGAACATGTATATATTAGAGTTCCCATCTGGGTGGACTCCATGGTTTGGTTTTATTGAGTGTATATTGTAGCTCGTATAGTCCTCATTTGGGTAGACATCACTTTTGTAGCTGTACATTTTAAATAGTTGCCAAATATTTTGGAGTTTAGTTATCTCTACTTAACTTTTGTTGCCACTGATTTAAAGCTACTCTGATTATTAAGCATGGGTGAATGTTAACCGGACTACGTGGGCACGTGAGAACTCATCCACATGCATGTTTGCTAGGTTTACACCTGAATATTTGGGATCGGAGTCCCCATACTCAAGTGCTGAAGGGAATGACATGATCACCACGAGAGTCAGCCCATTTTAGCAATAGGAGAAAAAATTAGCTCAATTCGTGATTCAGGTAGACCACACCATTGAAAAAAGTATACGAGATTAAATCACCCTTTAAAGTGCATCTCTTTGTGTGGCCTACTTGAATCACAAGTAGGCATGGTTTTTTGTCCTAATGCTTAAATTTTAGCTTCGTATCTAACGATTAAATTGGATTTAATATAATTATAATGGTGGACCCTAACTAAAACAAGGGTGGGTGTCCCTCTGCCAATGATTTTCCTTAGTATGGCCCATCTGAATCATGAATTGATCTGATTTTTTAGGCCTTGCGACTAAAATGGGGTGAAACAACTAGAGATTGGGGTGTATTTCATTTAAGGGTCTGTTTCATTTTCCAATTTCATATGAAATACAATATAAATGAGTTATCATTACCATTTTTAGGTATTTGTCTAAACAAGAATTATAGCTTGAAAAGTAAATTACACAACGAGGTAAAGTAAAGCATAATATTTACAATTTTACCCTATAAACCCACCAATTTTACTATTATTTATGGGTGAAGCAAACAATGTACCACATTCAAGCGCAATGTTGTGACCGCATAATTACGAAAATAAATAATCATAACACATTCACAACTATCTACCATTCTAATTGAAAAATTCACCGCTGGAAACATCATCATGGGACCTATTCATTCTTGAAGTGAATTTTCTCATTTGCGTGTACAATCAAGCTGACGGTCAACCACATGCACAATTATTTTTTTTTCACATGTGGCCTATTTGTAATATTTATATAAAATCTACCGTATCACCAAGTGTATCACCATTGTTTAGATGTAGGGTTAAAAAAAATAATAATAATAAATAAAAATTACCCAGTTCATCTAATACACTATAATCCCTTGCGCCAAATTGGCCCTAGTGAAAACAATATACAAAATTGACTCATATTTCTAAGATATTTTCCTTTCTATGTCCGACCTGTTTCAGGGATAAGACTGACTGTTTACCCGGTGTTTAAATTTTAGCTTGACATGTAAGGGTTTTGGAGTGAATTTCATATAATCATTGATAGCCTCCGAAAGATATGTTTCTCTTGACATGACCCACTTAAAATAGGGACGCGGATTAGCTACTTAAAGGTTGAAAATCAACTAGCTAAAGTGACGTAACCAAGTTATGTGTCCCCACTGTGATGTATGTGTTGTATCTACGTTGTCCATCCATTTTGGGATATCATTTAACGGCATGAGTAAAGAATGAGGCGGATAAATAGATGCAGTGGACCCACCACAAGTAGTGGAGAGAGTGATTCCCACAGTTGAAACTATCCTAAGGGCCTGATTGGGAGTGTGGATTTGGTACCCCCGGCCCGGATTTGCAATCCTCATAGTGTATTTGACACCCTGGAGTGTGAATCAACTTTATTCCAAAAATACCTGTGCATGGTATATTCACAAGGGTTTCAATTTAATTACTAAATCAACTTTAACATCTTTAATTAATGAGATATATAATTTTTGACATTGGTTGTGATGAGCCTGCAAAAATATATGCTTTGCTTGAAAATGATGAAATTCCAAGTCTCAGATGGACCGCAAGCACAAGATCATGTTTAAGTGACTAACTAATGATTTTTAATCGTTGATTAATATGGATAACGTTTGGACATTGCTAGACAATGTTTGGACGTTGCTAGATAATGTTTGGATGGTGCTGATTTACATGGACAATGTTTGGATGGTGCTGATCATCATTAGTGGGCTATGTGTCCAATAAAATGATAGTTCCAGTTACACATGTCACACCTGCAACTATTGAAATGATTTTAAGTGTAATCCAAGCTCTCATTGTGGATTGCAAACCCCTCAAAGAGAGGATCAGAAACCCCTGGATTTGTAGCCTCTTACTTTATACGCCAAACAACCAAGGGGATTTGAAACCCCCTTCGATCCCCTCCAATCCACGGTGTCAAACGACCCTCAAGGCCCACTATGATTTTTATTTGAAATTCAACCCCTTCAAAAGTGAAAAAAGACACCAAAGAAGGGAAAACACAAATATCAGCTTGATAGAAAACTTTTGTAGCCTTTAGAAGTTTTTAATAGTGGGCATCACTGTCCCCATTGTTTTCTGTGTTGGGTCCACTGAAGCTTTGTATTTAACTCATTCTTTGGATATCTACCCTAAAATGATCTCTCCAAATAAATGGACGGCGGGGATACAAAGCATATATCATGGGGGCTGTTATGGGAAGATCCGAGACGACTACAATCGGAGGGATCGACGGTCCGTCACTCCGAGCGGAGAGTCCGAGCCTCGGCATAATAATAGGAAGGTAGGTTAAGAAGGACGAAGCACCCATTCTTGATCACTTTCTTTCCAAGAGCAGTCGAAAGAGAAAATATTCGAGTTATACGACCGACTCCGAGTAAGCATCCATCATGACACTGAGAAGGGCTAGCTGTACTACTTGCAAACGGATCAAGGTTCGGCTCAGGTTGACATAACCAACCATCAGCTCGGAACGATATCATCGTCTTCGGTCTGGCCGAGCCGAGGCATCTCCGAGAATAAAGGTCCCACGCGCTAAGTGGAGAAACTGCCATGTATAGGTATGCGCTATTATCTCGCCCGCAGATACGCACATCGTAGGACATGATCTTCGGATTTTGGACAATATCTCCATGATCCACGAACCTCACTGATCGTGCCGAGATTATCGGACGCAAATCGAGCAATGAAAAGGTATAAATATTACATCATCCCATGAGGACAGGTACGCAACATCTGACACTCTCCCCCTTCTCCTAAACTTAGACCCAGATTCTGTTGTCCTGACTTAGGCATCGGAGGGTCCCCCGGCTTAGCCAGGGTCTCCATTGCTTACGGTTTATGTGCAGGATTCCTGGTCCGACGCCTGCTCGGAGTGCGTGAAGAGGGGAAGAGGGCTGACCAGATTTTGACCTCAACATTTTTTGGCGCCGTCTATGGGAAACTGATACAAAAAGTGAGTTTCCTGTTCTCGAAACCTATGGCTAGGGGGAAGAAGAAAGCAGTGGTGGTGGAACCGGAGCAGACCCGCTCTTCGTCACTACTTCATGCGGAGTCTGCTCCGGGCCCTTCTCAGCGTTCTCGCAACCGTTCCAACAAATACCGCGCTTTGCAAGGAGAAGTGCAGGCCTTGCGCGATGAGCTGCAACGGATGAGACAGGAGCGCGAGCCCCAGCAACAACCTGAGCGGAGAAGTCTAGTGCCAGAAATTGTCGGACCGACCGTTCAAGCCCATTCAGCAACAAGAAGTCCGAGGCGCGGGACATCTCCGCAACAATCTACCCGAGCACCAGTGTCGGCTCAAAACCCTCCCCCAGTTCCAATGCGAGCACCTACCAGGAATGTGACGACTCGGGCCCCGACGGATGTCCCAGCCGCCTCGGCTTTGGCTCCAACGGACCTTCGTCACACCCTGGAGAGGAGAAGGGAAAGAAGAATGCCTGAGCCGGAGAGCATTCGGGAAGAAGTGGCGGAAAACAGGGATCCCTGGGAGTCACGATTCGCAGACCTGAATAATCAAGTCTTGATGTTACAGAAGCAACAGCAGCCATCATCGATCCCGGCTGCTGTTCAAGCCATGATGGAAGAGACCAAACCTCCGTTCACCTCAGAAATCATGAACGAAGTGATGCCTCAGAGATTTCGGATTCCTCCTGTCATCCAGTACTCCGGGTCCGGCGACCCATCCGAACACGTGGAGGCTTATCGTTCGTGGATGCAGATACAAACGGCAACTGATGCAATGATGTGCAGAGGATTCTCGATTACTCTGGCCGGATCCGCTCGGAATTGGTATCGACAACTCAAGCCTGGATCCATATGTTCATTTGAAGAATTGGCTCGGTCATTCCTTACCCAGTTCATAAGCGGTAAGAGAAGCCGAAAGCCCAATACCCACCGCTACCATCAAACAAGGGTCGAAAGAATCCTTGAAGGATTACATTGCTCGATTCAACGAGGAAGCACTGCAGGTGGAAGACTATGACGACAAGATGGCTCTCGCCGCAGTATGTAGCGGCTTGAGGGAAGGGAGGTTCGCCTTCTCTATAGGAAAGAACTCGGCAAAGACGTTAGCTGAGCTCATCGCTAGAGCTCAGAAATATATTCATGCCGAGGAGTTCTCTGCTACTCGCAAGAGTATCCAAATAACCGAGCCGAATGGTAAAGGAAAGAGGCCAAGGAACGAGGAACCCCAAGCCCCGAGGAAAAACTCGGACGATCATTCTTCTCGTGATCGCCGACCGAGCAGAAAGCCAGAAGGAAGATTCCGTTCCTACACACCTCTCAACACTACCGCCGAGCAGATCTTACTAGATATCCACGGCGAGAAGCTTCTCAATTGGCCAATCTGTATGCGGGCAGACCCAGAACTCCGCGACAAGCGCAAGTATTGTCGCTTCCATCGAGATCATGGCCACAATACCGATGAGTGTGTAGATCTCAAGGATGAAATTGAATCCCTCATTCGGAAGGGGCACTTACGTCGGTATACCAAGCAAGAGAAAACTACTCGGAAAGAGGAGCGAGCACGAGAACGCCCCAAAAACCCAACCGAAGAACCTGCGGAGATCCGCACCATCTTCGGAGGTACATCAGGTGGAGGAGACTCAAACAGAGCCCGAAAAGCTCATTCCCGAAGGAGCCCAGAGCATTACGTCAATCTTACCGAGCGGCCTAACAAAGAACCACGAGTCAGTCCCTGTAGCCTCACCTTCACAGAAGATGACGCTCGGGGGATCCAACACCCACACGATGACGCCTTGGTGGTCACTATGACCATAGCCAATCATAAGGTGTACCGGGTTCTCGTTGATACTGGAAGTTCAGCCGACGTGATCTACTCTGAGGCCTTCGAAAGGATGGGGATTCCACAGTCTCGTCTCAGGCCTGTGAAGACCCCCTTACACGGCTTTGCCGGAGAAAGAGTAATCTCCGAAGGAGCTATTTCCCTCCCAGTGACTGCGGGAGAGGGACAACATCAAGTCACCTTGATGGTGGACTTCCTTGTTGTTAATGTGCCATCAGTGCATAATGTGATTATGGGCAGGCCCTCCCTCAATGCAATGCGGGCGGTCGTGTCTACTTATCACCTGATGATGAAATTTTCCGCCGAAGGCGGAACAGGTTACCTCCGAGGCGATCAACGCGAGGCTCGGAGATGCTATGCCATTGCGGTTCAAAAAGGGTCTGTAAAATAAACACTCACTGTCAACATCTTGGACCCGCGCGGACCCACCGAGAATAAGTCAATTGAAGATTTGGAGAAGGTACCACTCGACGAAGCCGATCCTAGCAAGACGGTTCAGCTCGGAACATCACTCACGCCTGAGCAACGCTCCGAGTTGTTAACTTTCCTGCGACGACACAGGGACGTATTCGCCTGGTCGCACGCGGATATGCCAGGAATCTCTCCGGATGTCTTGGTCCATAGGTTGAACGTGGATCCGGACCACAAGCTTGTGAAACAAAAGAGGAGATCGTTTGATGTCGAGCGGTGTGAAGCCATTGCGGAAGAGGTCTCGGTCCTGTTGGACGCCGGCTTCATAGAAGAAGTATATTATCCAGAATGGATCGCAAATGTGGTGCTGGTTAAGAAGGTAAATGGCAAATGAAGAGTTTGCATGGACTATTCAGACCTGAACAAAGCATGTCCAAAAGACAGTTTCCCGTTATCTCGGATCGATCAACTAGTGGACAGTACTGCAGGACACGAACTACTTTCCTTCCTGGATGCCTACTCTGGTTACAATCAGATCGCGATGCATCCCCCAGATAGGCAGAAGACTACCTTTGTCACAGACAGGGGGCTCTACTGTTACCGGGTCATGCCATTTGGCCTGAAAAACGCTGGAGCCTCATACTAGAGGCTAGTCAACCAGATGTTCGCAAGACAGATCGGGCGCACGATGGAAGTTTACGTCGATGACATGTTGGTGAAAAGCGTCAAGGCATCCGATCACTTGGCGAACCTCGGAGAAACCTTCGAAGTCCTCCGAGAATATCAAATGAAGCTGAACCCAGCGAAGTGCGTTTTCGGAGTCGGCTCGGGAAGGTTCCTCGGATTCCAAGTCAGCCAGAGAGGCATCGAAGCTAACCCCGATAAGATTAAAGCACTCCTCGACATGAGTTCACCTCGGACTGTCAAGGAAATACAATGCCTCACTGGACGAGTAGCAGCGCTCGGACGCTTCATATCCCGAGCCACTGATAAATGCCTCCCCTTCTTCCAGCAGTTGAAGGGTCATAAGAAGGCCGAGTGTACGCCCGAATGTGAGCAAGCTTTCCAGCAGCTGAAACAATATCTGGGCTCACCACCTCTGCTATCAAAACCGGAGGATGGCGAATCTTTGTTCTTCTATCTCGCAGTCTCAGCCTCAGCAGTCAGTTCGGCTCTGATCAAGGAAGTGGGGAACAAACAGCATCCAGTATATTATGTGAGCAAAGCTATGGTACCAGCAGAAACAAGATACCCCGCTCTGGAGAAGCTTGCACTCGGCTTAGTCGTTTTGGCTCGGAGGTTGCGTCCATATTTCCAAGCTCATTCGATCATCGTGTTAACCGACTCCCCCATCCGGCAGATTCTCCAAAAGCCAGAGGTCTCGGGTCGGTTGACCAAGTGGGCGATTGAACTTGGGAAATTTGACATTACTTTCCGACCGAGGACAGCAAAGAAAGGCCAAGCAATGACCGATTTCATCGCAGAATTCACCATCCTAGAGGAAGGGCAGATCAACGACGATGATGAAGTAACTCCGCCTGACCTCCCAAGCAACTCACAGGTTATCCCGGAAGCCGGTTGGATCCTCTACGTGGACGGATCATCTAACTCAAAACGAGCCGGGGCAGGGATTGTCTTGATCGCTCCTGACTCCACAATTATCCAATATGCCATCCGACTCGGCTTCAAAGCTTCCAACAATGAGGCGGAGTATGAGGCACTATTAGCTAGTCGTGAATCACATCTCCGCCGATTATGAAGCCAAAGAAAATAGAATAATTGCTTATCTAGACGAGGCCAGAAAACTGATCGAGAAGTTTTGGAACTGTACGATTCACCAGATTCCGAGGACAGAAAATGCATGGGCTGATGCCCTGGCGAAGTTGGCGTCAGCCGCAGAGGGAAAGATTCCGCGGATCGTTCCGGTAGAGTTCATTGAACATCCCAGCATCGATCGAATAGAGAAAAAGACGGTTAATCCAGTGGATAACAGTCCGAGCTGGATGGACCCAATCTTTGGCTACCTCGAGTCAGGGGAGGTTCCCTCGGACAGACAGGAAGCTAGACGTCTGAGAGTCCGAGCAGCAAGATACGTTATTCTGAATGGAACTCTATATAAGAAGGGGTATTCGCAGCCATATCTCAGGTGTCTTCGACCCGAGGAAGCGGAATATGTCATCCGGGAAATTCACGAAGGGATCTGCGGAAACCATTCTGGCAGCCGAGCCCTGGCTTTAAAGGTGCTTCGGCAGGGATACTTCTGGCCGACCCTCAAAGAAGATGCCAAGAAGTATGTTAGAAAATGTGACAAATGTCAACGTTTTGCGGCCGTGCCTAGGCAACCGGCGGAAGAAATGACTCCCATGAGCGGTCCGTGGCCTTTCGCTCAGTGGGGGATCGACATCATCGGCCCTCTGCCGACTGGAAAAGGACAAGTCAAATTTGCCATCGTCGCTGTCGACTACTTCACGAAGTGGGCTGAGGCCGAGCCCGTTGCAAAGATTACCGAACAGAAAATAATTGACTTCGTCTGGAAGAACATAGTCTGCAGATTCGGAGTTCCGAATACAATCGTCTCAGACAATGGCAGGCAGTTCGACAATGACAAATTCAGGGGTATGTGTAGAGGGCTCGGTATCAAGAACGCTTACGCCTCGCCTCGGCATCCGCAGTCCAATGGACAAGTAGAGGCAGTAAACAAGGTCATCAAGCACCACCTCAAGAAGAAGCTGGAAAAAGCAAAGGGTAACTGGCCGGAAGAACTTCCATTCGTCCTCTGGGCGTACAGAACCACAGCTCAATCTTCCACTGGAGAAACTCCGTTCTCTCTTTCTTATGGGTCGGAGGCAATAGTGCCCGTTGAAATCGGCCTCCCTACGGCTCGAGTGGATAATTACAATGAGAATTGAAATACCGAGCAAATCACCGCCAATTTGGATCTTCTGGAAGAGATCCGAGAAGTTTCGAAGCTCCGTGCCGCTGCCCGACATCAACAAGTAGCCAGATTCTACAATTCTAAAGTGAAGGTCAGACGATTCCGACCAGGGGATCTGGTTCTTCGACGAGTCTTTCAGAACACAGCTGAGCCGGGAACCGGAGCACTCGGTCCTAACTGGGAAGGACCATATCGAGTGGTCCGATCGACTAAGCCCGGATCCTATCACTTGGAGGATCTCGAAAGCCGTCAACTCCCCCACCCATGGAATGCTGAGCATCTGAAAATTTACTATCCTTAATGAGGCGCTCCGAGCAGCTTACTGACCTTTAAGGTTATTCAATAAATGTACGCCCTCGAGCGACAAGCCTTTAAGGCTATGAATAAAAACACATCCGATCGGCTTATTCTTGTCATCAACAAAGATCAAAAGGACTAAATTCTACAAAGGCGTCTCCTCCTAACTGAGGAGAGGAAGCTACGAGGAGATCTGACTTCCCACTAAGGAAGTCGGACCAATTTCTACAAAGGCATCCCCCCCTTTACCGGGAGGGCAAAGCCAATGGGTAACTTCGACCCCCCAGTAAGGGAGTCGGTCCCACCTACACAGAAGGCCCTTCGCTGAAAGCGAAACGAGTTGATCCTTTTAAGGATCAGACTGAGGCCCAAATCACATCTGAACAAATCAAGGACTCGGTTCGACTGCACAACCTAGTAAGCAAGAACGACCAATAAAAAGAAAAGGAGGTGATCCAAAATTGGCTCTTTCATTAAATGCTATAAATGCGAAGTACATAGTAAAAAAAAAAAGAGAAAACAAAATACAAATAAAGGAAGCGGAGTCTTCAAGAGGTCGGAGGAGCTTGGGAACCGGGGGCTTGATCCTGGTTGGTCGCCTCGGCAGCAGTATCTGCAGGGTCCTCAGGCAGGAGGGGATCGAGGTCAAGGTCCGGGTACAGCTTCTGGACCTCGACAAGACACTCGTCAAAGCCGCGGTCATAAAACTTGGCGGCCTCGATATCCCTCTCCTTCGAGGTCTTGTACGAATCTATCGCCGCAGCAACTGCCGCTGCCAAGGAGGCCTCAGCCTCGGCCTTCTGTGTCTCCAGAGCTCGGCTTTTCTCTTCCGCAGCTTCGGCCTTAATCTTCTCCTGGCTCTCACTCAATCGGACAACCTCCTCAGCCAGGGTGTCGGCACGGGCCCTGGCACGATCTAACTCGGCTACTACCGCTTCGCTTCGTGCCTCAAGGTCCTTCGCGACCCCCTGAATCTGAAGCAGTTCAGACCTACTAGCCTCGAGCTGATGACACAGATCGCTCCGCTCCAGCTGAAGGATAGAAATAGTGTCCCGTAAGACTCCCGCTTCTGCCCTGACAGCCTCCGTATCCGCTCGAAGGGCACGCCCCTCGCGAAACCTGCAAAACAAAAAAAAATCTCTTTCAAGCGAAGCTGAAGTAAAAAGCAATGCGTGAAAGAAATCTCGACCCGACCTGGCATTGTGAAGCGAATGGGAACCCGAGTCGATAAAGCCCCAATCTCCGCTGCCGGCGCCTCCCACTCGCCTGCGGCCCAAAACCACTTGTTCTTCCAGTCCTTATTCGAGGATGGAAGACCCAAGACGAGCCCTGACCCCTTGCTACCTCTGGTCGCGAAGTAGTACCATGGATCGTTGCCTTCATGCTTGACCAAGTACAGGTTCATCAGCTCGGCGGGTGTCAACGCCGAGTTCCCTACTTGGTGCCAGATAATGTAAGCGGAAATCAGCACCCTCCAAGCATTAGGCGCAAGTTGCCCAAGCACGAGCCCTAAGTAAGCGGTCAGAGCTCGGATGAAGGGGTGCATCGGGAGACGGAGTCCGCATAATAGGCCACATAAAAATATGGCTATCTCCCCAACCGCGGGATTGCCAGCAGCGTCAGTGGGCTCAGGGGCTCTGATCCGAACGGAGCGAGGTATGTCAAACTCTGTACAGATCCATGCCATTTGAGACTCCGTTATTACGGAGCCCCCTGAAACCAATTCCGACGCCCGTCCACCAGGGGGCATCTCTGGCACATCGACGACTGCAGCTCTGGAGGCTCGTGCTGTCCCTTTCTTGCTGGCCTTCTTGCTGACTTGGCGAGTGTGAGCTCTCGCCACCGTCCGCTTCTGGGACCGAGGATATAAAGGCACAGCCTCGAAGGGACCTTCGGAGGTCTCTCTTCCATTATCAGAACTCCCCGACTCGGAGTCGTCATTGTAACCTCTAGCCATTTCCCTATCGGAAGACATCTCGAAACAGTGATGTTAAGGATCAAACTCACCAGATAATCGCCGGAGATGGCTTCAGCAAGCGTTAAAACTATATCGGAAATCACTTCTGCCGAAAATCGCCTTCGCCGGAAATCGCCTTCTCCGCTAAACAACTCAAATGCAAACGATAGCAGTCGAATGAAGACCCCGGACGGGCCTTTTATAGACTGAAGAAACCCTACATTAAATGGCCCGTAATAATGGCTGCGTCGGAATAATTGCTGGCCGACTTCGAGTCCGACGTGGTGTCATATCATTGGTTCAAAACATGGTAAAGGTAACGCTATCCGCCTCGATTGTTGTGTGAGTTAATCAACACAGTACCCGAGCGCAGAAAAGAGTGCTCGACACGACGCCCCGAGTGCACGTGGTGGTCATTCACAGGTTGGTGACGATTCGGAATCCCAACCGTCGTCACGTGTTTGCTCACGGTTAGCCCGAAGCCACTAAATCCCGAGTACGAGACGTTTCACACGAGGACCATAAATGCACCAAAGAACTGAGGCGACGGATCTTTTAATTAATTACTCTCCGAGCTCATGGATGACCTCAGAGAGTAGGGAGCTTCTGTTATGGGAAGATCCGAGACGACTACAATCGGAGGGATCGACGGTCCGTCACTCCGAGCGGAGAGTCCGAGCCTCGGCATAATAATAGGAAGGTGGGTTAAGAAGGACGAAGCACACATTCTTGATCACTTTCTTTCCAAGAGCAGTCGAAAGAGAAAATATTCGAGTTATACGACCGACTCCGAGTAAGCATCCATCATGACACTGAGAAGGGCTAGCTGTACTACTTGCGAACGGATCAAGGTTCGGCTCAGGTTGACATAACCAACCATCAGCTCGGAACGATATCATCGTCTTCGGTCTGGCCGAGCCGAGGCATCTCCGAGAATAAATGTCCCACGCGCTAAGTGGAGAAACTGCCATGTATAGGTATGCGCTATTATCTCGCCCGCAGATACTCACATCGTAGGACATGATCTTCGGATTTTGGGCAATATCTCCATGATCCACGAACCCCACTGATCGTGCCGAGATTATCGGACGCGAATCGAGCAATGAAAAGGTATAAATATTACATCATCCCATGAGGACAGGTACGCAACATCTGACACTCTCTCCCTTCTCCTAAACTTAGACCCAGATTTTATTGTCCTGACTTAGGCATCGGAGGGTCCCCCGGCTTAGCCAGGGTCTCCATTGCTTACGGTTTATGTGCAGGATTCTTGGTCCGACGCCTGCTCGGAGTGCATGCAAAGGGGAAGAGGGCTGACCAGATTTTGACCTCAACAGGGCCATGGAACTTGGTGACCTCACTTCAGTAGCGAGTCTCGCTACTAAACCTATCATAGATAATTCGCGTTCCTTGAATTGCATGCTGGCCTGTAATTAAAATGGAGTGACGCACCTTGTGGCTGACTTTATCAACCACGTGTTGAGGGGTTCACTGATTCTTCAAGTCCAGTTCAGATAATTTTCACGCCATCGAATGACGTCACCACAACAATCCATCTAACCATGTTGAATTCTCCTCCCACCAAGGGATTTCACCGCTGCCGTACACTCAAACACAAAACCTTACGACCGTACGCATGATGCAAACACACGTATTCCAGATAGCACTTGTGATCATTCACACTTAATTTCAGCCCGTATTCCAGATGGCACGTGCGACGATTCAAATTTTAATCTCACCCGGCTTGGGACCGGAATCCTGCACAAACTACACGCGCCGAGAACTCCATAGATCTGTGGGGACCATCAGTGTTGCTTGTGTTACATCCACTCCGTCCATGCTCCTCTATCCTGATCCACACATCAGGTGGGCCACACCACAGGAAACAATGGGGATGAGGACACACCATCGAAACATTCAAGATGCTGTGTGGCCCTAGGTAATGTTTATATTCCATCTAATCCGTTCATCAGGTTGGACTTACCATGATGAACGGACAATAAAAAACGAAGCCTGATGAAAAACTCAGATGGACCTCATCACGCGAATTAAGAGGTTTTAGGCATAATTTTACATTGTTCTTGCGCACCTGAGTCGTTGATAAGGCTCCTTTTTAGCGTCTAACGTGAAAATGAGTAGACTCACCTAATCTACGGATTGGATTTCATACGCAACAGTGGGCCTAACGTTCTCACAGTTTGCGGATTCAGTACTAATTCGGTATGTACGCTAGCGTACTCAGCAAACTCTGTGGGGCCCACCGTAACGTATCTGTTTTATCCACTCCGTTCATCCGATTTTTTCGGATTATTTTAGGGCAAGCGCCCAAAATTTAAGCACAAATCCAAAGTTCAAGTGGATCACGCAACAGTAAACGGTGGGGATTGAATGTTGAAAATTTCTTTGGGCTACGGAAGCATTGGATCAAGCGTATGTGTGAGCTTGTGAACAGGTTGGATTTCAAATAGGCATCACGGAAGGCCCTAGGATTGTTTAAACATGGACGTTATTGCCCTCACTGTTTCCTGTGGTGTGGTCCACTTGTGATTTGGATACCAATAAATTTTGGTATCATGCAATAAAATGAGTTGTTAAAACGGATGGACGGCGTGGATAAGATAAATACTTCAGGATTCACCCCACAGAGTTTACTCAGTACGCAATCCGCGTCCGTCCGTACCGTATCATTTTCCTTTCGATTGGACCGGCGGGGTGTACAAGTGCCGACAAGGACGGGCGTTTACAATGGCTCCTTTCGTAATTAATGTGAGATTAAGGGGTATTTAAGAAAACCCCGCTAAAATGATTCTCCACAGGAGACAAAGACAGGTGTATATAATGGCTCTTTCGTAATTAATGTGAGATTAAGGCGTAATTAAGAAAACCCAGGTAAAATGATTCTCCACATGAGCAAGCGAAGAAAGCCTAGAGCAGTACTATTTATAAAAGAAAACCTGAACCCTTTTACGCTGAATCTCTCTGTTTTTGAAAAATCCCTCTTTTTTTTTTGGAAAAAATAAAAACGTAGATAGAGAGAGAAGCTCTCTCCGTCGAATTTCCGGCACGCATTCAAGATTCTGGACGTTTTCGCCGGAAAATCGTTGGAATCTTCAAAGGAATCTGCTGGAAATCCGGGAGAGGCACGTTTGGTTTGTAGGATTTCAGACCGGAAGGTCTACGGCCAGATTTCATCCGAAAACTCAATCGGAAGATTCCCGCTTTTCCTAATCTTTTCTACACTCGTCCGATCTTCCTACCGGATCTTGTTTTTTCACCCTTTCCGGTACTCATCGCCGATTCTGGCACTGTCGGATACGAATGCGCTGCTGAAAAAACCAGAACCGACGGTGGATTTCGTAGGAATTCGGACGGGTGGATTTTCGCGAAGAGATTCGAGCAAGAGAGATAGGTTCGTTGAGATTACGATCGAGAAAGGTCGAAATTTTGAGGAATTTCGCTCTCGTTGAAGGAAATCCTTTTTTTTCCATTGTAGTGGTGAAAATCCCTGTAGGTTTAGATCGGAGTTGGCTTGGACCGTTGGATCTTGCGGTTGAGATCGAACTTGAAGAGGATTCTTCAGAACGGCTCATTTTCGATTGAAACTGGAGGAGAAAAGCTTCGGAAAGTTGATTCAGATGGGAATTTGAATTCTTTGGTAAAATCAGCTTTCCGGTCTGTTCACTGAGATTCAATTAATTCCTCTCTTTCTCTCTTTGAAAGAGAACGTGAAGTTATAGTCGAGGAGTAAAGGCGGAGATTTTGAGATCCAATGGCTGAAATGGGAGCAAAATGGCGGGGTTTGAGATCGGTAGCAGCAATCGGGTTCAGCTTTCTTCTAGCTTCTGTGCTTGTCTCCGCAGAACGGAATCTGAAAGGCATGGCTTCAGCAAATGAGAAAATTGAAGATGCAGAATCGGATTACCTTCTGAGATTCGTAAATTTCTTGTGGCAACCCAATGGATCGAGCTACCAGCATGTTTGGCCAGTAAGCCTCTGAACTTATATTGCTTTTTGATTGAGATTTTCTCAAGAAAATCTGTCTTTGGCGTTCTGGTTTCCTATTAATTTGCTAAATTGTTTGATTTGAGTCCTTTAGCATAAGAAAGAAATCGACTGTGATGTTGTTTGATTTACAGTCTTCAGCATGACTATGATTTATACTTAAACATCAGAGTTATTTGCATAATCTCACATTTCTTCTCCCCCTTTCTGTTTCGTGACTCCTGAAAATCTGTTTTTGATGACACTGAAGGCATTTTCTTGGTTGATTCGGCATTACAGGCTATGAAATTCGGCTGGCAAATTGTTGTGGGTTCGATCATTGGGTTCTTTGGAGCAGCATTTGGGAGTGTTGGAGGTGTTGGCGGGGGCGGGATCTTCGTTCCTATGCTGACTCTGATTATTGGGTTCGATGCCAAATCATCAACAGCTATATCAAAATGTAAGATCATTTAGATAGCCTTATTTCTGCGATGGCAGTTTTTGAGAGAATTATTCTACTTTGCATGGGTTCTTCTTACTTCAACTTTTTTTTCAAACCTTTTGCAAACCTCGCTTTATAGATGTATGAACATCATCACAGATCTGTAAAATGGTAGGAAGGTTATTTGCTTGGTTTCAATCTTCTTCTTCTTGTGATTTTTTTAAAAAAAAAAGCTCACTACCTGGATTCAATCTCTACCTGAAAATTTTCCTTGTCTAGTGCTACTTCCTGTAAATTTTTGTGGCCAAAATGTGGTCAAATCTAGCCACCAAATTGTTGTGTTGCATTATAGGGATGATTTTCCTTACTTTCTCAAGATCATAAAAAATAGATGGTAGATCTTTCAATCCAAATTTCAGGCTTGGAGATATTTTGTTGAACTGCCTAATGCAAGTGCTGAGGTTCTAGCCTCTGTTTGAACAGGTATGATCATGGGAGCAGCAGCCTCAACTGTTTACTACAATCTTAAGCTAAGGCATCCAACTCTAGATATGCCCATCATAGACTATGACTTGGCGTTGCTTTTCCAACCGATGCTTATGCTTGGAATCAGTATTGGAGTCGCTTTCAATGTGATTTTTGCTGATTGGATGGTCACTGTTCTGCTCATCATCCTTTTCTTGGGTAATTGCCTTGTGAACATGCATTGGTATTTCTGGACTTTGAGAGTAGGCTTGATGGTTCTGACTGCTTTTTACAGGCACATCAACAAAGGCTTTCTTGAAGGGTGTGGAAACATGGAAGAAAGAAACTATAATTAAAAAGGTATTATACTCTCACTTGCTCTTGTTTGCTGAACTCCGACTGTGTTCTGATTTCTGTTACTAATTTCAGGAGGCTGCGAAACGCTCGGAATCAAATGGTGAGTTGCTTTTTTTACTTTCCCCAATGTCATAGAGGGTTTAGGACCTCCCTTGGTTTGAGGTTGTTGATGGCCTGAGTCTGAGTTGACTTTGGATTCTCTTGAGAATATGGACTTTGTTTTATTTTATTTATGTTTTGTAAAGACTCGAAAGCTTATACTATCTTGTTTTTGAGTCCTCAATCAAGTTTCAAGTTCTTATTTACCCATTTTCCTTTTAACTCAACCCAAATCTTGCTTGGTTGAATTGAGTTCAGGAGTATTTTGAGTACTCAATCAAATGTTTAAACACTGGTCATTGAAGGTTTAGGGGTCGTTTGGCAGCAAAGAATGTGAGGGATTTGTGGGGATTTGCTTTTTTTGGTCATTTGGTAGCAAGGAATGGGTTGGATTTGGATTTCAAAGGGATCAAAATCCCCCAAAATAGCTCTTTTTGCATTCCTACCTTAAAGCTGATATGCAAAATCTACTCTATTCCACGAGTTGCGAAATCCACTTGATTCCACAAGTTGCAAAAGCTACTCAATTACACTGGATTAAAACCAACTCTGCCAAACGAGCCCTTTGTGAAATCTGTGCGCCCTAGTTTCTTAATTTAACGAAACTCATTATTCGTCTTTCCCATTTAAATTAGGCAATAGCAATGAAGAGGTGGAATACGAGCCTCTCCCTAGTGGCCCAAGCAGTGGCACTGAGAATGGTACCAAGGCATCTGGGGAAGCAGAGGTGACTATACACTACAAAATGTAATTCCTTGAATCTGTCAAGCCTCAAGACTAACTCCTGTAATGACATCAGGTCCCAATTCTTAAGAATGTCTACTGGAAGGAACTTGGCCTTCTCGTTTTTGTCTGGGTTGCATTCCTCACGCTGCAAATTATTAAGGTTAGCTCTTTCCAATGCCTTTTATTGCTTAAGGTGTGTTTGGTTGCGCCAAAAATCATGATAGTTCATGATTAATCATTCTAATTTGGTACAAAATATCACAAAACTTCATGATACCTGGTGCAACCAAACACACCCTAGTACACCTATATTTTAGCATTTGCTCCACATGTTTATAAATACATTTCCTTACTGATGAAAAACTGGTGTATGCATACTGGATGCAGAACGGTACAACAACTTGTTCCACAGCATACTGGGTTTTGAACTTACTGCAGGTATTGTCTCCTTCTTTAGTCAGTTGAAATTCTCAAAACTCGACTTGGATTCAATGAGGACCTGAATCCTAGTAAACTTGTAACTAGATCAAGTAATTAATTGAGATTTTTGTAGTTAATATCATATTGCAGTCTGATTTTTCAACCTTGTTCAAGTACTTGAATGAAAGAAAATCCCCTTAAATTGATTGGGTCTTGCTTGAACGAGTTGACTCGTCAGGATTTGAAACCCCATTTTAGTCAGACATGAGTATTTCTTGAGGGGACTGGTTTTGAAGCATCAGAGTATCGAATGTTCCCAACATTGATGTCTTGCAGATCCCAGTTTCTGTGGGGGTGTCTCTGTATGAGGCGGTTAGCTTATATAGAGGCACGAGAGTGATTGCATCCAAGGGAGAGGAAGGGACAAGCTGGAAAGTCCATCAGCTGGTTCTCTACTGCTTCTGCGGCATACTCGCAGGCATAGTTGGCGGACTGCTTGGTTTAGGCGGAGGTTTTATTCTGGGCCCACTTTTCTTGGAGCTGGGCATCCCTCCTCAGGTGTGTACATCATCTTTTGCCTTCAGTTTTTATTAGATATAATTGCCCATATTAACTTTTGATTTCTTCCATATATTTATCTGCTAATGTTAGTGAACATGTGAATTGAATTATACATTCAAAACTGATGGCATCTACTCAGCCTTCGGTTTTTTTTGTTTCGAGTGGGGCCCTGAGGTTGGTGTCCAGACTGCTGATTTGGTGGTTCCTACAGTAAACAGAGTGTTCAGAAGAGCCCTAACCCTCAATTGGTGGCCTGCAAATAGGCAGCAAGAGAACAAATACAACAGTTTGGATTCAACTGAAAATGGTCACAGTTTGGATGGCTAGGATCTTCCAATATGGTGGGGCATGGTAGGGAGGGAGGGACCCATCTACTTGTTAGAGCATGTCATGAATTGCTTATGATTCTAAAGAATCATTTTTGTTAGGCATGGTTAGTTAGGCAATTGTAACCATGCCATCATAGCTTCGAACAATGGATGATTGTGGAAATAAGGCCAAATGAAGGATGGATTGGATTGAGGGATCAGTAAGATTTTGTAGGATTGCCTAGTAAAAGTTTTTTTTTTTTTTTTTTTTTTTTTTTGCACGCACACACCCCCACACTCACTCCCTACACCTGGGGAATTCCACCCCCCTATGGATACTCGAACCCTGGAACGGGAGTTGAAACTCCCAGGAGTCTACCACCCGTCCAAGAGTAAGGATCCAGGATAGCCTAGTAAATGTGATTTGGACTCAACATACAGTTTAGATGGATCGAAGGGACCGTCCAAGTGAACCGATGCAACTACGAGCACTATAACTAACAATGCTCTGAGAGCACTACTGCATTTCACACACATTTATATATTTATAGAGTTTAGCTGATGTACCCAAACCTTTTAGTCTACATGTGGGATGCCCAATCATTGATTAGGACTGTTCATTCAATGGTACCATTGGGAGAAATCCATGGTGCAAGAATCACGCCTCCAAGTGTGACCCTATGAATGAGGCCGAACCGTTTGAGCCATAGATCACATGGTTAGAATCATCAAACCAAAGTGCTACTTTGGAATCATAAGCAATACAAAGTGGGATCTACCAAAAAGATTCAAGATGATGATTGGAACTAATTTGTTTCTCTGCTCAATCTTGATTGTCCATTTTCCATGTTATTGCTTAGATGCTTAGGATCATCCAATTGGCATGATTTTTGCTCCAAGGTTTATTCCTAATTGTATGAAAGAATGGACGGTCCGGATTGATGATTGGGCATCCCACATGTCACTTAAAAGGTTAGGATCATCTGATTGGTGTGATTCATGCACCAGGGCTTGCTCCTAGTTGTATGAATGGATGAGGGGATAAGATCAACGATAGGTCACCCCACGTGCAATTTAAAAGGTTTAGGACATTGGTAACGTCACCATGAAAGTGGGGACATAAGCAAAACCCTATAGTTGCATCAGTTTACTTGGACAGTTCAATTGATCGATCACTACCATCTATCAAGTCTAGAACACATTTCATTGACTACCATGCAAAAATCGCATTGACCGGATATGATGCAATCCATCCTTATTTGGCCTTATTCCTATAACCGTCCCTTTTCCAAACCATGGGTGGGATGGTTATGATTGCCTAACAAAAGTGGTTTTTTAGAATCATAAGAACTCAATGATGGGCTCCAACAAATGGATAGATCACATTGTTGAGTTGACCTATTTTGTGTAAACAATCATAACCATCAATATTAAAAGGCCATTGATCAAATGGGTATTATTTGTCAGATTGGTGTGATATTTGCATGGTAACCCATGAAGTGTGCATAAGAAATAATGAACTATATGGATCAATGGATTGGACTAACTATCCCAATGTAACTAGGAGCATTATAACTTACTGTGTTCTGAGAGCACTAGAGAATTTCTCTACATATATTGGGTGCAAGTTTCTACATATAATTCAAATGGTTGCATGTGTGTAATAACCGCCAACTGTCCACAAGCTTCCAAAGCTTAACTTGTCTGACCTTTTGCACAGGTATCGAGTGCTACGGCCACCTTTGCCATGACATTCTCCTCATCAATGTCTGTTGTAGAATATTACCTTCTAAAGCGTTTTCCAGTTCCATATGGTATGGAATATCCACCCTTAGAGATGCCTTAAGAAAATTCATAAACTGCCTGCTTAAGCTTATTCATTTATTTGCTAATTTGGGTTTTTATCGATCTGGCAGCTCTCTACTTTGTGCTCGTGGCAACGATCGCCGCCTTTGTCGGGCAACACGTGGTGAGGAAGCTAATCATTTTATTAGGGAGGGCATCGCTCATCATCTTCATACTAGCTTTCACAATCTTTGTGAGCGCAATCTCACTAGGTAAGAAATTCTTTCACCTCTGCCACTAATCACTAGAATATCTATATCCTCAAACACAACTAAAGTTGGATCATCCAATTATTGCAAACTTTAAAAATAAAATAAAAATTCTGACTAGTGCATAATTTCCTGTGTCATGTGTACAACATCCAACCCATTCAACAGGTTGGATCCACCATGACAATCACCTTGCGTAAAAGTAGGCCATTCTACTCATTAGATGGTCAGTTGTCTGCATGTGTACTCTGGACCAGATTGGTGGTTGTTGATTGTTTCCTATGGCGTGACCCACATAGAAAATAGCTATATTTAAGTGACATAATCCTAGTGTCGAAAATCTCATCCTCTATGCTCTACAGGTGGGGTTGGTATATCGAATATGATAGTGAAGATCGAGCGGAAGGAGTATATGGGATTTGAGAACCTCTGCAAGTATGAAGCTTAGCTCGGAGATCTATTCTTATTTAATCACCATCTTTGTTGTTATGCTGTTATTCATTTATTTCCATCAGGCCGAAAATGTTGGGCTCTCTCTTGCTTTTGTGTACCAATTTTCCAATTTCTAAGGTTCAAGAAAACTGTGGTTCCTGATATGATTATTGTGATCCAATCCTAGGGCTGATAAATGCTGGCTTTCAATCTAACAGCACTTGATCACTTTCACACACTCAAGGGCTGTTAGATTCAAGCAAAGTTGTGCGCCAGACATATTGTCTGGGTCGTGTTTTCTTAGATGGGCTAGAATTTCTTATTTATGTTGCCTTGGACTAGCTATTTTGTTTGTTGCTTGTCAAACACCCTGAACCAAGGTTTTCTGTAACAACAATGATGGTCATAATGGCTATTACTATTAGCTTTGCGATACAGGCTGTAATAGCTGTTATGGCTCCTGTAACAGCTGTTATGATCTCTTTTATTTTATTATTATTATTAAAAAAGAAAAAAATTCTGGAAAACCTGTATTAGCTCTGTTATGTGTTGGGGATTTGTGTTGCGCAATCACATAGATCTAGATCTAGGATATCAATCCAATGGCACCAAGCAAACACAAGAGAACACAAAGATTTAACGTGAAAAACCCTTACGGAAAAAAACCACGGCACAAAGCGACAGAATTTCACTATGAAAGCATAATTACAAAGAGAAAGGACTTATCTGATTTGAACAACCTCGAATCTCACTCTTGCTACACCTTTTAAAAATCCTAAAACCACTTTAGGAACCTTTGGAACCCCTTTAGAAAGCCATAAAATGTCATAGAATAGCCCTAGAGACCCCTATTTATAGTTTAGGAAACTCCTCTTCTGCATCTCTGCGAAACCGCTTCAAATTTATGCAGTCCGCGCAGAATCCACGTTGAATCTGTATAACCTTGACTAGTCGAAGGATGGCTTCAATTAGTTGAACCAGTCCCTCAACTGGTCGAGCAGTACGGAAGAACAAAACACAACGCTGTTGGACTTCGAGTCGAGCGGGCTTCGACCGGTCGAGTGAACCTTCGACCCGTCAAGCCAGGCCCTCGACCAGTCAAGCAGCCCCAGAAAAATCGCAGATTTAAGACATTTGTTTACAACATTGTGGACCGATATAAGGCTGTTACAATTGGGGTGTAATGGTCTGTTATATATCATTTTATCCATAATGATTGTTACGGCCGTTTTGACAACGTAATATGTAATGGTTACCACCGTTAACTTTACGCAAAGGCTTTTACAGCTTACCATACGCCTTGAACAGGATTAAAAATGAACTTAAGACAAGTGGGAAGCTTAAAGATAGATTTTGACATGCAGCACTTATCAGTTATTGCCGATGTGCAAGTTGATAAATTGGGAAGATATAAAGGCCGCTGAAGATTGGGGTGGCACACGTGGTATGTGGAGAGATTGAATGTGGACAGTTGTACACGTGACACGTTTAGCACATGTGAGGGAACATGATACCGGATGCATCACTTTCAATATCTTTCTTGCAGCTTTTTAAGAAATATGCTATCATTGTTGCTTGTTTTCTAGGTTACAAACCACTCTGTGGACACATCTATTCTTGCATCCAAACGGCCTCTTTGAATAATCTGATTCGATGATGAATCGTGTATAGGTAGCATTCTGTATATTGGTCACACGTGCGTGTGGTGAATTATGTTCTCGATCTTCTCTTTAAAAAGTACTTGAAAAAAAAAAAAAGAGGTTAGATAATTCCACACGGCTACGCGGCCACATGCAGGCACACGTGCAGCATGAAGCATGCGTGTGAGATCTGAGCTTTTAATGTTGGAAATAATGCTTAGATCTTCTGCCCCTAAAAAATTTGGCCGTTCCACTCTCAGGTGGGCCTCACAGTTTAAAAAAAAATTCCTAGCCATTCATTGGTTTTGATGCGCCGTGGCCACCTGAGATGGCCTGATTTTTATGACTGGTGCGTTAAAACTGCACTGATGGGAGGTGATCTTAACCATCCAACAGGTGGCCTCTGAATAGATTGGTTACGGTGGATGGTGCTCATTCAAAATGCTGGGTTTATGTGTGTCGATCTAGATTATTGGCTGGATTGAGGTTGACTAATGGAATGATCGGTCTCAACCGTCCAATAGCTTTGACGCTGTTCGGAATCTGATAGTAAAAATCTGATGGTCAGGATTGTTGGGTGCGTGTACTTATTGGCAGGTGGCCCATTCAATGCGGTCACCTGCCTTGGATGAGAAACGATAATTTTTATATTGAATTGATTGAGAGAGGGATTTGTTCCGAACTTTCTGCCCACCCAGGTAGTATAGTTCCAACCTTATCCACATTGAGAGAGAGAGAGAGAGAGGATTCAAAATTCAAGTGGGCCACACCCCAAATGAAACAGCGTGGATGGGACGCCCACTACTGAAACCGTCGTTGGCCATTGGGATACTCACATGCCATCCGATCTGTCGTAAGATCAGTCCCATCAGGATGAAGTGAAAAGAAATATCAGCTTATTTCAGAACTTGTGTGGGCCCAAGAAGGGGTTTTTTTTTTTTATATAGCCGGCTAGTACACCCACTGTCAGTTCACACTTACCCACCCCGCGAATCGATATCAAGACCTGTGTTGAAACGAGGCATCTTTCCCTCATTCTACCACTTCACTTGTGTGATCTCAAGATGGTTTCAGTAGTGGGCATCCCATCCTCACTGTTTCTTATGGTGTGGCCCACTAGTGTTTCGAATCTCCGTGATTTTTGAGTTTACATCATATCATAACATGAGCCAGCGAAACGGTTGGAGAGTGAATGTCATTCAGACATCTAAGAGGGCTACAGCTTTTTGCTGATTGGGTGAAGCGTTATCCTCACCCAACGATGGCGAGGTTTGTTTGGACCGTATACTCAACTGTGTATGTACTCTGTTGAATCGGCCGCAGATGAGCTACTGAATCTTACAGTAGCGCTGCTGAAGTGACGTCACCACGTTTTGTGTGGCCTGATGTATGTATTGTATCCACACCGTCCGCTTCATTTGGAGAGATCATTTTAGGGCATAAGACATTCCAAATCTTAAGTGAACCCATCACAAAAAACAGTGGGGATGGAACTACTACCCTTAAAAACTTCTTAGAGCTAGAGAAGTTTTAGATCAAGCTGATATTTGTGTTTTCCCTTATTGTTGAAAAGTGGAGCCACATTTGGGGCCGTCTACTACTAGTCGAGGTTATGCGGATTTCGTGTCGCAAGTCCTTTTGCAACTGGGATACAGAAAAGAGTTTCGCGGATTTCGCAAGTCCTTTCGCAGCTGGGATGTGGAAAAGAATTTCGCGGATTTCGTGTCGCAAGTCCTTTCACAACTGGGATGCGAAAGGGAAGTTGTCAAAACTATAAATTAGTTCCTACGGCTATTCTAGGGTTAAGGTGAATATTGTGGAGCTATTATAAGATGTGGGAAAAGGGCTTTCTCTGTATCTCCAAGGGAAAGGTTAGTATATTGCCTTGTAATCTTCGTTCTTTATAGTGAAAGTTTGCATCCGTGGTTTTTTACCCTAGATTGGGGTTTTTCTACGTATATCTTATCTTGTGATTTGTTTTGGATTGCTTTGATCTGTTTCTAGTTTATATTTCTTCCTGTTTATCGTTTTTGGGTGGGGCCTAAGATTGGATCTAGGCTCACTGCGTTGTTAGCGTGCTGCGCAACAACTGGTATCAGAACTATTGGTTTAGTTCTATTGGGAGCGATGGCGGAAGATGGAAAAACTAGAATTGAGAAGTTTGATGGTTCAAACTTTGCCTTCTGGAAGATGCAGATGGAAGATTATCTGTATCAGAAGGACCTCTACATTCCTCTAGGAGGAAAAGAGAAGAAAACAGAAAAGATGACAAATGATGAATGATTTTTATAGGACAGGAAGGTTTTAGGAACGATCCGACTCTCTTTATCTAAGAGCATCGCCTTCAATATATCCAAGGTGAAAACTACAAAAGAATTAATGGAAGTCCTAGCCACCATATATAAAAAGCCTTCAGCATCCAACAAGGTTCATCTTATGAAACAGCTATTCAACATGAAAATGTTAGATGGTAGGAGCATGGTTGAACATCTAAACGAGTTCAATACAATCACGAGCCAGTTGGAATCCGTTGGCATTATTTTTGAGGATGAGGTCAGAGCGTTATTGATCTTATCCAGTTTACCAGACAGTTGGGATGGTTTGGTGATTGCTGTGAGCAATTCTTCAGGGTCGACAAAGTGAAATTTGATGATGTGGCCGGTCTAATTCTCAGCGAAGAATCTAGAAGGAAGGCATCAGGAGTTTCAGGGGATTTAGGGAATGCTCTAAACGTTGAAGGAAGAGGAAGATCGCTGAACAAATGAGGCAATAAACATGGGCATTCCAAGTCGAGGAAAAAGTCTAAGGGACCGAAAGATAAAGACGGGTGTTGGCATTGTGGCAAGAAGGGGTACATGAAACGTGATTGCAAGGCGCTTAAGAAACAAGAAGGAAACTCTCAAGATGGGAAGCATTTAGTGAATCTATCTGAGGAGAGTGACACGGAAGGGTTGATCTTGTCTCTTGATGCGAGGAATAAGTCTTGGGTTATGGACTCAAGTGCTTCGTTTCATGCCACTTCATGCAAGAGAGTTCCGCGCAATTATGTGTCAGGTGACTTTGGGAGAATATACCTAGGTGATGATGAGCCATGCAGTATTGTTGGAAAGGGAGATATTCAAATAAATCAAAAAGACAGAACAACTTTGAAATTGAAGGATGTCAGACATATACCGAGTTTGAAACGTAACTTGATTTCAGTGGGGCAGTTGGCCGATACCGTTTATGTGACGACATTCACCAGTGATTCCTCGAAAATCACAAAAGGTGCCTTGGTGATATCTCGAGGCAAGAAGGAAGGTACTTTGTTCGTGACTTCAGGATCGTATTGTTCACTCACAATTGCATTAATTAGAGTGAATGGGCAGTTATGGCATCAGAAGTTGAGATATATGAGTGAAAAGGGAATGAAAGTGCTATTGTCAAAAGGGAAGCTACCAGGGCTGAAGTCTATTAACTTGAAATTCTACGAGGACTGCTTGTATGGTAAGAAGAAGAGGCTAAGTTTCAAGAAGACATGACGTGCTCCAAAGATGCATCTGTTGGAGCTTGTACACACTGATATGTGGGGACCGGCACAGGTATAATCTCTCGGTGGCTCACGTTATTTTGTTTCCTTTATTGATGATGCTAGTAGAAAACTGTAGGTCTATTTCTTAAAGCATAAATCTGATGTATTTGATGCATTTAAGAAGTGGAAAGTCATGGTAGAAAATGAGACAGGTAAAACAGTAAAGTGTCTCAGATTTGATAATGGGGGAGAGTATTGTCATAAGAGGTTTGAAGAGTATTGTGTAGCAAATGGAATCAAACATCAGAAAACGATTATAGGGACGCCACAGCAGAATAGTGTGGCTAAGCGCATTAACAAGACCATCCTTGAGCGCGCCAGGAGCATGAGGTTACATGCAGGGTTGCCCAAACTTTTTGGGCGGATGCTGTAAATACTGCCGCATATCTCATCAATAGAAGTCCCTCAGCACCATTGGATGGTGGGCTACCAGAAGAAACGTAGACTAGGAAAGAAGTGAACCTAGCACATTTCAGAGTGTTCGGTTGCACTTCATACATTCACATTGATGTAGAGCACAGAAACAAGCTGGATGCGAAGTCCAGGAGGTGCACATTTATAGGCTACGAGCAGCATGATTTTGGCTACAGGTTTTGAGATGTAGAAAACAGGAAAATCATCAGAAGCAAGGACGTAGTCTTCAATGAAAAAGTGATGCATAAGGATAGTGTGCATGAAAATAAGGCTAAGGAGAAAGAATTTGTAGAGTTAAAAGAGTTACCGGACACGGGTGTTACGGCGCCACAGGATGATCATGCACAGGAGCATTATGAGGCAGGGCTACAGACACCGGTATTGAGTAGGTCTACTCGGGAGAGAAGACCCATGATCCGATACTCACCCTCCTTATATTATCTACTACTGACAGATAATGATGAACCAGAGTGTTTTGAAGAGGCATTACAGTTAGATACATGGGTTAAGTGGGAGCAGGCCATGGATGAGGAGATGGACTCTCTTGAGTCTAATTATACATGGGAGCTAGTCACTCTACCAAATGGTAAGAAAGCTCTTTATAACAAGTGAGTTTACAGACTGAAGGAGGAGCACGATGGTTCGAAACGGTACAAGGCTAGATTGGTTGTGAAAGGGTTTCAGCAAAAGGCAGGTATCGATTTCACTGAAATATTTTCACCAGTAGTGAAAATGTCTACAATTCGTATGGTCTTAAGTATAGTGGCTACAGAGAACTTACATCTAGAGCAGCTAGATTTTAAGACAGCCTTTCTTTATGGGGACCTTGAAGAAGAGATATATATGCATCAGCCGATAGGATACGTGGCACCAGGAAAGGAGAACAAAGTGTGCAGACTGAAGAAGAGTTTATATGGCCTGAAGCAGGCCCCGAGGCAGTGGTACAAGAAGTTCGACAGTTTCATGTCGAAAAACGGTTTTAAGAGATGTCATGCAGACCACTGTTGTTATTTGAAGAAGTTTGATACGTCGTACATCATTCTTCTTCTATACGTTGATGATATACTTGTGGCCGATTCAAGCATGAAGGACATCTCAGATCTCAAAAGACAATTGTCTAGAAAATTTGTCATGAAGGATTTAGGAGCTGCAAAACAAATCCTAGGCATGAGGATAAAACGTGACAGGAGACAAGCAAGTATTATCACAGGCAGAGTACATAGCCAAAGTATTTGATCAATTCAATATGGGAGGTGCTAAGCCGGTTAGCACTCCATTAGCCAACCACTTCAAGCTATCTAAGGAGCAAGGGGCAAAGATGCAGAAGGAATAGGATTACATGGTTAAAGTCCCATACGTGTCAGCTATAGGGAGTCTCATGTATGCTATGGTGAGCACGAGGCCAAACATTGCTCAAGCAGTGGGAGTTGTTAGCAGGCTCATGAACAATCTCGGGAAGGAACATTGGGAAGCTGTGAAGTGGATTCTTAGATACCTAGTAGGTATTAAGGATGTAGGGCTATGTTATGGTGGATTGGAAATCAAGCTACAAGGCTACGTGGATTCAGATTTGGCAGGAGATATCGACAGTAGAAGAAGCACTACATGTTATATCTTTACTGCAGGAAGTCTTGCATCGGTTGGGTCTCTCGGTTACGAGAAATAGTATCTATTAGTACGACAGAAGCAAAATATGTTGCGACTACAGAAGCATGCAAGGAGATGGTATGGATGCAAGGTTTTATGGAAGAGTTGGGTAAGAAGCAAGCAGATTGCAATCTATACAGTGACAGTCAGAGTGCAATACACTTGGCTAAGAATTCATCATTTCATTCAAGGACCAAGCATATTGCCATCAGATATCACTTCATACGTTCGTTACTGGAAGATGGATCGATTGCTCTGTAGAAGATTCATACAAGTGAGAATCCTACGGAGATGTTGACCAAGGCGATCACAAGGGAGAAGCTAAAGCTCTGTTCAGCTTTGATTGGTCTTTAGGCTTGAAGACGGGGAGGTGGTGCACTCCGGATGAAGGAGACAAATGTTTATGGCGATGCGTCTCCAAGTGGGAGATTGTTAAGAAGTGGAGCCACATCTGGGGCCGCCCACTACCAGTCGAGGTTGCGCGAATTTCATGTCGCAAGTCTTTTCGCAACCAAGATATAGAAAGGAGTTTCGCGGATTTCGTGTCACAAGTCCTTTCGCAACTGAGATATGGGAGTTTCGCAAAGGAGTCCTTTCGCAATCGAGATTTGACAAAACTATAAATTAGGGTCCCTAGGGCTATTCTAGGGTTAAGGTGAATATTGGGGACCTATTCTAAGGTGTGGGGAAAGGGTTTTCTCTGTATCTCGAAGGGAGAGGTTAGTATATTGCCTTATAATCTTCGTTTTTCGTAGTGGAAGTTTACATCCGTGATTTTTTACCCTAGATTGGGGTTTTCCACGTATATCTTATCTTGTGGTTTGTTTTGGATTGCTTTGATCTATTTCTAGTTTATATTTCTTCCTGTTTATCGTTTGTGGGTGAGGCCTGAGATTGGATCTAGGCTCACTGCGTTGTTGGCGTGTTGCGCAACACTTATTATATGTCTATGTTAACTTATAAATAAGTTGGATTTAAAATAAATATTTTAGCGGGCATGAAGAAGGTTTCAGCGGTATGCCTCACTGTCCCCACTATTTTCTGTGCTGGGTCCACTGGAGCTTTGAATCTACCGTTTTTTTTTTTTTTCTAATGCCCTAAAATGGTATCTCCGAATAGATGGACGACATGAATACAATGCATACATCATGGTGGGCCCACAGAACGTGGTGACATCACTTCTGTAGCGCTACTCTCGGGTTCAGTAGCTAATCCGTGACCGGCTGAATCACTTTCAGACATGCTCTGCTTGGCTGAATCCTTGACTGTGGGGCCTATTATGATCTTTATGCTTAACATCTGTCCATTTTGACAGCCCATTTGACGGCATGGCATGATCCAAAAAACTAAGTAGATCCAAATCTCAAGTGGACCACACCTAGTGATTGAATACCCACCATTAAAAAATTATTGGAGTTCATTGGAATGTTTATTTGTCATGTAACCTGCGTAAGGTCACAAATACCTGAATAAAGGATCACACAAATATCAACTTGATCCAAAACTTTTATACCTGGCGTGAAACTTTTAACTGTCAATCACCACTATTTCCCATGCTATGATCCACCTGAGATCCGGATCACCTAAAATGAGCTTTCAAAACAGATGAATGGCATGGATGTAAGGATCATACATCATGGTGGGCCCACAGTCAGGTATTCATTAAAACTAACACTCAGCTTTGTGTAACCCCATCTCCACGGTATATGACCCAATCAAACATTTCCAAGTTAGGATCTTTGCTGTTTTTTTGGTGAGGCCGAATCTGATACCCTCCATGACAGGTGTTTTAGGAAATTGGCATCCTTCAATGACTGCTATTTCTGGAGCGTGTGATGTGACCTGTAGCCACCTTTTTCATCCAGCAGTGTCTGGTGAACTCCTGAAGTGGTAAGAGATCCACGCGTACAGAACACGTGCCAGAGATCTGAGCCATTCATCAGGTAGGGTACTTGGCGATCATGGGTGAAAGATTGGGCTACTTATATTGATTAGTTTGATCTAGAGTGGGTCCAACCCAGATGGATGGGGTCGAGTCAACTTCTGCAGATCCCACCATATTATCTATGTGACAGCCATCCCATCCATCAGATGCACTCCTCAATGTTATGGGATGGCATGCCAACCATCCGTTTGTTTGCATTGTGGGGCCACCATAGAGTGTACTTCTAATCAAACCCGTTCATCAGTTGTGGGTCACAAGGATTAATGTCAGGTACGAAATCAGCCTGATAAAAAAAAACTAATGTGGGCCACACCACACAAACCCTTCAGGCTTCATGTGCATAATTTCACATTGTTTCCATTGGTGTAGCCCATTGTATTTTCCTTCGCATTGACCCTTTTTGTATACGGTCGATACAACAGATTTTCACCTGATGGACGGAGTGGATTTTCACATGTACAACATGGCGAGTCTAACAAATGCAGAACATTTGTTGTGGACCTTTGGACTCCTGGTCGCACCTAACTCACAGAAGAGT